>CM053029.1:89875618-90280481 GCA_028564925.1 Lithobates sylvaticus
ACACTTTGATTTTTTTTTTGCCCATCCCTGCGCATGAAGCTTTTATTTCTGTACATCCTCTTGACTTGATGCTTCATTGTCTGTAATTATTTTAAACCTCTTTGATCCTAACTAGCACAATTTCATAATGAAAGTTATTTTCCAAACTCATTGAAAGGAACAGCTATATGAAGGAAAAGCTTACTTTATTATTCGTAAATGTACAAGGAAATTGGCTCAACTATAATCTCTTCCCTTCAAGCCCAAAACAGAACATAAAAGTAAGTACAATTTCCCCAACAATGCATTAATGTGTGTGTTAAATTGTGAAAAGCATTAACATTTAAATATTTTTAGCTTCCGTCAATAAACTATTTAATCAAACACTACATATGCAAAATAACTGTATTCAAAAAGTCTTTCTTCGCTGCTAAGTAAGCTTACTTTTTGTAACATAATTTTGTCTATTGCTGTCAAAGCAAAACCCAGAGTAAACCCTTTATTGTATAAACTGCAAGTCTGTTTAAATGTCCTGTTCTAATCAATCTTATCTAATAACACAAAAAGCAATATGTCACCTATGAAAATGCATCACACACATTTGTAGCACATTTTGAGAGACGTGTCTAGGTTTTAATGGCTTGTTTGAATGTGAATATCCCAGAGGCAATGGTGACTTGGTGACTGCTGTGACCCCTTTTCTACATGTATTTGTGCAGCTAATGCTAATGAAGGGGCAGTAGGCATAGCCTACTGTGGATTTAATCGAAAATATATACTGTAAATATACAAATGTATGTTTCCTCTATATAAATTTGATGTATGAATATGTATTTGCATTCTTACCTAATATATTTGCTTTAATAAACCATAGTATACAGCGCTAATTATGTAATTATAAAGCCCTTTGGGTAGAATTAATCTACTTTGTCTGAGCCTACTCCAGCCTACGGGTGTCCCATTTCCATCTATCCTAACCAAAATCATATAGAGGGATTTTGTTCCTGCACCCACTTAAAGAGGAAGTAAAACCCCCCCCCCCCCCCCCCCAAAACCACTTTGGCCTACAGATAAGCCTAGATTAAGGCTTACCTGTAGGTCCAATAAATATCTCCTAAACCTACATGGTTTAGGAGATATTTATAAAAAAAGAGACAGCGGCGCGCAGGCGCACTGCGCATGCCGAGTTCACGGCGATATGCCGCTTTCCTGCGCATGCGCGGGAGTGATGTCATCGCCGCTCCAGCGAATCACAGCGCTGGAGTGGCGAGACCCGGAAGTCACTCCTGTATCAATGGCGGCGGAGGAGGATGTGGACGAGGGGCGCTTCGGGGGCTTCGTTCTCAAGTAAGTTATTCATAATGAGCTAGTATGCTATGCATACTAGCTCATTATGCCTTTGCCTTGCAGGTTCCGTTTTTAATTTTTTTGTGAGGAGGGTTTACTTACCTCTTTAAGTACTATCAAGCAACACATTTGGCTCGGGTGGTTGCCTGGTGTAGAGACCAGGACCTGAAGCAGTGGATCTCCCTAAAACATAAAGTGTGCCATGGACATTCCTTTGTGTTTCCTTCTCTGGTTTCCCCAGATTTTTTTGATGTACCTGGTGATTGGCCCTACCTTACGTGCCCTGCAACCGGCTAATGATGCTGGAAAATCCTTTTACAGGATTCTAATCTTATGCCCCATACACGCGGTCGGAAATTCCGACGGAAAATGTCCGATCGGACCATGTTGTCGGAAAATCCGCCCGTGTGTGGGCTCCATCGGACTTTTTCCGTCGTAAAAAATTTGAGATCCTGCTCTACTAGCCTCTACGTAGTTTTGTCGTACGCAACGAACGTCACCACGTTCGGAATGATCGGATTTTCCGACAACTTTGTCCGACCGTGTGTATGCAACACCAGTTTCGGACAAAATCCGTCTGAAAAAATCAGACGGATTTTGTGGTCGGAATTTTCGACTGTGTGTACGGGGGCTAAGACTAATCTTAGGAAACCCGGAGTTCCCAAATAGAATTTTAGACCGCCAGTTTAGACAACTTTTGCAGTTAGGCACTTACTGTGTAAAATAATTTATTCGTCAGACAGGCCTAAAAAATGCTGGCTCCCTTCCCCAGATGCTTGACCCTCCCCTAGACCCATGGAGACTCCGTTAACTCTGTTGCTATCTTACCTTGATCATAAAAAATTGTTGTTTCTGAAACATCTTTTGAACACTTATGCACGTTTTTTTCACCTTCAGCTCATACGTCTTTGCTGTGTACATAATACGTTTCCTCCCCAAAGAGAATTTTGTACCACCATCCCTTCCTAAATGGGAACTGGATTTGGGTTCCTCTTCCACTCCCGCCCTGAGGGAAGATATTTAATATTTTGCCCATAACGCTTCGCCTATAGCTAGCAAGTACAGTGCCAAGAACTGGGATACAAAATTCTGGCACTGTGGTACAGGGGCCCATCAGTTCTATGTAAATTATTCCCTCACACCTCTAGTAGCTGTTGGGGATGCCAAAAAGAGGAGAGTACCCTTCTACAAGTCTTCTGGACCTGTTATAAACTGCAGCACTTTGATCTACAGTTCAGTTCGTTATCAGTTAACTGATTTAGCCCCTGTACACACGGTCGGAAATTCTGACTACAAAATCCGTCCGATTTTTTCCGACGGATTTTGTCCGAAACTGGTGTTGCATACACACGGTTGGACAAAGTTGTCGGAAAATCTGATCGTTCCGAACGTGGTTACGTTCGTTGCGTACTACGGAACTACGTAGAGGCTAGTAGCCAATAGCTTTGGTCTCGTAATTTGATCTGAGCATGCGTGGCACTTTGTCCGTCGGAATTCCCTACACACGATCAGAAAAAGTCAGATCGAATTTTGTTGTCGGAAAGTTTGAGATCCTGCTTTCCATCCTTCCGATGGAAAAAGCCTGCTAGAGCCCACACACGATCGGATTTTCCGACAACATAATCGGATCAGACTTTTTCCATCGGAATATCCGACCGTGTGTACGGGGCATTAGACTCCGCAAATACCTGTTATTTGTGTCACATTTTCCCAGAAAACACTGCAAGAAGCCTATGTTGATTCACACAGCAGATGCTGCTAGGGCATGTATCCTGGCCCTATGGAAGCAGGAGACTACCCCCTTCATTGAGCTGTGGCTCTCAAAAATTGCAAAAATTCACCATATGAAAAGCCTCATGGAAACGCTTAAAGGCACTGAAGAAAAATTCAGAAACACCTGGTTCCATTGGACTTGTTAGCGGAAGACATGTGACTGACAATATTGCTTTTCTTTGACCTTTCACCTACTGCTGGTGCGACATGGACCCAGTAGCTCCTGCCCCCCCTTGCTTGTACCCCCCTTATTTTTTTTCCTTCCCTTAACATTTTTACTCTTTTTCCTACCTAGGCCTCTATATGTCCCTGCGTGTTCTATATTTTTGGATGATTTTATCTGAACTGCCAATAGGCCTTTATTTATAGCACACTATGGGGTTAATTTACTAAAACTGTATAGTGCAAAATCTGGAGCAGCTCTGCATAGAAACCAATCAGCTTTCAGTTTTTTCTTTTGTCAAAGCTTAATCGAACAAGCTGAAGTTAGAAACTGGTTGTCTAGCATGCACAGCTGCACCAGATTTTGCACTTTCCAGTCTTAGTAAAGCAATCCCTATATATTGTTGTGTTGTTTTATTGTATTCCTAACTGGTCGTTTTTATGGTCTTACTGCAACGGCCCCCAAGAACTCACTGGCTATCCGCAGTCCCTATTCGTACCCTACAGTTGTGTGAAATTTCTGTGTCCAATTTCTGTGTTATATGTCTTGAAAAAATGTTTTTTTTTAAATAGCAAAGTGTTGTACCATGTTAGCAATCCATCAGTGTACAAAATTGGAGTGATAGCCTTTGAGGACCAATATACATTTTAAAAATGCACGTTTTCACAACAAATTAGGTCATAGATATTTATGTGTTTTGAAAGCTTGCATTTCTATAACTTGCTTATTGAATTTGTTGCCCTCTTTTGAAGTAGGGGGATGTTAGGAAATGGCTCTCCTCAAACAGAACCTGAAGCTAAACCTGCAGGTAATTAAGACAATACTTGGAGCCCTTGTATAAGAGTGTTTGGCACATGGTGAAGGTGCCATTTTTATTTTGATTTGATGGCATGTAAAAGGTGATCGGGGATGGTGTTCTTTGGGTGATGTGATGTGTTGGGTTTGCGCCAGACATGGCGTTTTCTTTTGATGGCCAAAAAGTAAAATTTTAGTCTAATCAGACCAGATCACCTTCCTCCATACATTTTGGGAGTCTCCCACGCGCCTTTTTGCAAACTAAAAATGTGCTATTTTGTTTTTTGCTGAAAGTAACGGCTTTCTTCTGGCCACTCTGTCATAAAGCCCAACTCTATGGAGCGTACGGCTTATTGTCATCCTATGTGCAGATAATCCAGTCTCTGCTGTGGAACTTTGCAGTTCCTCCGGGGTTAACTTAGGTCTCTATGCTGCCTCTCTGATGAATGCCCTCCTTGCCCGGTCCGTGAGTTTTTTGTGTGCGGCCGCCTCCTGGCAGGTTTGCTGTTGTTCCATGTTCTTTTCATTTGGTTTTGATAGATTTGATGGTGCTCCTAGGATCATCAAAGATTTGGATATTTTTTTATAACCTAACCCTGACTTGTACTTCTCAAAAACATTGTCCCTTACTTGTTTGGAGAGTTCCTTGGTCTTCACGGCAGTATTTGGTTAGTCGTGCCTCTTGCTTAGGTGTTGCAGCCTCTGGGGCCTTTCAAAAAGGTGTGTATATGTAATGACAGAGCCTGTGACACTTAAGCCCCATACACACGGTCGGACAATCCGCGGACCAGGTCCGTCGGACCATGTCCGTCATACTTTGTCCGATGTTGGTTTTGCGTACACACGGTCGGACAAAGTTGTCGGAAAATCCGATCATTCTGAACGTGGTGACGTTTGTTGCCTACGACGGGACTACGTAGAGGCTAGTAGCCAATAGCTTTGGTCTTGTAATGTGATCTGAGCATGCGTAGCACTTTGTCCGGTCGGACAACCGTACACACGATCGGATTTGGTGTGATCGGACCGTGTTGACGGCAAATCTTTCCAGCAGGAGATAAGACTTTGTCCGTCGGTCAAACCGACGAACACTGTCCGATGGTGCATACACACGGTCTGATTTTTCAACAACCTTGTCCGATCGGACAGAATCCATGAAAAAGTCCGACCGTGTGTATGGGGCTTTAGATTGCACACAGGTGAACATCATTTCACTAATTATGTGACTTCTGAAGGTAATTGGTTGCACCAGAGCTTTTTATGGGCTTCATAACAAAGGGGGTGAAAATATACGCACATGCCAATTATCATTTTTTTATTTCTGAAAAATAGTTTTATGTATATATTTTTCAAATTTTACATACCCCAACATATGCCCCGTACACACGAGTGGATTTTCCGTCAGAAAAATCTCGGATGGTTTTTCCGACGGAATTCCACTCAAGCTTGGCTTGCATATACACGGTCACACAAAAGTTTGCTGAACTTACAACTGCCAAGAACGCGGTGACGTACAACACTACGATGAACCGAGAAAAATTAAGTATAATGCTTCTGAGCATGTGTCGAATTGTTTCCGAGCATGCGTAGGATTTTGCGTGTTGGAAATGCTACAGACGATTAGAATTTCCGACCGAAAAATTGAGAATATGCTCTCAATCTTTTGCTGGCTGGAATTCGGCCAGCAAAAGTCTGATGGAGCCTACACATAGTTGCATTTTCCGACCAAAAGCTCTCATCTGTCTTTTGCTGGCCGAATTTCTGATCGTGTGTACACGGCATTAGACTATTGCGTTCTGATCCATCACATATATATCAGATTAAAAAAAACATTGAACTAAAGGCTGTAATGTAACAAAATAGATAAAAAGCCAAGGGGGTGAATACTTTTGCAAGGCACTGTATGCTCCTAGAACATCTGGAGGTGCTCCCTGCATGTTGGACCTCTCTATGTGGCCATACTGTGTAAAAGTCTCACACATGTGGTATCACCATACTCAGGAGGAGTAGCAGAATGTATTTCGGGGTGCAATTTGTGGTATGCATATGCTGTGTGTGAGAAATAACCTGCTAATATGACAATTTTGTGGGGAAAAAAAAGTGAAAAAAAAATCTTTATTTTGCAAAGAATTGTGGAAAAAAATTACACCTTCAAAAAACTAACCATGCCTCTTACTAAATACATTGGAATGTCTACTTTCCAAAAAGGGTTAATTTGGGGGGTATTTGTACTGTCCTGGCATGTTAAACTGGCCATACACCTATAGATTATCTGCAGATTTCCTATGGTTAGATGGAAAAAGTGCAACAGATTTCTCCATGTTCGCTAAACTGTGTGGATGATGGAATCTCCCACTTTTTCCATCTAACCATAGAAAATCTGCAGATAATCTATAGATGTATCTCCAGCTTTAGTGTGAGAGCAAGAAATGAGATAGGCCATCAGTACTTCAGGTGTGATCAATTTTCAGATATTGGCATCATAGCTTGTGGACTCTATAACTTTCACAAAGACCAAATAATATACACCAATTTGGGTTATTTTTACCAAAGATATGTAGCAGTATAAATTTCGGCCAAAACTTATGAAGAAAAATGACTAATTTGCTAAATTTTATAACAGAAACAAAGAAAAATGCATTTTTTTTTACAGAATTTTCAGTGTTTTTTCTTTTATAGCGCAAAAAATAAAAAACCCAGCGGTGATTAAATACCACCAAAAGAAAGCTGTCATTCAAAATGTGAGAGCACCGAAAGCTGAAAATCGGTCTGGTTTGGAAGGGGGTTTAAGTGCCCAGTGGTCAAGTGGTTAATCAACAAAACAGGAGAATGTAGCCCATAGCAAATAGATTTAAGCTTAATTGAATCAGGTGACATCTGTTTGGTTGCTATAGGATTCTTCACTCTGCTACCTTCAATCTTCCTTGCTTAACAAGAATGAGCGTGCTTTGAAGCTTCAGCTTTAAATCTCAGTATTTCAGCCAGAGATGAGCAAATTGCATTGTCCAATTCATTTGAGAAGGATATTTACAGTCCCTTGTCAGTTCATGTTATAACAAGAGTTGGTTGCCTTCAACAGGGATATTAAGGTACTTTTTTGGCCATGGTTTCTTAAATAATGAATGCCTGCATCAATATTTTTGTCATAGATATATTACTGCATTGGGTGGTGTTGGCACAAGCAATAATATCAGCATTCTAATTATTGTTATTGCATGAATAGGCTTGTTTTTTCAATTATAATTGTTATTAATACCCACAATTGGCGAAAACAAGTCATTACATCTATACATGCAGTCATTGAAAACATAAGACATAGTATGAACATAGGTAACTATGAACAGTTTAACTGTATGTACTTTACTAGGGAGGGTCTTGAGGAAACATCCATAGAATGTATCAAATTGTGCAGAGAAGCGAACAACCAAGCGAAAAGTAAAAAACTGAAAAAACAGTGACCAGTATGTTATTCCCTTCTGTCTATGGGTTACGTAAGATAGGAAAAAGACCAGTTTTGCGGTGTACAAACAGAGAAAATTAAGAAAAGAAAGATAAGAAAAGAGTATGAAAAAAAGAGGACATGGAAATTAAGGGGAGACAAATAAAAAGAAAGATTGGGAAGGGGGTTGGAGGGACAAGGGGTAGGGAGAGAGAGATAGTATGACGTTGAATTCAGGCCAATGCACGCTAATTGGGCTCCAATGCCTATGATGTGTAACATCATGTTCCCAGGAGGGCCATATCCTCTGTAGAGATGACAAACTGGTTCCAAAGTCCTAGAGTGCCCCTACTGCTGGTGTTGAGCATTGAGCACTAGGTCTTCCATTTTCTTAACATCTTCCACCTTACTAAGTCATTCAGCAATGGTCGGCAGTGGTAGTTTCTTCCAATGGAGCGGGATGCAGGACTTTGCGGCATTCAAAAGGTGGCAAACAATGGATTTTTTTTTATAATGTTTGAGCGAAAATGTAGAGAGATGTAGCAGGATAAAGGCCGGATCACCAGGAATCTTAGAGTCTGTGGATTTTTGGGTGATTTCTTTAACTGTCGGCCAGAAGTGGATCAATTTAGGGCATGATCAAAATACGTGGAGCAATGTTCCTCTGTCCCCCTGGCATCTCCATCAGCGATCAGAAGTGGCAGGATAGTATTTGTGTAAAAGGTGGGGGGTAAGGTACAACCTTGTTAATAATTTATAGTTGGTCTCTTGGATTTTCGGGCAAATCGAGGATTACAGTTAAAATCTGAGAATACGTTGTACTTGAGCTGGGGTAAACGCAGTTCAACTCTTTCCCCCATTTGTTTGAGAACCATAGGGGGTTGTTTGTCTGGGCTGTGTAGGAGGACATATGCTTTAGAGAGAACCTGTGGCAGGATGCCCTCATCAGAGCAGTAGTGTTCAAAGGTGGTCTCTGAGGGTTAGGTAGAGTAGTGAGAAAATGCCATATTTGGAGTGCAGTCCAAAAGGAAAGGTTAAAGGGGCCCTCGTCGCTCATTAGCTCCTCTACGGAGGGCCAGCGTCCACCCGTAAGAAAGTGGGAAGCCTGAACCCGTCCTATTTGACGGAGAGTCTGAAACATGTGGGCCTCCATTCCAGGGGAAAACCGTGGGTTTCCCATGATTGGTAACAATGGGGAATCGAAGACCGAGAGGTAATCCTGAATTTTGACCTGGGAGCATATGCGGAGCGTCGTGTCCACTAGTGTGTGTGACTTTAAAGAGGGCGGCAATTGGGCATAGCACCACAGCGCTCTCAGCAGCGGAACTTCTGTTTGGGCTTGTTCTAGTTGTGTCCACTGTTTAAGGCATCGATGACAACGCCAGTCTATAATTCTGCCAAAGTGATTCGCCTGGTAGTATTTCCGAATGTCAGGAAGGGCTAGGCCTCCATATTGCTTGGGTAAAGATAATAAATGGCAAGGGAGACAAGGTTTTTTGTTAGCCCAAATGAACTTAATAAAAAGGGAGTGGAACTGCCTAAAGTAGGTAAGGGGAATCCTAATTGGCAAGGCTTGAAACAGATATAGAAATTTTGGCAGGATACACAGGAAATTACATCTGCCGAACCAAGAGTGAAGACCCTTGTGCCAAGTGTCTAACAGGAGTCAAGTTCTAGTCAGCAGCTGGGGGAAGTTAAGTTCAAACGTACGAGAGATGTCCGCCGGTATGTAGGTACCTAGATATTTCAAAACTGAGACCGTCCATTTAAAGTTAAAACTAGATTGCAAAGCCAATAAGAGGGTGGGGGGTATCTCCAGTCCCATGGCTTCAGAAGTTTATCTTCAAATTGGAGAGAGCGCCATATATGTCAAACTCTCGGAGGAGGTTAGGGAGTGATATGGTTGGGTTTGCCAGAGAGAAGAATAAATTGTCTGAATAGGCCGAAATTTTGTATTGGTTGTCTCCAAAGGTTAAACCTTGGATGTCCGGGTTTAAGCGGATTCTATTGAGAAACAGTTCAAGCGATAAAGAGAAGAGCAGGTGGGACAACGGTCACCCCTGTCTCGTTCCTTTCGTAATAGGGAATAGACATGGGAACTGTCAAAAAATTAGTTTTGTTTCGTTTCGTCCCGTTTCGTATATAAAAAAATTCGTAATTCGTGTACGAAATTCCGTTCGAATTCGTACGAAATACGAAATTCGGACGAATCGTAATTTTTTTTCCGAATCGTTAGTAAAGTTACGAATTGTTACGAATCGTTACGAATCGTTAACGCGGCTAATGAATTGTTGGTTCTCATAACACAGAGAACAATTCGAATCCAACTACAAATATCGAATTTCAATTTCAAGTTACGAATCGTTACGAATCATTACGAATAGTTACGAATCGTTAGTAAATCCAACTACCAATATCGAATTTCAACTAATTTGAACGAAATTATTATAGCAGATATAACGAATGAATTCGAATGAATTCGAATGACAAAGTGTCATTTTTGCAGAAAAAAAAAAGCGTAGGGGTCCCCCCAAATTCAATAACCAGGCCCTTCAGGTCTGGTATGGATATTAAGGGGGACCCCAGCCAAAAAAAAAAAAAAAATGGCGTGGGGTCCCTCCCACATATACATACCAGACCCTTCAGGTCTGGGATGGATTTTAAGGGGAACCCCGGCCAAAAAAAAAAAATGGCGTGGGGTCCCCCATAAAATCCATACCAGACCCTTATCCTTATCCCTATCCGAGCACGCAACCTGGCAGGCCGCAGGAAAGGAGGGGGGGACGAGAGGGGCCCCCCCTCCCGCCTGAACCGTACCAGGTCACATGCCCTCAACATTGGGAGGATGCTTTGGGGGTCTGAGACCCCCAAAGCACCTTGTCCCCATGTTGATGAGGACAAGGGCCTCATCCCCACAACCCTGGCCGGTGGTTGTGGGGGTCTGCGGGCGGGGGGCTTATTGGAATCTGGAAGCCCCCTTTAACAAGGGGACCCCCAGATCCCGGCCCCCCCCTGTGTGAAATGGTAAGGGGGTACAAAAGTACCCCTACCATTTCACCAAAAAAGTGGCAAAAATTGTAAAAATGACAGGAGACGGTCTTTGACAATTCCTTTATTAAAATCTTCTTTCTTCTTTCTTCTGGTCTTCCTTTCTTCATCTTCTCCTTCCGTCATCTTCTTCTTCCATCTTCTTCCACCTTCTTCTTCCTTCGATTCGCTTCTTATTCCTCCGGTCTTCTCGTCCTTCTCGTCCGGCGTCGGTGTCGTCGTCTCTTCTCGCAGGCCGCTCCTCACAATGGGAGGCTCCCGCTCTGTGAGGCTTCACTGCGGCTGACAGGTCTTTTATAACGAAGGCACCTGGTGACCCCGCCCCCCCTCTGACGCATGGGGACATCATGTGGAAAAAAAAAAAATTCGTACTACGGATTCGTAAATTCGTACGAATTTCGAAAAATTCGTACGAATTACGAATTCGTATGGAACGAATCGCACATGTCTAATAGGGAAGGGAGCTGAGACCACTCCACTAATTTTAACCTGCGCTGTAGGGCTTGAATATAGTTTGTAAATCCATTTAATCATAGTATCTCCTAAGCCAAGATGGCGTAGGACCGAGAACATATGTTGCCAGTTTACGCAGTCGAATGCCTTTTCTGTGTCGGTACTAAGAAAGACACAAGGAGTGTGATTTGATGTGGCAGATTGAGGACCCTGGTCGTGTTATCTCTCGTTTACCTGGTAGGGAAAGTGGTTAGCTAGATGAGTTGCAAGAATCTTAGTAAACAATTTAAGGTTGACGTTCAGGAGGGAGATGGGCCTGTAGCTGCTACATGAGGTTGGATCTTTTCCTTCTTTAGGAATGACGGTGATGTGTGCTCGCACAGTGTCTCTAGGAAGTACCGAGTCCTCTCCAAGGGCGTTAAACCGGTTTAGCATAAATGGGCCTAAAATCGGGAGAAGAGTTCGATAATATTGAATGGTGAATCTGTCCGGCCTGGGGCTTTACCTGGTTTAGCTGAGCTAATGGCGTGTTCCAGCTCTTCTAAAGTTATTGGCGCATTCAGTTCTTCCCAGATCTCCGGAGAGAGAGAGAGGGGAGCTGGGAGGAAATAATATATTCATCTATCTGAATTTGGGAAGAGGGCATTGAAGAAGGTAAGTTGTAGAGGGAAGTGTAGAAGTCCTGGAAGACTTGGGAGATCTGTGTGGGCAGATTCATTTTTTTAACCTCCGGAGGAGAATATATGAGGTATATACAAGCGTAGTTTGTGTTCTCTGATGGCTCTAGCCAGGGTCTTCCCACATTTGTTTCCGGACTCATAAGTTATTTTGCAACATATTTGCAGTGCCGCTTTAGCCCTGTAGCGCAGTAGATCATTAATCTTGGTATGGAGAGACGTAAGTTCAGTATGTAAGGTCGGGGATGGGGCATGTTTGTGCTGGGCTTCAACAGAATAGAGTTTGGTACATAGTACCTCCAACTGTCTGTTCCTTTCTTTCTTGATCTGAGAGCCCTGTTTAATGAGTAGTCCCTGGATCACAGCCTTATGGGCTTCCAATAGTATCCCCAGGTCACATTCTGGAGTATTGTTTGTCTGGAAGTAGAAGGTCAACTCTCTATTCACCTTCTCCAGCACCTCTGGGACCTGTAGGAGGCTTTCATTCAGCCTCCAAAATCGAGACATGGGGGAAATGACGTCTGAAAGCGCATAGGTCAGAGAAATGGGGGCATGGTCAGACCAGGTTATGGATCCAATGAACGTTTCACGTACAGCATGTAGTTGATTATGGGGAATCAGGAAATAATCGATTCTCATGTACACCTTGTGGGGGGCGGAATAGAATGGGTAATCTCTGTCTCCCGAATGTTGTAGTCGCCATACACCAATCAGTCGGGCCCTATAAATGGATCGTGTAAGTCAGAGGAAGAGCCCAAGGATGCATCTACAGAGGGGATCGGGGTGATATTGAAGTCACCTCCCAGTATTAACTGGCCCTCCTGAAAATCCACCAGTTTGCCTAAAGTATGACGGACAAAGATATCCTGGTGATCGTTAGGTGCGTAAACCATTGCCGGCGTCATCGGAACTCCACCAATGAGGCCCTTAGAAAGGCAAGTCATCCCTCTGTGTCCAATAAGGACACGCCGTAGGTCCACGGCAGAGTACCAGATACCAGAATAGAGACACCCCTAGACTTAGCGGACTTGTTAGTAGAGCACACCCAGGCCTGAGTTCACAATCAAGCCTTTGGGAATCCAGCGAACCACAGTGAGAGCCAATGGAACAGTGGTGACCTTCCCAGGAGTGGCCGGCCGCCCATAATTACCCCAAGAGCGCAGCGACGACTCATCCAAGAGGTCACAAAAGACCCCACAACAACGTCCAAGGAAGCAGGCCTCACTTGCCTCAGTTAAGGTCAGCGAGCCTCCACCATCAGGGATGCTGTACTCCCACCACCAGAGAGTTTAGGGGGCAATCACTTTTTCAAAGCCATGCTCACAGCACCGTGCTGTGCTGTGAACAAGGCCTGCATGCGAAACTTGCATGCTATTTTACGAGTGCTTATGCAAGGCCCTGTTGATTTTTTTGTCAACAGGATCCTGGGCATAAACTTCAGTGAATTCTTATTCCTGTGTGCAATTGGCCACAACATAATAAAGATTCACGGTAGTAGTAGAGGGGGCTGGAGGTGGGAGACACCATCAGTGAAGCGCTGACACAGTCAGTAAAGTGATGACAGCAGAGAGAGCCCCATTCTGTTTCTCTCCACATTGGCCACAGCAGAGGGCCAATCAGAAGCGACTAGGGGAGGATCATGAGACAGCCATGCTGTACTTGCACCAGCAGAGAGGGAGCCACGCTGTACTTGCATCACCAGAGAGCCATGCTGCTGCCCAACACCCTTAAAGAGAGAGCCATGCTGTACTCCCACCACCAGAGAGAGCAATGCTATACTCCCACCACCAGAGAGAGAGCCATGCTGTACTTGCACCACCAGAGAGGGAGCCACGCCTTCTGCCCAGCACCACCAGAGAGAGAGACATGCTGCCCAGCACCACCAGAGAGAAAGCCAGGCTGCCCAGCACCACCAGAGAGAAAGCCATGATTCTGCCCAGCACCACCAGAGAGAGGTCCACACTGCTGCCTAGCACCACCAGAGAGAGAAAGACTGAGCCACTACCAGGGTACAGGCGTGCTACACTACTGATCAGTGTCGGCCTGGGCAACCCACAGTGAGGGAACATCCAGCCATAGGCATCACTGCTGCAGTTTCGTGGGTCTGGTAAGAGGGCCTGTCAGCCATTATCCATTACTGTGCCTACGGACTGAACCATTAGGAAGTGCCTAACCTGCTATCCTCTATGCCTTATTGACTGCCACAACGCACACCAACGAGCTCCAACTCTGGGCTGCTGGCCGGGTTTCTGGCCCAAATATAGGGGGAGGTGGCACCATGTTTTAGCGCACCAGGTCACACCAACCCTAGTGACGCCACTGTTAAGTAATTAATTCAGCTATAAGAAATGCATTGAAAATATAACTAGAGAACTTCTGAGTGAATTAATAAAGTAATTACCAACCAGCCAGAACTTGAGGGCTTGACTTGGTAAATTCTCATCCCCGTTCAAAATTATTTTGTGACCCCAGAAAACATACAATGTCATACCACTGGTATTAGCTATTAGAAAACAGTGTACTAGTTTATTTCTACTTGGCTGGTCCTCGTGATCGGTGAATAATACTTTCCCTCTGTCTGGAAAATAAGTCACTTTAGGAAATATTTCATTTTATATTTTTAGTAAAATGTTCGTTCAGCAATTTTCTTTTGTTACAAACATCCTCAGCAGTTTTGTGTTCAGTGCCTTTCAGGTTTTGTGTCATTTATTTTCACATGTTGGGTAGCATGTAGAATGGCTGCTCGCACTAATGGAATTTCATAATGTACTGTTTGATCAATAAGGCAGCACTGTGCCAGAGCTACAGATATGTCTGTGCAGCTATACCATTGTCTCTAAGGATAACATGATTGACAGATTTAAGGGTATATTTTTAGCTATTATACGTTTGTAGATGATAAAAGTTAACTTAGCTTAAATTGCAAGGAGTCTTTAAACATCTTGTTATAATATGTTTGCCTTGACTGAATACACATACTGTATATACCCCAGAGAATCTCTGCATTCACATCAAGGGAAATTGAAAAAGAATTGCTCTATGTACCTTTAAATAATTCTTGCTATGTGCAAGCGCATGGCACACCGGTGTTCATTTCATATACTATAATACTACAATGCTATTTTCACTTGTACAAGTCCAGCAAGTACAGGCCAAGTGAATTGCTGGAGAAGTGGACTTTTAGAGTGAATCTGTGATCTGGTCAATATTACTGCATTGTAGAAGATTTTGTTGTAAATTACAAATATTTCTTTTTCATTTGTACCCACAATTTAATTATTTTTTTAATAAGTAATTAAAATTACACTTACATGTATTCAATAAAAACACGCATCTGTAAGAAAATTTTCACCAGCCGGCTAGCATACACCTGTTCACAAACAAGTCGAGATGACGTCAGCGTGTCAACCTCCCGGCGTACGTTTAGTCTATAACTGACGTCGTCTGGGGACTTATCCCTTTCATGCCTAAGCCTATTTCTGACATTTGTTGCTTACAAGGTAAAATCCATATTTTTTTTTGCTAGAAAATTACTTAGAACCCCCAAAAAGTATACATATTTTTTTTTAGCAAAGACCCTACAGAATGAAATAGAGATCGTTGCAATATTTTATGTCACACGATATTTGCTCAGCAGTCTTTAAAACTCAATTTTTTGGGAAAAAATACACTTAAAAAAAAAAACTAAACAGTCAATTTACCCCAGTTTTTTTGTATAATGTGAAAGATGATGTTACGCCGAGTAAATAGATACCTAACATATCATGCTTTGAAATTGCGCACACTCGTTGAACGACGACAAACTACGGTACCTAAAAAATCTCCATAGGCGACGCTTTAAAAAAAATGTAACGGTTACCAGGTTACTGTAATTTTTTTTTTTTAACCGCTTTAGCCCAGGAAGATTTTACCCCCTTCCTGACCAGAGCACTTTTTGCGATTCGGCACTGTGCCGCTTTAACTGACAGTTGCGCGGTCGTGCATGTTGCACCCAAACAAAATTGACTTATTTTTTTCCCCACAAATAGAGTTTTCTTTTGGTGGTATTTGATCACCTCTGCAGTTTTTATTTTTTGCTCTATAAACAAACAAAGAGCGACAATTTTGAAAAAAACAATATTTTTTACTTTCTGCTATAAAACATATCCAATAAAAAAAATTCCTTCATCAATTTAGGCCAATATGTATTCTGCTACATATTCTTGGTAAAAAAAAAAAATTTCCATGAAGTTCATGCATTATAATTAACCAGAGAATTATGCCTCTTGAGCAGCCTTTCTCAACCATTTCAACACAGAGGAACCCTTGAAATAATTCTCCGGTCTCGTGGAACCCCTGCTAAAAATTAGAAATCTACAACTCATGATACATTAGTGTGATGGTCAGTGGGAAGAATGGCCCTTGCACTTGTGGTCATTGGGAAGAACTACCTCCTTACAGATAGCTAAAAAGATCAATGGTGTCCGTGAGAACTTATCTAAGAGGCGGAAATTGCCCAATGCTGAAGGAACTCCTAGCAACCTCTGGAGGAACCCTGGTGGAGAATCACTGCTCTACAGTAATAATATGGAGCTTCTAAAAATATGGAGCTCACTACGCCCCCCTTAGACTGTCTGAAGATACTGTCTCAAACTATATTGATTCATCAGACCAATTTTAAATTGGTAGTAAAGGTGTTATATTTAATTTATACCTACAGGTAAGCCTATAATAAGGCTTACCTGTCGATACAGTAAATATCTCCCAAACCTGAATGGTTTAGGAGATACTTACTTTAGCAGCGTGGGTGACGCCACCAGCACATGCACACTACGTTGTCAATGGATGGCGTGCCATCCATAGAGGGATCCGTGCCGTGGCTGTGACTCCTGCACGTATGCGGGGAGTGATATCATCGCAGCTTGGCCAGCCAATCGGCAGCTGCCTGCGAACCCGGAAGGAAGACAGTGAAGCTCTGTGAAGATATTATTTGCAGGGAGAATATTTTTTTTTTTTTTTTTGCGGTTTACTACTTCTTTAACATGTCTGTCTCCTATGGATAAAGATGTCTCACCACTCCATATATTTCCTTGTCCTCAGTTGTCTAGCTGTTATAGATAAAAAAAGATCATAATTATTTTCACTCAGGTTTCTTCTCAATAGATCTCTACTTACTATCCATATCATAGCTTCCATATCTCAGGGTAGCTAATATTGTATCTAAGGACATCTTTATAATATACTGTTGTCTATCTTAGATCTATACTTGCTTTTGCATGTGAGCACGGGTAGGACGGGGGACTTTAAATTTTGATTTTATTTTATGATTTATTTTATTTACCCCTTTAAAAATTTTGATGCTGTCAAAGATTGGATTTTTCTATAACCACTTCCATACCGCCCCACACATATATACTTCGCCATTGCGGCCCTCTTGGGCGAAATCATGTACCTGTACGTGATTTCTAGTTCCAGGTGCTAGGGCGTGCAGTCGAGCAGCCAGCGACCCGCTTCCGCTGTGATTGTTCCCGTGAGAGGCAGAACGGCAGTCTGCCCATGTAAACAAGGCAGAGCGCAATTCTGACAGAGGGGAAGATGGAGATCCTGTGTTTCTGCTAAGAAGGAACACAGATATCTGTCTTCTCCAGTCAAAGCACCCCCCCCCCCCCCCCACACACACAGTTAGAAAACACTCCCAGGGAACAGATTTAACCCTTTGATCTTTCCTAATGTTAACCCCTTCCCTGCCAGTGTTATTAGTACAGTGTCAGTCATTTTTTTTAGCACTGATCACTCTATTGGTGTCACTGTTGCCCAAAAAGTGTCACTTAGTGTCAGATTTGTCCGCTGCAATGTTGCAGTTCCGCTAAAAAACACTGTTTGCCACCATAACTAGTAAAACAAATAATAAAAATAAAAAATCCCATAAATCTATCCCGTACATTATTGTGATTTGTTTTTTTACCAAATATATGTAGCAGAATACATCTTGGCCTACATTAATGAAGAAATTCGATTATTTTTTTACATTTTTTTTATTGGATATGTTTTATAGCAGAAAGTAAAAAATATTGTTTACAGTCTTTTTTTTGTTTATAGCGCAAAAAATAAAAACCGCAGAGGTGATCAAATACCTACAAAAGAAAGCTCTATTTTTATCAATTTTATTTGGGTACAGCATTGCATGATCGTGTAATTGTCAGTTAACGTAACACAGTGCCGTATTGCAAAAAAAGGCCTGGTCACGATTAAACCTTCCGGGGCTGAAGAGGTTAAACTTTCTATCTACGGGTGAAACTGTTAGTAATGTTAACTACCTATTATAAATAATTGTTTTGAAAATGCACCTAGGACTAAGGCATCGCAAAAAGCCATCTGACAATAAATGTAATATAGTAGCAAAGGGATTGACGTCAGCTTCAGTAAGTATTTACTTAACTAGAATATACAGTATAATGGTGTACAAACAAAATCCTGGTTGTAAAAAAAATCGCATCACATTATTCCATTCTGTTAGCTAACAGATTAAAAAATAAATTCTCAAACAACAAAAACAAAAGTTTTATTTTTGTTTAGAAAATATATTTTTCTTTGAATCTTTGTGCTGCATTGTATATGATGATGTAGAGGGTTCACCCAAATTATGGTGCTGGAGAAAGAAGGACCAGTGTGTATCTAAACCAAAAAACAAAAAGGTATTATATTGCAGTTTCCCAGTCCTTAGATGTGGTGGCTGCATTTGTTTTCTTTTCTCAGACTTTTTTTTAATTTATTTTTACATGGTAATGCTGCCTGTCTCTTCTTGTCCCTTGGTGGCTAAGTCACTCCACCAGTGTACACTGATCAGCCATAACATTATGACCACTGACAGGTAAAGAGAATATCTTGTTACAATGGCATCTAAAAATTGGTGGGATTTATTAGGCAGCAAGTGAACATGTTGTCCATGAAGTTGATGTGGTGAAAGCTGAAAAAAAATGGGCATTGCGGTTTGTTGTGTAAGGGGTTGTAAAGCCCATGGTGACCCATGTCCACAGCCAAAAGCTTCTACAATGGTCACATGAACATCAGAACTGGACTACGGAGAAATGGAAGAAGGTGACCTGGTCTGATGAATCACAATTTCTTTTACATCCCGTGGATGGCCAGGTGCGTGTGCATCACTTACCTGGGGAAGAGATGGAACTAGGATGCGGTATAAGAAAGCAAGTTGGCGGAGGCATTGTGATGCTTTGGGAAATGTTCTGCTGGGAAACCTTGGGTCCTGCCATTCATGTGGATGTTAGTTTGGTGTCCATGCCTCAATGGGTCAGGGCTGTTTTAGCAAAAGTAGCAAGAGAAAAACTCACCCAAGCTCTACCGATATAGAGTATAGTTGGTGTGTAGAGTAGTCGGTGCTCTAATTAAGCTCACAAAAGATCCGTAGAAAGTACAGGCTGGCAACTCGACAGCTTCTCCATAGAAAATATTTATTTTAGCATTACAACAATAACATAATCCAAAAATCCTGACGCGTTTTCTCCTTAGGCCTTCATCAAAAGCTTTTGATGAAGGCCTAAAGATGAAACGCGTCACATTTTGGATGATGTTATTGCTGTAATGCTTAAATAAATATTTTCTATGGAGAAGCTGCCGGCATGTACTTTCTATTTTTTAGCAAAAGAGAGCCATACTCAATATTAGCATAGCTGCCAACAGTCACAAATTTCCCAGGACATTCCCGGGAAACTGACTGATGTCCCGTGGAGTTTTTTTGTCCCGGGGAGGATCCCGAAAAATAACAATTTCACGGAAAGCAGCCAGCCTAGACTCTGCATTGGAAAACCCGGCTGCAGCGCTGGGGTAACACACAGGCTAAAAAGAGAGATTCCTCAGATCCTCCCCCTGCCTCCTCCTCTCCAACGAATTAGCATGTGGGGTGGATTTCTTGCCTCTCAGTAATTGGCCGGGACTCGGAGAGGAGGCATGGCCAGCCGCAGAGAGGTGAAGAAGAATATGGCAGCCCTGAGCTCAACTGCAGCATGTGTGCATCCAAGCAGAGGTATGTGTGTACCCTCCAGTAGAAAATTAAGATAGGTTGGCTCTTTGTCTCTGGGGTTTTATTTGTGAGGGAGGGGGGCGAGCAGCAGGTATTCAAGGACTCTCTCTCCTGTATCATGTCTCTCTCCTGTATCATGTCATGGTCTCTGGCCATGCCTTGTATCATGTCTGCGGTCTCTGGCCATGCCTTGTATCGTGTCTGCAGTCTCTGGCCATGCATTGTATCATGTCTGCAGTCTCTGGTCATGCCTTGTATCATGTCTGCTGTCTCTGGCCATGCCCTGTATCATGTCAGTGGTCTCTGGCCATGCCTTGTATCATGTCAGAAGTCTCTGGTCATGCCTTGTATCATGTCTGCAGTCTCTGGATATGCCTTGTATCATGTCTGCAGTCTCTGGCCATGCCTTGTATCATGTCAGCAGTCTCTGGCCATTCCTTGTATCATGTCAGCGGTCTCTGGCCATGCCTTGTATCATGTCAGCGGTCGCTGGCCATTCCTTGTATCATGTCAGTGGTCGCTGGCCATGCCTTGTATCATGTCTGCAGTCTCTGGATATGCCTTGTATCATGTCTGTGGTCTCTGGTCATGCCTTGTATTATGTCTGCGGTCTCTGGGCATGTATTGTATCATGTCTGCACACACTCTGACTATCTCTTGTATCTGTTTGATGGGATCTGCCTGGGGGGAGGGTGTTTGGAGTATCTTTATCTGCTGATTGTTAAACTTTCTGGCATACACATATTGCTATTGTGGTATAGGATCTGGGCCTGCTGTCCCTCCATCCCTTTTTCTTTACTTCTTTCTCTCTCCTTTCCTCCCTATCTCTTTATTTATTTATCACTTTCATTTCATACTCTATTTAACCACACCCCCTTTAACCCACACCCAATATTTAGCATAGTTTAAACCATGCCCATTTTCCGCCGCAGACATTTTTTCAGAATGTTGGCAACTATGTATTAGGTGGGTGGTCATAATGTTATGGCGGTGTATGTACAGAAGGAACCATGGTTGTTATTCAGGCTGCTCTTCTGATTTGCACTAACAAACACCTCTTTCGCTCTTCATCTCCATTACGTGGGGGGAAGAGAGAATTGTTGGTTTATAGAAGAGCTTACCAGAGCCATCGGTAAAGCCTGGAAGTGATCCAATGCAGCCGCTTGCTAGGCATGAAGTCGAGTGAGGGCAAGATGGCCCCCACTCATCTCTTTGCCTTTGGAGGACCGGAGCGACCTCTGACGTCACTTCCGGTTCTCAGGCCAAAACTAATGATTTTTTTTTTTTAAGTCAATATGCAAAAAATATATATTTTGCTTTTAAAGGTAAATGAGAGGTCTAGGGTCTTTTTGACCCCAGATCTCTCATTAAAGAGGACCTGTCATGCTTATTTTTTATCTGTTATGCCGAGTAAATAGATACCTATCATGTCATGCTTTAAAATTGCGCACACTTGTGGAATGGCGACAGACTACTGTACTTATTTATTTATTTATTTATTACAGGATTTATATAGCGCCAACAGTTTACACAGCGCTTTACAATATAAAAGGGAGACAATACAGTTATAATACAATAAAATACAAGAGGATTAAGGGGGCCCTGCTCAGAAGAGCTTACAATCTAATAGGGTGGGGGAGGTGATACAAAAGGTTGTAACAGTGGGGAATGAGCTGATGGAAGTGGTAGAAGATTAGTTGGAGACATGATAGGCTTCCCTGAAGAGATGAGTTTTCAGGGATCGCCTGAAGGTAGCTAGAGTAGGGGATAGCCGGACAGGTTGAGGCAGCGAGTTCCAGAGGATGGGAGAGGCTCCATAGAAGTTTTGAAAATTTCTACAGGTTACCAGTTTAGAGTTACAGAGGAGGTCTTGTGCTAGAATTATTGCTCTTACTATAACAATTGCGGCGATACCTCACATTTGAATACTGCTTACATTTGCGGGCACGACTTACATATTTTTTCTGATCACTTTTATTGCTGTCACAAGGAATGTAAACATCTCTTGTGACAGTAATAGGCAGTGACAAATACTCTTTATGGAGAGATCTGGGGTCTATAAGACTTAAAAGCATTCAAAACGCCAAGTTTGGCAGTTTTGAACATTGTAATTTTTAAAAAAAAATTGGCAAATTTAAATATTCGGTAAACCGGAAGTGATGTCACAAGGTCGCTTCCCGGTTACTAGATTTGAGTCCCAATCAAAGCCGATTCCAACTTCATTCGGGTTTCTGGCCAGCCGGCGGGCATGCCCATTGGTTGCTCGGGTCTCCCAGTGGAATGGGAAAGTCTGGGCGAGCCGCGGAAGGCAGCGGAAGGGTGGGATGTCCCCTGGGGGGATGTCCTATCCTGCTGCCTGTAATAACAGCCAAGCAGCTGCTTAGCCGCATCAGTTGTTTTTACAAGAAAGCTGACTGTCGGCTCTAAAAAAAATGGTACCGGGGTGATGTCTAGAGCTGCAAGCATCACCCCAGTACAACACCTTCAAGCCGAAGGCCACATATTTGCATTACGTCGATGTGAAGGGGTTAACAATAAACATTTACTATCACTTTAAGACATCCTCCAAGCATGTTATTTAAATGATTTGTGTGTTTTAATGTTGCCCTTCAAGCTGCATTAAAAAAAAACACTTCCTGCTGAACTAGCCCATCTGCCCATGCCCTTTTTTGACAAAAACTTCTCAAATGGGCGACCCTCCAGCTGTTGCAAAATTACAAGTCCTATGAGGCATTGCAAGGCTGACAAGCATGACTCTTACAGGCAGAGGCACAATGGGACTTGTAGTTTTGCAACAGCTGGAGGGCCGCCAGTTTGAGACCCCTGTTCTAAAGTGATCTTGAAAAATGTCGGAAAAATTACAAGATTCACCTCTCTTAAGCCCCATACACACGGTCGGAATTTCGCATGGATTCTGTCCGATCGGACAATGTTGTTGAAAAATCAGACCGTGTGTATGCACCATCGGACAGTGTACGTCGTATTGTCCGACGGACAAAGTCCTATCTCCTGCTGGATAGATTTTCCGACAACACGGTCCGATCACACCAAATCCGATCGTGTGTATGGTAGTCCGACTGGACAAAGTGCTACGCATGCTCAGATCACATTACAAGACCAAAGCTATTGGCTACTAGCCTCTACGTAGTCCCGTCGTAGGCAACAAACGTCACCACGTTCAGAATGATCGGATTTTCCGACAACTTTGTCCGACCGTGTGTACGCAAAACCAACATCAGACAAAGTATGATGGACATGGTCTGACGGACCTGGTCCTCGGATAATCCGCGCGTGTGTATGGGGCTTTAGACTTCAATGGAGGTCACCACTATGTTCAGTGTTAGCAGATTGGGTTTGGTGAATGTCCAGCAAATCAAACTTCGCTTACCACTTAAGCCCCGTACACATGATCAGACTTTCCGACAGGAAATGTTCGATGTCAGGCTGTTGGCGGAAAATCCGACGGTGTGTATGCTCCATCGGACAATTGTTGTCGGACTTTCTGCCAACAAATGTTGGCTAGCATGTCTTCAAATTTTCAGCCAACAAATGTGTGTTGTTGGATTCTCTGAGTGTACACAAGTCCGTCAGACAAAAGTCCAAAGTACAAACACACGGTCGGTCTTGTAAACTAGCATTTGTAATGGAGAATTAACATTCGTGACGTGGCAAATTATGAAATATCGAAATGAAGCGCACAATTCTCTTCTTCGTTAATGGGATAATAATGAAGCTGCTTTGCTGGTGATACTGATGGAGTTATTGCAAACTAATTTTCAAAGGATTTTTTTTTCTAGTGATATCAAGAATAATATTATTATGCTTTTTTTTATTTTTTTTTATTTGTGCAAGTTACCACAACACCATTATCCCGTAGTTTTTTAAGATCAAAGATACAACTATGTTGGTGTCCCTAGTTAATTTTACATTGTATTTTTTTAAAATATAACTGCCTACTCCCAAACTGTCATTTGAAGTAAAACACATAGCCAAGTATTATTCTACACAATTTTTTTATTGTGCATTAAAAAATTTTAATTAGACATGCTATTTGCCAATAGAACTTAACCAAAAAGTGCATTCTATGCATCCAAAAATATAGCAAATATACCAAATCAAATCATTATTCAACCAAAAAAATAATGTCAAAGCAATAACTCCAAGGCCAATAATAAATAACACGTTATCTCCTCCAAAACCGCAACATGAAAAGCACGGAATTAAAATCGCAAACTGAAAAGCGCTAAATGAAAAACGTGAAAAGCAAAGCGCGAATCAACACTCACCAAACTTCTACTAACACGAAATTAGCAGAAGGAGCCCAAAGGGTGGTGCTAAAGAGCTGAGTACGTCACTGCGTTTGTAATTGTTGGCCAACATTTGTGTGACCATGTGTGTATACAAGACAAGTTTGGGCCAGCGCCCTTCGGACACGGTTTTGTTGTCGGAAAGTCCGATCGTGTGTAAGGGGCATTATTGTCAGCCTGGATTTCCACTGTAACAACATTGGTATAGATTCCTTAAATATATGGCTGTACTAGACCACAAATTTACCAAATTGTTGGTAGGTATAATTGCCTGACATGTTGGAAATGTTGGAAGGCCTTGCCCGGCTTGGCCAACCTTCACAACCCATACAGCCCACAGAATTAATAAGTAATAAGAACACAAATTTATTTTACTGAACATTGATAAAAAAAACATTGCAACATCATATAAAAAGGTAAAAAACCTTTATGAATGCTTATATCTCCTGCTGGTTTTATTGATTTAGGACCTTTAGGTTGTTTGTTTCATTTTTTTATTTTATCTTGTAGTGCTGCCAGAAAAAGAACAATACAAAGCATGTCTGAAAATTAGAATTATACAGAAGTTGCCACAGAACATAAAGTTCTTCTCTACTAGACTTTATAAAATGTATTCCCAGCCGGGTAGTCTACTGTTCAAAGTTAGCTCATTTTTTAATTTTCTTTTCACTTGCACTTTCTTTTTTCAAAATGCATTTTCATTTTATAAAGTAATATGACATTAAGATGCACATTTTGAGGACTTGCGTACAGAGACTAGACATTTCTATCTGTACAATATATGATAATTTTATCTCAGCAAACAAACATACTACTTCAGTCAATAGAAATGGGTTTCCAAACTTTGAAATGAAATAAGCAAGCTTTAGCATGTGGCTATTAGAGATTGTTTACACATGGGTCCAGGGGACAGTAAAACCAAGCAGTTGAGCTGCCGTTTTACCACCCCTTGGTTAGCACTTACAGGGTTAATACAGGAGGCTCACCACCTGTCAAACACCTCTGAAAAGGGATCCACCATAGATGGCTTTTCAGAGGGGTGGCATGGGCTGCTGCACGTTTGGTTGAGGTCTTCAACAGCTGAGTATTATTATCCCTTTCATGACTAAGGCCCCTTTCACATGATTGGACCATTCAGATCCGCCTGTCAGTTTTGACGGCGGATCTGAACGGGCGCGCCGGATGTCAGCGGAGACATGTCCGCTGACATCCGACCCGGTCCGATCCGCCAAAAGCAGACGTATGTCTCTACGTCCAGATCCGTCGCTGGATGGATCGGATTGGGTGAGATCTGATGAAAACGGACACGCTGTCCGGTTTCATCCGATCTCTCCATAGAGACCAGCGGCGCTGGACAAGCCCCTCCCCGCTCAGTGAGCAGAGAGGGACCTGTCATCCACCAGCTCAGCGGAATCAACGGAGAGATCTCCCGCTGAGCCGGCGGACAGAGGCGGACTCTGTGGAAGCGGAGTCCGCCTCGTGTGAAAGGGGCCTAAGCCTATTTCTGACATTTGGTGTTTACAAGTTAAAATCCATATTATTTGCTAGAAAATTACTAAGAACCCCCAAACATTATATATATATTTTTTAGCAGAGAATCTAGAGAATAAAATGGCGGGGTGGTTTGAAAAATTTTTTTCAAACCCCATATCCCTCCTTTGCACCGAAAACGGTGTATCTGAATACTGTATCGTTTTTTTAGCCGCATCAGTTGTTATCCTCGGAAAGCCGATCGCCGGCTCTAAACAATGGTACCGGGACGATGCTTGCAGCTGCGGGCATCATCCCGGTATAACCCCCGAAAGCCGAGTATGCAGATGTGCGTACGCTCGGCGGGAAAGGGTTAAAATGAGTCAATAGTTTAAGGTATGCAAAAGAAGGGCCATGGCTTTAACCACTTGCCCTCTGGAAGACTTTACCCCCTTCATGTCCAGGCCATTTTTTGCTATGCGGTACTGCGCCACTTTAACTGGCAGTTTCGCGGTCGTGCAACACTGTACTCAAACACAATTTATTTTGTGTTTACCCCACAAATACAGCGTTTTTTCAGTGATATTTGATCACCACTGGGTTTTTATTTTTTTATTATATACATGAAAAAAACGTAAATTAAATTAAAAATTTAATTTTATCTGTTAATTTTTTTTTTTTTAAATCAGGTTTCTTCATGAATTGGGGCCAAAATGTATTGTACTAGATATTTTTGGTAAAAAAAAAAAACAAACAAGCATATACTAATTGGTTTGCGTGAAAGTTATAGCATCTACAAACTATGGTATATATACTGGAATTTTTTTATTTTTAGGGAAACATAAACCGGCACATTGCCGATGTCAGTCGAGAGCTCTGTGTGGTTTACACAGTCAGGAGAGCCACCGATCGGCTCTCCTCTACTCGCGTCTGTCAGATCACCTGCTTTTCCTGTTTACATCGTGATCAGCCGTGATTGGACACGGCTGATCACGTGGTAAAGAGCCTCCGCCGAGACTCAGACTGACACACCGCTCCACCGATCGATGCGATGCGTGCCCCTACGGGTGCACGGCGGCATGTTATCCTGAAGGACGTCATATGATGCCCAGTCAAGGTAAGAGAACCACTTCCCGGACATCAATCTGCTATTGACCGGGCAGGAAGTGGTTAAAGTTCATGTGCGTATAAAGGCAGGCGTCCCAATACAATACTCAAAAACAAATGGAACAAAGAGATAAAGAGATAAAGCCCATCCTTGTAGGAATTTTATGCCTTCAACTCTCAAATGTTCTGTTCTTCATTTGGATTACTTGAAAGGTGTAACCGTGAGCAAAATTAAAAACGACACATGTTACAGGAGGAATTACAAAAACTAAACCTGCTGTGTTTTGTCTGCTATAGACTGACCTTATATTTCACTGTATGTCATTTTCTATTTTCACCATAATCACATTTTAAGGATCTATTTACAAAGTAGTAAGTATGACTTTCCCTAAACATTCACGGGTGGGGAATCATTTAAAACACATGGACAAAGAAGATTACCTGCAGTGATGGTCTTGTGAATGTCAAATGCACTGCTTTATTAATATGCCCCTAAATATTAAAATTCCTATGTGTGATCATGACTGTCTTTCTTTATTCCTGATTGTTGGTGTTGATCTCTTTTAGCATAGCCATACATCCACACATTTGTAGTATAACAACAGAGAAGTAAAAGGAAAGCTACTAATGATCTGTCCTCAGCTATATAGGACAATACAGCTAAAGACTCCATTGTACTCAACACTAAATACTATATATTCACAGTGACTTTGGTAAATGGTAATATTTAGAGGAATCAGTCTGTTAAATGGTGCATATAATATGGAGAATAGTGCTGTCTACCAAACGGGAAAAAATATATAGCACTGATTCGCTACATATACCAAGGACCATTAAAAAGCAGACCAATACGGCAACATAAATGCATGGTAAAATTAAAATGCAGCAAGCATGATATAAGAAAATATTTATGAAACAGCTGAAAAATGACCTGTTGATATAATAAAGGAAATCTCTGTCTATGTAGAGCATCTTGGAGGATGGATTTCAGGAGATCCCTCACAGACGCAGCTGCTGATTGGCCAGCTTTTTCTGAAGGTCAGCCCCCCAGGAACCTCTGACATAGACCATGTTAATCACCTAGATAGCATCTCTGCCACAAACTCTACACTTCCCCTAGTGGTCGATAAAGAGTATTTCCCAAGTGAAGCACACTAATAACTGATACTAGTCACCAATAATATCACTTTAAACTACGGAAGTGGCAATTTAAAGCCACAAATGCATTTTATCTGTTGAAGTAAAGTAATTGGATGTTTCAATAAAGCAGATGACTCGTGCCAGTCCTTGAATTAACCACTTTGGGTGCCTTTGCTGATCAGACCACGACAAGCTTTTTTGTACTGACTCCTCTTATTTATTTATTCACCTGCCTAAGAACCCCACAGAGCATTCAGGATGGTAACCCCTGACGCATAGAGAGCAACCACACTGAGGCTGCGTTGAAACATGTTTTCTCCACCTGTGCACTTGGAAGGCAACGTGTTGCCCCCCTTCCTTGCTGACAGCGTGAGGAGAAAAAAAAGCCGATCACCGGCTTATGTTCAAGGGACATCGGTCCCGAAGAGGAAGGAGGCACCTCTGCCTCCTCTGTGCCAATCAGTACCCCCTGCCAGTGCCACCTGCCATTGCCACCTGCCAGTGCCCACCAGTGCCACCTATCAATGCCCATGAGTGCCACCTATCAATTCCCACCAGTGGTGCCAATTAGTGCCTCATCTGTGCCACCTAGCAGTGCTGCCTTTCAGTGTAACCTACCAGTGCCGATCAGTGCCCATCACTGCCACCCATCACTGCCACCTATCAGTGCCCATAACTGTCATATATCAGTGCCACATATCAGTGCCACCTATTAGTGCCACTTCTCAGTGCCCACCAATGCCACCTATCAATCCCCTTCAGTGCCACCCATCAGTGTCACCTCTCAGTGTCACCTCTCAGTGCACACCAGTGCTGCAGATCAGTGCCCATCAGTGCCGTCTATCAGTGCCCACCAGTGCCGCCTATCCGTGCCCACCAGTGCTGCCCTATCGGTGCTCATCAGTGCAGCCCATTGGTGCCCATCAGTGCAGCCCATCGGTGCCCATCAGTGCAGCCTATCGGTGCCCATCAGTGCAGCCTCATCAGCATACATTGCCAATTAATTCCCATTTTGCTGGTCAGTTTTATGGGTTACAAATTATTGAGTCTAGATGTATTTGCGCCTTTTCTTTTATTTTTGTTTTAGATTATACCAGGTTTCAATGGCTATTTTAGCAGCATTTATTACTAGTTACTAGTTATTACTAGTACCCTTCTTGCAATCCAAAGGTTAGGGTTGTGGGGCTTGGAATATCCTTCTTCTTTTTTTCTGACATAGACCATGTGACCATGTGTCCTGGATTTACCTTATATAACATCAGGTTATTTTTTTCACAAATGTTTTTAATTGGACACGTTTTAGTAAATCAAAGGCTGCACTGCAATGTGTCCATGCTTATGTGCTGTACTTTTTCTGAACAAAAGTAACATACTGTAGCTCATAGCTCAGTTTCATTGGACTGAATTCCTCCACATGTAGAAGCTAACTTTCACCCCTTGTCTTCAGTCTCACAAGAAGATGGCAATACCATCCCCCATTGACCCCACCCTTCATGGCAGTAGTTAAAGGAAGACACCCCCCCCCCCCCCAAGCAAAGCACCTTGTTCTCATGTTGATGAGGATAAGGGCTTCTTCCCCACAACCCTGGATTAGTGGTTGTGAGGGTCTGTGGGCAGGGGGTTTGTTGTAATCTGGAATCCCCTTTAGGATAAGGGACCCTAGGTACCCGTTTTGTCTATGTGAATGAGTAAAGGATACATAGTACTCCTAGTGCATAGTACAATAAGACACTACAATTATTGACAAGTCCTTTAACAAAAAATCAATCATATCATCCAGAGATGCAAATCCAGAGCAATCATCCCAGGTGATGTAATTCACCAAATATGGCCAATGCCTAGATATGGTCCTATGGTCATATTTGGTTAGTGATGTCAGTGGTATCCCTGTCCTGGGGATTACTGGCCAGTAAAGTAATGGGACTGGGTTACATCACTGGTTGCTAAGTACGCAGGTGCTGGGATCCGCCGCTTCCGTTATAACCATTGACAGTAAGGAAACTGTCAGTTACACTATATCAGCAGTAAACATACTGCTATCATATATGACAATCAGCTCCTGCAATAAGAGAAAAAGGTCTGGCCAACACTCAACACCCAACATTCAGGCCAACACTCAAACTGCCAAAGTTCAGTCTGTTTGGACCAAATTTTGAGCTTACCCCAATTGTTCTAGGACAGGGTAGGAGGTGTGAAAATTGTAGAACCATCCTGTAGTAGTTAGATAGACCAATTCTTGGTGTTTTGGATGAAAGTGTTGGTTCTACCTGTATAAAAAAAAGCAAGGGTGTTAACTTTAAACAAATCAGGCATACCCCTACTCCAGCCAGTACAAGCCCTGAGTTGGGGAAGCACAAGAGTTTGTTTGCCATTGTCAGAGGTCTAGCCACACCCCCCATCGACCTCAAATGTAAGACGAAACACGTAGGGCAGTGCTTAATGTCACATCACCACATACAATGATCCCCCGCCGGAAGGAACTGGTCACCGACATTTTGCTAGCTGCAGCTTTCATGATTTTGAAATGCCTGTCATTTTCTTCTCAAATGTGAGTGGATTATTTTATGTTTTTTTAAATAAATCTTTATAAGAACATAATACACTGTAATGTTTATGTTCTGTATGCCCCCATGTATTGGGAGTGGAATTGAGAGGGTTGTCTTTTCAATCATTGTGGATTCACCTGGGGTTTATCCCCTGAAGCAGGGCTCAACATTTCAAGTCCTAAACCTCACCTGTGCCCAACAACACCAACTCACCTGTGCCCAACAATGCAGCCTACCTGTGCCCAACAATGCAGCCTACCTGTGCTCATCAATGCAGCCTACCTGTGTCCACAATGCTGCCTACCTGTGTCCATCAATGCAGTCTACCAGTGCAGAGGAAGAGAGAGAAACGCAGGCAGCCGGAATATCAGAGAGCGTGGACATCGCTGTAACAGCATACATTTCAATTACTGAGTGTTCCCGCTGCTCGCTGACACATACAGCCCCGCCTCCTGGCCTGGAGACGTTTATATACGTCACACGTCCCAGGATTAGACGGTTGACCTGTCTGTCAAAGTACCGGGGCTAGGAGGCGGGGCTGTGTGTGAAGGCAAATGCGGGGAACCCTCGGTAATTGAAATATGTAAGCTGTTACAGCGATGTCCACGCTCCCTGAAAATCTGTCCGCCTGCTCTCCTCTCTCTTCCCCTCCACGATCGCTGGAAGAACGGTGCGCTCCCAGGCAGCCCACGGTCGCCAGCCCTAATTTTCCACTCGCAAAGCGCGGGTAGGCGAGTGGAAAATTTGAGGGCTGCCTTGTCTTGAAAGACAATAATCTCCGGTAAGCAGCCACCTTCACTTCTACTGGACGTTTGGGAGTTCTTCTTGTCTTCTCTTTTGGAGTTATTCTGGAACTGTTTTTTCTGGCTTGTGTTCATGGGAAGCATATATTTTTGCACATTTGCAGATTTTTCTTTTTTTCCGTACATACAATCACTTATGCATGGATTTTTTTAAAAGGACTGGATTTTTAATTCATTTATTTTGTATTCAAATTTTCATGTTTTTATGATACGCGCTGCACTTAGTATGAATTATATGGAATAGGTTTTTATCTTTTGACCAGCAGCTGTCCTTTTTTCATTTTATTTTTATCTAGTGCAGATTTTCACATGGTTAAACAATACAGATTTATAGCATTATTTTAGTCTGAGACAGAAAGTTATATGCTAAATTATTGTTAGCCCTAGGCTAAAGCGCTAGAGGTTAAATTTGAGGTTGAGGGACAAGGTTAGGGGTCAGGGGTAGGTTACGTTGAGCTCCACACCTTTTGCATGCTCAGTTTAACTTGTTAAAATCTGTGTTTTAACATGCACTACTGCAACTTGATATATGCTAATGCACATATACTAAAAGACCCAACTCACCTGACCTTCAGCACAATTCAACGCACAGATGTGAGTATATTGTGGATTGTGATGCACTGTGTTGTCGAGAAATAGTGCATGAGCATTTTCTTTCTGCATTAATGGCCTATCCAAAGTGAATGGGTGTCATTAACCACTTGCCTACCAGGCACTTTTACCCCCTTCCTGCCCAGGCCAATATTCAGCTTTCAGCGCTGTCACACTTTGAATGACAATTGCGCAGTCATGCAACACTGTACCCATATGAAATTTCTTTATCATTTTTTTCACACAAATAGAACTTTCTTTTGGTGGTATTTAATCACCACTGGGTTTTTATTTTTTGCTAAACAAATGAAGAAAGACCGAAAATTTTAAAAAAAAGGCTGCGCTGATGTGGTGGCACTGATGGGCACTGATAGGCGGCACTGATAGGCAGCACTGATAGGATGCACTGATGGGCACTAGTAGATGGCACTGATGGGCACTGATAGGCAGCACTGATAGGTGACACTGATGAGGAGGCACTGATGGGCAGTGATTGGCAGCACTGCTGAGCACTGATTGGCAGCACTGGCGGGCTCTGATTGGCAGCACTGGCAGGCACTGTTGGGACTGCACTGATAATCAGGACACTGATAATCCGTGCCCTGATTATCAGAGCCAATGTCCCTTCAACTCAAGCTGGTTATTGGCTCTCTTCTTCAGGAAAGAAAAGCAGATAACCAGCTTGTGTTTACAAACGTGATCAGCTGTCATTGGACACAGCTGATCATGTGGTAAAGGGCTGCTGTGATTGGCCCTTTACCCCGATTTGTGATCAGCTGAGCTGAAGGACACAGCAATTACAGAGCACGCCACGATCACGGGAGGGCGTCCATGTATGTCATCCCAGCAAAGTAAGCCCACGCTGTAGCCATCTTTCGGCTATAGCACTGCCTCATCAGTGAATGTGTAATCACTTAAAGTGTATCTAAACCCAAAAACATAAATGTAATAACTGTAATATATTTCAGCTTACCAGACCCTAGATGGGGGGAAGAAATCTAATATACACATATAGGGACTGCTAAGCTGCAATATATAAAATTTTTGTTTCTGGGTTTTATTATGCTTTATAGTGGAGCTGAATTTATAGTGTTTCCGCAAAAACATTTCCTGCAATGTGCTATTGCAGCGGGGTGCAGAAAACCTCTGCCTGGAAGCAGCGATCCCTCTGCAGTGGATTGACACACCACACTGAATCTGCATCTCATCAGCAGAGGGTGTGAACATTGGCTAATTAGAGAGCGGGTTGTTGCATCAGACCGCTGCAGAGAGACTGCTGCTTTCATAAAGAGAACAGCTCCACTGCTGCCTGAGGCTTTAGAATTTGTGCTGTCACTATAGCTGCAATCTATCAAACAGCAAGACATTTTAAAATGTACATTTTACTGAACCTTTAATTGTATTCATTAGTTTAACATCAGACTCCAACTGAGCTTTAATAAGGCTGAAAACATGTTATATCTAGGAAATGATAAGTAGGTAAGTCAATATATCTGGCTCAGTTTAGTTGTCTACAGTGAGCCTAGAACCCTAGAGCGCTGTTATCCTTCACTCATCATTCCATTGTACCTTGAACTATTGCAACTTTATTGTGCATCAAATGACAAACCCTGAAGCTCAGTGAAACTGACACCAGTGAGGGCTATATCAGCAGACAAATGAAGACTAAGGAGACAGATGAAGAGGCAAAGCACAAATCTAAACAGATAAAATACTCACAAAAAAAAAGAAAGAATGAGGGAATGGAGCCTAGGGAATAGAAGCTGAAATAAATTAAAATTGGGAAAGCCTGATAGAAAACAGAATAAAATTAAGTCAAATAAAAAGTAATGGTGTAAATAGGCTGCAGCATGAGGCTGTAAAAAAGCGGAGCACAGAAAACCTACTGATCATCATCAAGATGCTACAACTGTGTTCAAAAATACAACCTGTAATAAAAGACAAAAGCATTCAGCGGAGCCTTAATAACGACACATCCATTTGATTAAATAGAGGGGGCCATTAGACAAATAAAAGTCATGGGTTTTATATGTTTGTTTGCTAAAAGAAGTCAAAGAATAGATTAAAGAGGCCCTGGCTTCATGTAAATGGATAATTACATTGATAACTCACATGATACTCACATGTATACCAGGAAAAAGAATACAGTGAAATAATACAGAAACTCTCTAACCCCCACCACCAACTATGGTTCATTGTTGGCTTTATTCCACATGCAAAGTCATGCATAAAGGTGTAAAAACCAAAAGGTCCTCAGATGTAACTATCTGCATACCAGGAAAGAGAACACAAGAATATATTATAGGAATTCTCTAATCCCACCACTGTAGAGGTGTACATATCAAGAGGTCCTAACAGGTAACTATCTGTATACCAGAAAAGAAAACACAATTAAATAATACAGGAATTCTCTACTCCCACCACCAACTATCGGTGTCACAAGGGCCATGTACCTGATGTAAGACCGAAGTAGTGGGGAGGCTTCCCTTGCACCTCAGGTCCTTTAAGCCTCTGGAGATGGAGACAGAGACTTGGTGGGGACGTTGAGTGGCAGGGGTGCCAAGGGTGCGGAGCACCATGCAAGCCTTAGTCCGGGATCCGAGCTGAGGTCAAGTCCAAATGGGCAACAAAGCATAAAAGGGTTAAGCAGAAGAAGAAAGGTTGAGGTCCAAGCCGGGGTCAGTTCCAATCTGGCAGCTGAGTACAAAAGGGGCAAAGAAGTAGAATGGTTAAGGTACAAATCCGAAGTCAAAGACAAGCAGCAATCAAGAGTAGTCAAACAGGTTTCTAGGTCACAACAGGTTCAGACAGATCACACAATAGCACAGGAACAAGGGGGGACTGAAGGTAATCCAGAAATTTGGTAGTGCCTGGGCTGGGCTTATCTGGGGAAGTTTGAGGTCACTTCTTGTGTGCCTCCTGGGTATTTTCCCGCCTTTTTCCATCAGGTTGATATCACTTCCTAGGCGCCTCCTGGGCATTTTCCTGCCCTTTTCCATCAAGTCTTCTGCGCAGGTGCAGGTTAGCGCCCTGAGGCGTCTTTGGCGCATGCTCAGTTGGCATGGATTTCCTCTTGCGGCAGCGCACCAATGGTGCATACGCAGTAAGCCGTGGACTCTTACAATCGGTTACTTTGCATGCAAAGCCACAATTAATGGTGTAAAAACCAAAAGGTCCTCAGACGTAACTATCTGCATACCAGGAAAGAGAACACAATAAAATATTATAGGAATTCTCCAATCCCACCACCAACTATGGTTCACTGTTGGTTTTATTCCACATGCAAAGCCAAGTATAGAGGTGCACAAGCCAAGAAGGTCCTCAAAGGAAAGGTAAACAGATTCAAATTGGGAAAGTCTGATAGAAAACAAAAGAACATTTAATCAAATAAAAAGAAATTGTATAAAAAGACTGCAGCATGAAGCTGTGAAAAAGCGATACACAGAAAATCTACTGATTATAATCAAGATGCTATCACTGTGTTCAAAAATACAGCCTGTAATAAAAGACTATAGGATTTAGCAGAGGCTTGATAATTGCACATCCATTTGATTAAATAGAAGGGCCCATTAGACAAATAAAAGTCACAGGTTTTATGTTTGTTTGCTAAGAGAGGTCGAAGAACGGATTAAAGAGGCGCCTTGGCTTCATGTAAATAGATAATGAAATGAAATACAGAAACCCTCTAACCCCACCACCAACTATGGTTCACTGTTGGCTTTATTTCAAATGCAAAGCCAAGTATAGAAGTGTACAAACCAAGAAGGTCTTTAAAGGAAAGGTAAACAAATTAAAATTGGTAAAGTCTGATATAAAACAAAAGAAAATGAAGTCAAATAAAAAGTAGTTGTGTAAAGAGGCTGCAGCATGAGGCTGTGAAAAAGAGATACACAGAAAATCTACTGATCATCATCAAGGATTCAGCATAGGCTTGAAAACTGCACATCCATTTTATTAAATGGAAGGGCCCATTAGACAGATAAAAGTCACAGGTTTTATATGTTTGTTTGCTAAGAGAGGTTGAAGAACAGATTAAAGAGATGCTTTGGCTTTGTGTAAATGGATAATGAAATGGAATGACCTCGTGATAATTACATGTATACCAGGATAGAGAACACAATAAAAAATACAGAAACCCCACTTTCACCCCGCCACCACCACTAACCCCACTGTTGGCTTTATTCCACATGCAAAGCCACATGTAGAAGTGTACAAATCAAAAGGTCCTCATAGGTAACTATCTGTATATCAGGAAAGAAAACACAATAAAATAATATATAATATAGGAATTCTCTACTCTCACCACCAACTATGGTTCACTGGGGGGGGTTGGGACTTTAAATGAAGCAGGCAGGTGTAAAACATTTAGATTTATTAAAAAAAAGCAAAACAAGCCAACAATCAATGGTAAGTTGCATGAGGGTAGTCATGAGTGCACCAAGGAAAGCAATGTTTTCCATTCAATGGATAAATATACAAAGATGACAATTGACCACAATAGTACAAATCACAGTTGCAAGTGATCATAGAAAAAAATAAAACAGTAGTTGGCATAAGACATGGCATATAATAGCTCTATGCATTTCGTGGATTCATCCACTCTTCAGGAGCATGCACGTGGAAAACTGAATGCTGTGATATGGTAGCGATATCTGTAAGGTCTGACCATAATCTTTGTGCAGTAACAGCAATGGGCCAACATGGATCAGATTAACCCCATGAGGGGTATCACTGGAGGGAACTGAGGTGGTGAAGGCAGACCAGGGCTGAGCAAAGATGATTTCCAAGAAAGAAAAATTCCAAAAGAAGGGATGGTCAAAAATAACCATGTGTGCTAAAACATTTCAATGTTGAGTGATCCACAAAGTGTGCAGATAAACAGGTTGGAACCACCATTGAATGGAAAACATTGCTTTCCTTGGTGCACTCATGACTACCCTCATGCAACTTACCATTGATTGTTGGCTTGTTTTGCTTTTTTTTAATAAATCTAAATGTTTTACACCTGCCTGCTTCATTTAAAGTCCCAACCCCCCCCCAGTCGCCCAATTGCATTCATTAGATAGGGATGGAGGCAATCGACCTTACCAGGTCACAGCCTCATTTAAAGTCCCAACTTTTTCTCGTTAAAACGTTTTCTCGTTTTAACGTTCTTTTTCAACTATGGTTCACTGTTGGCTTAATTTCACATGCAAATCCAAGTATAGAGGTGTACAACCAAGAAGGTCCTCAAAAGTAAAGCAATAGAAGCCTAAACAAATGTAGCACCCTCAGTGTACACAGTGGAAATATTCAATTGGGCTCCTCTGTAGGCAGAGGAGCTGGGGTTAATTTGATTGTGTTAGCTGGCAAAGCTCCAAGGGCTGGGTCTCTTTTACCTCCCCCTGGCTTCTGGAACTTGCTAGATAATTCTAGAAACTAGAGGGTGGAGGGATAGAGATCAAGCCTGAATATTTCAGGAGTCTCCTCCAATTCCTGGGTAGGTAAGGCCCAGTAGGTGGGGAGATAAATGTTCTGGAACCTGGTCATGTTGGAGCAGAGTCCAGGGTACAATTGCTTAGAGGGGACCCCTGTGCATGGGGGGAGGGCTCTGCCCCTAGGAAGAAGGAAGAAGCTACTGGAAGAGAGAGAGCTGAAGACTCACATCCCTATCCAGCCTCAGCTAGGCTTTGCTGGAGCTACCCTGACAGTCAAGAGCTGGGCCTGTTCAGCAGGAAGCCTATGCAGCAGCCATCTGGACTTCAGGATTAACTCAAAAGGGACTTAGTGAGTAATCTTCATTCTTCACACCCTAAGCTTGGATAGAGGAGAGGCAGCATGTTGCAATACTTTGCTTGCCCTAAACCAAGGGACAGCTTTGTGACAGTTCACAACCATAAAAGCCACCCTATACCTCTAGCTGGGGATTCAAGAGCAGCTGCAGCTGTGTTAGCATTTCTCTATGGAGTAGCACCTGTATTCAGCAGTTTGGAACTTTTGCTATCAGTATAGCTGTACCATCAATCCTAATAGAGGACAGCTTTGCAAAGGTAAATTCCAAGCAGCCAGAAAGTTAGCAAATCCTCAAGTTGCGCTCAAGTTCTACAATTCTCGGCATCCCATGTTTTCATCCAAGTTTTAACCCCTTAAATAAACCAAAAACAAAACAAACATCTCCTGGACTGATTCTTGAATCTGCATGAAAGTTGCAAAAATTGCTGTCATTCCTGCCGCGAGGAAGGACGCAAAAATCCAGCGGCCCTTATAGAAGTAGCGCTACAAAAATTAAAATTGGCAAAGTCTGATAGAAAACAAAAGAAAAGTATGACAAATAAAAAGTAATGGTGTAAAGAGGCTGCAGCAAGAGGCTGTGGAAAATCTACTGATCATCTTTAAGATGCTACAACTGTGTTCAAAAATCCAACCTGTAATAAAAGACAGGATTAAGCAGAGGCTTGATAACTGCACATCCAATTAATTAAATTGAGGGGCCCTTTAGACAAAAAAGTCAAGGGTTTTATATGTTTCTTTTTTTGCCAAGAGAGGTTGAAGAACATATTAAATAGACTCTTTAGCTTCATGTAAATGCATAATGAAATAGAGTGACCTCAGGATGATCACATGTATACCAGGAAAGAGAATTCAATAAATAATACAGGAAAGCTGTATTCCCTCCACCAAATATGATTTACTGTTGGCTTTATTCCACACATTAGGGGGTTTGTGATTGGCTGATGGTTGGTGCCAAATGGTACAAATCCTTGTCCTGTTTCTTCTATGATAGAACAACAAGCCACCTCCTGGTAGTTCTTTACCTCTGCCATATTGTGCCCAACTCCAGAGGCCTTCCCACAGCATCCTGATCTATTATACTTTAAATTCAAGAGAATTTTTTTTTCACATGAATGTCAAATGATGTTCTTCAGGAGATGGTAGTAACACATCACATAGGCATACTATCCGTTGTGTCGCTTGGCATTACTTTGCCAATCACACATAAGGTGAATGTATCATAGCAGTCATGTGAAAGCAGCGCATAGCAAATTAAACATGGTCAAACATGTACACCATATACTTATTGGACATGTGGCATTGCTTCTGTACCTTCCGTGGCTGCTCTTCCCCCTGGTCCTTTCTCCGATCATATTAGGGGGGGTGGGTGGTATCCTGCCTCAACCCCGGTTGGGCCAATTATCTCCAGACCACCAGGTCATTCCCATACTGGAGCTGGGTATTACTTACAGATCTTTCTGTGAGTATTTTTTGAAAGTGGGTGTTTTTTGTTACCTTCTTTCCATCTGAAGGCTTTGTATAGGAATAGTTACTATATCTATTTGATTTTTCAGTACATACGCGCATCTTACCCCTGATAATTGGCAGCAGCCATGAAACGTATTGGGTTAACAACTTAGGGTGCCTAGACATATTCATTCCAATCATGATTTTTAACAATAACATTATTAATTGCCTGTATATCTAATGTGTAATTTATGATCTGTAATTTTATTTTTATTGTTGTCTGTATTTGTTGTATCAATTATGTCCATTGATTATGTGCAATAAAGTGAATTATTATTACTATTACAATTATCATGTTAACAATTTTTCATGATTATATTCCAAATGATATATTATTTCTATTATTTATTTATTCACTATGATTATAAACATCATGGACTACCCCTAGGGGATTATGACATTAAATCAAATTTAAATTATTTTTAGATTTACAAATTTTTCATCAATCACAATGACATGCTTCATGTAAATTCCCACCTCCATTTTCCATATTTTCTACATTATAAGATCAAAAAAAAGTTCTCAAAACAAAAATGTTGAACATAATTCCACTAGTCTATGGCCAGCTTTACTCCCTTGTGATGTACACAATAAGTAATGCCCTTATTTCACTGTTGATTCTGTGTACAGCGCTGCAAGAAACGGCTTCAGTACTTTTTTTTTTTTTTTTTTTAATTCGGGCAATCTGTCCTCCTAGAACGGCAAAAATGTATAGCACACACGTTACAATTTCTCTGGAAATAAACGGACATGTGTCAAAGCATCCAATCACTTCTCACATGAGAAGTTCTGTACCAGAATTGTATTAAATTGGACAGCTAGATTCTCCTGTGTGCCAATGAATGCCCATGTGTGACTCTGGTGGGATTCTCATCCATTGATTCATTTGTAGATGGACAATTGCACAGAGGAGCACAGAAATATTACAGAGGTAGATTGAGGTCACTTTTTTTTTTTTTTTAGTGCTCATTATAGTGCCACCAGAGGACTGGATGGAGAAGTTTGGTGTGGTTGTGTGTGTTAGATTTGGACCCTCTAGAACACATAGCAGTCCATGTTCATAGAATGTAAATTGTGATGTAAATAGTACAGATCTAATTTATGTTTGTCAATAAACTTTTTACATTTTCAAAAAAAAAAAAAAAATGTCTTTCCAATGATGCTACCGACTTCCTTTCCATGCATCAGGAGTCTGATGGTGGAGGAGGCATCTGGAAAGAGCGCATGCTCTGAAAACGTTTGCCTATTTGACGAGACCGGCTCCTGCCCCCGGAAGTAAACCGATCCACCTGGTTGCTGGTGTGCGCTCCACTGACCAGGAAGTGTCAGCAGTGGATGCCCCAGCTCGTTTTTTAGCAACAAGACAGCACCTCCAGGATACGGAAATCGCTTGTTCTACACCCTCCATGGACATCCGGCTCACCATCTCAGTTTCACACGCCCTTGGACATAGTACTTTTGTGAGTACAGCTATTTTTAACCCTTTACATTGAAGATTTCCACTATTTATTGCACTTAGAGTGGCGCCTTCTGTTTCTCTTCCCAGTATATCAGGGTCTGGGCCTCCTGGGAAGATAATGGCGTCCTGATGTACTGGGGTATTACCTAGAGAGGATAACATGTAATTGTCCATCGTTCGCTCTATGAGCGATTCTGTGGATGCAGGCGATGGGGTCACATGGTGGGAGATGCTGGGATTTGCCTGGGGTGTGTAGGCTAAAGTGGCTGGGGCAATGACTTGCCTGTATTCCGCTTGTCCCCCTGTGTGCATGTCTCGTGGCTGAGACGTGGCCGCCATCTTGGATTCGGCCTGGGTTCCCTCGGCAGTGAATTGTGGTCCCAGGTCATGGCGGACCGAGCTGCCTGGCATGGAAATGTTGTGGGGGTTGTCGAGCAATGAGGAGCTCCCGGCTTACACGGCCATATTGGAAGGCATGTGCACTCTCACGCTTGCCCAATTTTTACGCTTTTAACACAACAATTAAGGACAACACGTTCTCTTGCTGCCTAAAATACCCCACCCACTTTTAGATGCCATTGTACCGAGAAAATCACTCACGCTACCTGCCAGTGGTCATAATGTTATGGCTGATTTGTGTATTTTAGTATAACATTGGTCAGTATAGGCCTTTGGTAGTCATTTAAGTAAGGTGCCATTTCTTAGTTGTTGGTAAGAAGTTACAGCTTAAATGCTGTATACCTGCTATGATAATTTATTTGCATAAGATGAACACATTATGCAAATTTATACAATCAGGGAATTTTTCACTCAGACATATCAGTCCTTGTCCCACTGGAGTTTACAATCTAATTTCTCTCTCGCAGACACACTAGCACGTGCATACTGAAGTCAGCTTTATTGCAAGATATTTAAACTATTAGCATGTTTGTGGACTATTGGTATAACCTAGATTAACAAAATATGCTGAATTTAATTATGTAAATAATGTGAATATGAGAGAGAAATTTGCAAATTGATTGTAAATTTTCTTTAGAGAGACTAGAATATGTGAAAACAAAAATGTTGACACTGGTACTGTCTGTTGTTGTTTAGAGCAACTCTGTTGCAAAAAATTATTAATCAGACCCCCTGATACCTGTAAAAGCCCCGGTTCACACTGAATGCGGCTTTAAAATTGCACTACTTTGGGGCTCAGCCCCAGGCCCAGATGGGTTTTCTACCTGTTATTACCAAACCTTTGCATCCACTCTAGCCCTCCAGTTGAGTCAATTCTACAATGCCCTTCGGGGGAGATCTACACTGGACAGCACCGCTAACCTTGCTTACGTGTCTGTCATTCCTAAACCGGGCAATGATAGCTCTGAAGTGGGCAATTATAGACCCATTTCATTGATCAATAATGATCTCAAAATATTAACCAAAATGATGGCCAATAGACTCTCAGAATTTATAGGGGGCTACATTCACAAGGACCAGGTAGGCTTTATTCCGGGGAGGCAGGGTTCCGATCAGATTCGCAGAGCGGTTGATGTCATCTCCCTGTTGAAGTCAAAATGGGATGGGGGCCCCAACCAGGAAGGATTCCTAATGTCTGTGGATCTACAAAAAGCGTTTGATACTGTTGAGTATGACTATCTTTTTGAAGTGTTACGAAGATGGGTGTTTGGCCCTCACTTCATACAGTTATTAAGGAATTTGTACTGCAACCGGAGCACCCAAGTCAAACTCCAAGGCCACTACTCAAACCCTTTCTTGATAGACAGAGGCACTAGACAAGGATGCCCCCTTTCTCCTATTATTTTTGCCATAGCGATTGAAACCCTAGCCACAGCAATAAGAAACCACCCAGATATACATGATGTTACCTGCGGCCCCTGTGTTCATAAATGTGCTTTATTTGCAGATGAGCTGCTGCTTTTCATTACTTCCCCCCTTATTTCTACTCCCAATATTTTTTAACTCCTTCGGGATTTTGGCAAGGTCTCTGGGTTGAGTGTTAACATGGCCAAATCAGGGGCTTTAAATATTACCACCCCAATACCTATGGTGGAGCATTTGCCTGGGACCCCCCTCCCTTATTTGGGCATCAAACTGACATCTAGGGTTGACCAATTATATAATGCCAATTACCCTCCCATGTATAAAAAACTAAAGGAGGACCTATCTAGTTGGGGACGGGGGAATCTGTCCTGGTTGGGCAGGGTAAATGCGGTAAAAATTACTCTTACCTAGGATTTTATACTTATTCCGATCCCTACCCATCCCGCTCCTGAGTTCCCCTCAAAAATTCTAATCCCAGAAAATACGATTCATCTGGGGTAATAAGGGATATCGCTGCCCTAAAAGTGGATTAGGTCTGCCGGACCTATGAAGATACTACCAAGCAGCTCAATTAACCCAGTTCTTGCTCACATATTCACAGGGTAGTAGAGTGGATTGGGTACAAATGGAAAGACAAACTATCCCATTGCATACTATAGATTACCTAGCTTGGGTCCCCCCTAAAAATAGACCCCCATAATGGCTCCCACCTTATCGCACTCAATGGCCCTATGTGACCTATTATACAAATCCCCTATCTAATTTCTGAGCTTCACCCCTTAGTGCACCACAGCCCCAACTTTCCCCCAGGCCAAAATATTAGGACAGTTTCAGTGGTGGACAAACAAGGGCTTATTCCAAATTGGTCACTTTTTCTCCTCTATGGTTCCCCTCACGGCAAGCCATTGCACTAGCAAACTACATATGCCATCAGCTGAAAGATTCCATCTGCATCAAATCCAACATTTTATCTTATCTTTATGGACCTCAAAACCCGAACCCCTGACTATAACAGCATACGAAAAATGGTGCTTTGGATGTATGGATCAGAGGGGAGGAATATCTATGATTTATGCCTCACTTACAGAGAATACTGAGAAACCACCTTACGCACTGAGCTAGAAACAGGATCTTCAGGTCACTTGGAATGCAAGCACGTGGAACTCAAATTTCCAGAAGTCCTTTAAGGGCATAGCTAATGTCTCTTTTATAGAGGCAAGTGCCAAAATACTCACACAATGGTATAATGTACCTTTACATATGGCCAAGATTTTTCCAGGCACATCCCCATTATGCTTTAGAGGATGTGGGATGACGGGATCTTTATTCCACATATGGTGGGAGTGTCCTCGTATTCGGGATTCTGGAACAGGATATTTTCTTTGTTGCGCAAAGTGACCACCACTGGTAAGGCTGCAGTTCATTGGCACTGATCGAGCTGCATTTCATTGACACTGGTAAGGCTGCATTTCATTGACACTGGTAAGGCTGCATTTCATTGACACAGATAAGGCTGCATTTCATTGGCACTGATAAGGCTGCATCTCCTTTGCGCTGGTAAGGCTTCATTTCATTGGCACCTATCCGTATACTGATTCCACTAGGATTGGTGGGGGGGGGGGGGGGCTTAGAACATAAGCTATTAGTTTAAATGTAAAAAATGTGGTCCAGCAAAATACACTATCTCAGCGTACCTCCTATTGTTAACTAGATTAAAAAAAGGCTCCTCAAAGCTATTAGAAACACCAGACTGCCATGATAAGGTGAAATGTCCTAACAGCATTCAACTGATATGTCAGTGCCCTTCACAAGTGCTGTCTCTTCCATGCATGACACCTTGGGAAATCTAGTGTCATCTAGCTGAAAAACATCTCATCTGACCACCTTGAACGCACCTTGAAGATCCTGAAGCCACATAGAAAAAGGTGTTATAGTCAGATGAGACTAATATTGAATGATTTGGCCTCAACACCAAATGATATGTCAGGTAGAAATCCAATACAGCTCACGATCCATATAACACCATTCCTACAGTAAAGCATGGAGGTGGTAATATCCTGTTTCTCTGCAGCAGGGACTGGAGCACTTGTCAGGATAGAAGAAAAATGGATGGGGCAAAATTCCGTCAAATTCAGAAGAAAATTTGCTGCCCTCTGCCAGGAAGTTGTCAATGGGAAGAAGGTTTACCTTCCAAAATAACAATGACCCAAATCACACAGCAAAATTGACCACACAGTGGTTAAAAGAGAAAAAGGTGAATGTCCTTGCTTGCCTTAGTCAGAGCCCAGACTTAAACCCCATTGAAAATCTGTGGAATGACTTGAAGACTGCAGTCCACAAACGGCCACTATCAAATTTAACTGAACTTGAGCAGTTCTGCAAGGAAGAGTGGGCAAATATTGCAAAGTACACATGTGCAAAGTTAGTAGAGACATACCCCAACAGACTACTACTACAAATACTGACACAAGAGGGTGATCCTTTTTTCAACTCTGTTTTGGATTTTTTTTTTTCTGACATGTGGGTGTTATATCTTTTACTTGGATGTAATAAGTTGCACTTAGTAAATACAGCTGGATAAAACAAAAACGGTGTCTATCTTCATTTCAGTCTGCAAAGCAACAAAATATAATACTTTTAAAGGGGGTGATTCTTTTCTATATCCACTCTATACAGGTAAGGTCATCCTGCTCAAGACTCTACCTCTTATATACTAGGTTCACACTTGAGCATCTGTATTTTCATGATTTTTTTGGTGCCTTTTTTATGCATTTTCTGGCCAAAAATATGCATCGTTGCTCCAAAAAAAAAGCACCTGTTTTTTTTTTTTTTTTTTAAAGATGTATGGAAGGAAGCACATACAGTGGTGTGAAAAAGTGTTTGCCCCCTTCCTCATTTCCTGTTCCTTTGCATGTTTGTCACACTTAAGTGTTTCGGAACATCAAACCAATTTAAACAATAGTCAAGGACAACACAAGTAAACACAAAATGCAATTTGTAAATGAAGGTGTTTATTATTAAAGGTGAAAAAAAAATCCAAACCATCATGGCCCTGTGTGAAAAAGTGATTGCCCCCTAAACCTAATAACTGGTTGGGCCACCCTTAGCAGCAACAACTGCAACCAAGCGTTTGCGATAACGTGCAATGAGGCTTTTACAGCGTCCTGGAGGAATTTTGGCCCACTCATCTTTGCAGAATTGTCCTAATTCAGTTACATTAGAGGGTTTTCGAGCATGAACGGCCTTTTTAAGGTCATACCACAACATCTCAATAGGATTCAGGTCAGGACTTTGGCTAGGCCACTCCAAAGTCTTCATTTTGTTTTTCTTCAGCCATTCGGTGGTGGACTTGCTGGTGTGTTTAGGATCATTGTCCTGCTGCAGAACCCAAGTTCGTTTCAGCTTGAGTACACGAACAGATGGTCGGACATTCTCCTTCAGGATCTCTTGGTAGACAGCAGAATTCATAGTTCCTTTTATCACGGCAAGTCTTCCAGGTCCTGAAGCAGCAAAACAGCCCCAGACCATCACACTACCACCACCATATTTTACTGTTGGTATAATGTTCTTTTTCTGAAATGCAGTGTTCCTTCTACGCCAGATATACTTGGACACACACCTTCCAAAGAGTTCCACTTTTGTCTCATCGGTCCACAGAATGTTGTCCCAAAAGTCTTGGGGATCATCAAGATGTGTTGTGGAGAAATTGAGACGAGCTTTGATGTTCTTTTTGCTCAGCAGTGGTTTTCTCCTTGGAACTTTGCCATGCAGGCCATTTTTGCCCAGTCTTTTCCTGATGGTGGAGGCATGAACGCTGACCTTAACTGAGGCAAGTGAGGCCTGCAGTTCCTTGGACGTTGTTGTGGGGTCTTTTGTGACCCCTTGGATGAGTCGTCGCTGCGCTCTTGGGGTAATTTTGGGCGTCCGGCCACTCCTGGGAAGGTTTACCACTGTTCCATGTCTTCGCCATTTGTGGATAATGGCTCTCACTGTGGTTCGCTGGATTCCCAAAGCTTTGGAAATGGCTTTATAACCCTTTCCAGACTGATAGATCTCAATTACTTTCTTTCTCAATTGTTCCTGAATTTCTTTGGGTCTCGGCATGATGTGTAGCTTTTAAGGATCTTCTGGTGGACCTTACTGTGTCAAGCAGCTCCTATTTAAGTGATGCCTTGATTGTGAACAGGTGTGGCAATAATCAGGCCTGGGTGTGGCTAGAGAAATTGAACTCAGGTGTGGACAACCACAGTTATAGTATGTTTTAACAAGGGGGGCAATCACTTTTTCACACAGGGCCATGATGGTTTGGATTTTTTTTTCACCTTTAATAATAAACACCTTCATTTACAAATTGCATTTTGTGTTTACTTGTGTTGTCCTTGACTATTGTTTAAATTGGTTTGATGTTCCGAAACACTTAAGTGTGACAAACATGCAAAGGAACAGGAAATGAGGAAGGGGGCAAACACTTTTTCACACCACTGTAGGTGTAAAGTACCCCATAGAAAATTATTGTAATTCTCTTATCATGCATGCAATTCGCCCAATGCATTTAACCACTTCCAGACCGCCGCACGCCGATGTACGTCCCTACTTTGGGGACGGATATCGTTGTTATGGCAACAGCTAGCTGCCATAACCCCGATGTCTCCGTGTTCGGCCGGCAGTCCGGTACAAGATAAAAGTGGTCTCTGCGGCGGATCCGCGCAAGATCACTTTTATCGACGGCAGGAGGGGCCGGAGGCGATCGGATCCTTCTCAGCGCTGTGCATGGAGACGAGTGAGGGGCCCCCACCCGTCTCCATGACACTGCAGGGCAGAAGCGACGTCATAACGTCACTTCCGCCCATAGCCCTTAAAAGCCCATTTTATTTATTTATTTATTTTAAATGACAAATTTGTTTCTTTTCTTTATTGCATTTTAGTGTAAATATGAGATCTGGGGTCTTTTTGACCCCAGATCTCATATTTAAGAGGTCTTGTCATGCTTTTTTTCTATTACAAGGGATGTTTACATTCCTTGTAATAGGAATAAAAGTGACACCATTTTTTTTTAAAACAGTGTAAAAATAAAAAATAAAAGGTAACATAAATAAGAAAAAAAATGTTTTTAAACACGCCCTGTCCCGCCAAGCTCGCGTGCAGAATCGAAAGCATACGTGAGTAGCGCCCGACTATGAAAGCGGTGTTCAAACCACACATGTGAGGTATCGCTGCGATCGGTAGAGCGAGAGCAAAAAATCGAGCCCTAGAAATTCTCTGTAAAGCAAAACATGCAACCTGTAGAATTTTTTAAATGTCACCTATGGAGATTTTTAAGGGTAAAAGTTTGTCGCCATTCCACGAACGACCGCAATTTTAAAGCGTGACATGTTGGGTATCAATTTACTCGGCGTAACATTATATTTCACAATAAAAAAAAAAATTGGGCTAACTTTATTGTTGTCTTCATTTTTAATTCAAAAAAGTGTATTTTTTCAAAAAAAAGTGCGCTTGTACGACCGCTGCGCAAATACAGTGTGACAGAAAGTATTGCAACAACCGCCATTTTATTCTCTAGGGTGTTAGAAAAACATTTATAATGTTTGGGGGGCTAAGTAATTTTCTAGCAAAAAAAAAACTGTTTTTAGCTTGTAAACACCACATCTAAAAAAGAGGCCCGGTCTTAAAGTGGTTAAAATTGTGAATGGGGATTTAGATTAATTTCCTATTCAGTGTTATAGTGGCCATAAGAAGAGCAATATGTCCCTTGGAACAATAGGCAGGGAGATAACTGTCCTCAAGTGAGCTGTTGGAGCACCAGGACCCGATGGCAGTGCTGTGCACACAGTAATTGCCTCCTTCACTGCCTGTATACTACTTTCTTCTTTTACATAAAAAAAAAAAGTATAGAATCAGGTAACAAGTTGGGAAAAACTCCCTGTGCAATAATGAGGGTCTGCGACTGTCAGGAGCGCTTATTATCATCGCTGCCTAAGACATCAGAAACTTCCCAGTCATTGCAGGCACTGTTCACATACACAAGCATTGCTTGTCATTAGCGGCTTGTTTTTGGCCAGCTTTAGACTTTAAGCACTAACACAGATTCCACGTATTGCAGTCATGTATTCCTTTAACACAAACAAAAATAACAAAAACCTAATTGAATCTGCTTCCCTTTCACCAGAAAATGAAAAAAAATAATTCTTACAATGCTCATTTGTGAACATATTCGAAACTTTCATCCATATGATATCATCACAAGACCCCAACCCCCCCCCCTCCCCCCCCTCTCCCCCCAGTAATCATACAGCAGCGGTGGGGGCAGTTACTGTAAATCATTTGGGCCGTTGAATAAGGCTTGATGCCACAGGTACAGAATAAACACATGTACTGTACACAGCAAAAATAAAAATAAAAAATCATGTCCACTACCACTGCCATTGAAATGATGAAAACGTTTTCTAAAGTCCTTTGAAGGGGTAGTTACTGACAACCCTGCCAACAAGGGAGAGGCAGGAGCATCACACAACCAGGAAGTGAGGCAGGGACCGTAGGGCATAGGGCATAGAGCATACCGCCCAACATTTTGAGATGGGAATGAGGGACACCTACTAACAAATGTATGTAGGCATAGGACACGCCCCCTGCCACACCCCCTAAAAGGAGAGTTAACCAAAAAAAAAAGGTTAATTAAATCCACAAGGACTTTTTTTTACCACTACTATTCCTTTATAGTGGCTTTTAAAATGTACAAATGCAGCAATTTAGGAATTGGATGAAAGGTTTAGCACTGAGAAACACTTTTTTAAAGATAAAAAGTGCATTTTATATACAACTATATGGTTCAGACCAAAATGAGGGACAAATGAGGAGGAAAGAGGGACAGAGGGAGTTTTGCTTGGAAAGCAAACAACAGCGCTGTCGCCCGGCGATGATGTCACCGATATGCGACGCGTTTCCGAATTGACTGGCCGCTGTTGGAGGAGTGGCCGCATTCCTTTGTCAAGCATGCGGGCGACAGCGCTGTTGTTTGCTTCCTAAGCCTCGCTCTCACCCCCCCTGTACATGGCCGTGTCTCTTCACATCTGAGAGGTGAGACTGACGGCCCGGATACACTGCAGTGCCATCCCAGCAGTGGCGTTTTCACCCTCCCCACATCATCAGACTGGTCTTTAACTATCTGCACCTGGACTTGTGAAAGGAAACCAGCACCATGCTTTGCCGTTCCAGTATATCCTGATGAGAGGCAAGCTGAAGTGGATTTGCTGTGATCTGGACTTGCTGTGACCTGCAGTTCTACAGCCTTCTCCGCCCTGCTTGCAGGACCTGAATGTGACATCTTGTTCCCCCATGTGAGTGGATAATGTTGCTGTAATAAAATTGTTTTTTGATACATACTCAGAGGCGCCCCCCTTTCCTTGTTTTCTCTCTAGCTTACTGGAACACGCTCTCTGGTTCTCCTGGGAGGCTGCCCTGACTGACCCCAAGACACCTTAAACCATTGAGGGTATATGTATGTACACATACATATACGTATACTGTTATCACCCCTGGACTATTGGGTATCATTGTATGAGGTATATATAATTATTGTGTTTGCGCCTTTTTTACTTGTTTTTTTTTTTTTTCGATAAAGGGTAGAGGGTTTAGCGGTGAGTTCAGGTACTAAGATTGCAGGGTGAAGATATCAGATGAATCCAGAGATTAAACTGTTCCACAACAGAATTCAGCACCCCCAGATAGGTCTCTCTCACTAGGCCTAGCAGTCGGTAGGATACTCGGTAAAGTCTCTGTCACAGACTTGTAGTTACACTTTAACGTCACTAAAGTATTAGATGAACTTTAAGTAACTGACATACGGTACCAGGTTCTCTCAGCCAATCCGGCGATACCAAAAGAGGGATGTTCCAGGTCGCGTCCTTCAACTAAGCCTCCAGGCTCCTTTAGAGAAGCCAGCCTTGCGCATGGCCTTCTGCTGAAAGGGTCCTCCCCTGGGGTACTTCAGTTGCTGGGCCTCTCCATTCTGTTGAGATGGCACCGGACATTCCTTTGATCAGTAGGCTCCAAAAGTCACTCGGGCCTACCCCTGCAGTTACACTGCCTCTGGCCAGCAAGCCCAGAGACACAGGATGCATGGTTCGCACCCCAGGCCAGGAGGGTCATGAGGCTGGGTCAGGAGGACCTATGTTGCTATGCCATATAAAAAGTCACCAAAACCTCCTAATCCCTTAAAGGGGTTCCATCCATCTTTAGCAATATCTCTGGCCTTATTCTGTAGCTCTCTTATCTTAGCAAGATGCCCCTTAATAATGTCCTCATTATCAGAAATGTATATACAACAGTCAGTATGAAATATCTTACACATCCCACCATGAGCTGCAGTGAGATCATTTAGAGTTAATCTGTGCTCTAATACTACTTTTTTAAGCTGAGCCATTTCTTCACTTAGTAAATCAATATTAGTGTTATTAATATTTATTACCTCATCTACAATTCTAGTGTAATTATTTATTCTTTTCATTGCTTCAATTCCCCATCCTGTCTAGGAAGGGAACCATGACCATGTGATGTCACCTTCAGTGAACAGCTGTCTTTTGAACACTAAAGGGTATTCTGGACTTTGATCTGGTCGCACTGTATCTTTGCGAACAGCCAAAGCAGGTGCTAACTTCCCAATATAACATGTACCTGCAACATTAGTAGGAAGCCAGGCGTAAGCTTTATCTCCACATATATAATAGAACCCTCTATGTATGGACGGTATACCTGCTCCTAAAAAACTGGAAGCAATAACATGAAATCTCAGGTAACCGATATTTTCACATATTGGGAACTGTGAGCAATTTGTACTATAAAGGGTTCTATATAGTTCTGGATCTGGGATATAATAATATTGACCATAGTTTCCTCCATAAACTGTAATCTTTGCTCCAGTGCAATCTGAATTGCCCAACCGTGTACATTTAGTGTTAAACAGGCATGTAATGTTTAGACACATCTGTGTTTTGAAACCATCAAAGTTACTGATCTGTGCTCATTAGCTGTGGAGACTATGTATGAGCCATTTATTCTGGTCCTGTTTAGATCAATGAAGTTGAGAGGCATTGCTATCATGGGTATTGTTCCTGTTTGGGGATGTAAGTGAGAACACACCCAGCAGTTACTAGCGTTGCTATGGGTTTTCATACAAATTTTAACATTTGGATGAAAGGGTTATTTTTCCATGTCTCAGTTCTCACAAACAACAGGAAAAGAAACATAATTTTTATTTCAAAGGATATCATCAGTTCAGGATTTTCTTGCAGTGACTGGCGTGAATCCAGGTGGGTTTTACTTCCAACTTGATAGCGGAACCGGTTGTCAAAAGCACCAAATGTGGTCCGTCAAATCTTGGTTCTAGCGGCTTTCTGATGTGTTGCTTGACCACCACCCAGTCACCAGGTTGGATTCTGTGAATACCTGAAACAGAATCTGGGTCGGGGATAGATTTGTAAACACCTTCATGTATTTTATTCAATGTTCTTTGCAAAATCTGAACATATTCTAACAGACTAGAGTGAGAGGCCTGCAACTGTTGGGGAAAATAAAGCCCTGTTTTGGGTGACCCTCCAAATAAAATCTCATAGGGGGACAGCCCATGTGGTTCTTTAGGGGTAGTTTGTACAGAATATAGGGCTAATGGCAAAGCTTCCACCCATCCTTTTCCCGTATCTGCTTTAATTTTTGCACATCTGTTTTTCAAAATTCCAATAAGTCTCTCAACTTTACCACTACTTTTTGGATGATAAGTGTATGGAAAGCTTGTTGTATGTGAAGGGCTTCCATTACCTCTTTCATTACTTCCCCAGTAAAATGGGTTCCTCTGTCACTCTCAATAGTTTCAGGAACTTCATATCTACAAACTATTTCATTCAAAATTTTCTTTGCTGTTGTTTTTGCATGTGCTTTAGCTACCGGCCAGCACTCAGTCCAACCTAAAAACATGTCAACACGCAATAAAGCGTACTCGATAAGGTGTGTGTCCCTTCCCCAGTTGTCAGGGCAGTGGGGAAGTAGACATCCCCAGGGGGGGGGGTACAGAGAATCCCAGCTGGTGACTAGGAGACACCGAGCAGTGTCATACCTCACCAGTGACATCGGTCCCATCGTGGCTACAGGACGGCATTCTCTTCCCCTTGCCTCGCTGAGCTTGGTTACCATTCCATGTTGCCAGCCCCCACACTTCCCCATCCTGGGTTATTCTCACCTCGTGCTCCTCTCCATTCAGGAAATGGCTCACAGCTTCACCCCAGCCAATGGGAACAGAGGGGTGTGGACTGTGGAAGGCAAAGTAGAAGCCCAGTACTGGAGCGTGGCGGTGGGGCCCTAGGGCAGATCGGAGCAGGATTTTGTGGAGGATATGATAATATGACAGGGAGGTTGCAGGGGCCCCCTGGAGCTAGGGGCGGGGTTGCGATTGTGACCCCTGCTACCCCTTATGCTACGCCCATGGGTAGCATTACATTTGATCCACTTATCCTTCTCTTCATCAGAGGCCCAGTTCTGCAACTGAATTAAAGTTTCTATATCCCACTGCTCTTGATGAGCGGAATCTGTCCCCGCTACCTGGGCACTACAGTGAGTGTGACTCCAAATGCCATAAGGCAGCCCTCAAATTTTCCACTCGCCTAGGTGCATTTTGCAAGTGGAAAACGAGGGCTGGCGACTGTGGGCTGCCTGGGAGCAGGGGGGGGGGGTCGTGGAGGGGAAGAGAGAGGGGAGCAGGCAGCCGGATTATCAGAGAGCGGAGACATTGCTGTAACAGCTTACATTTCAATTACTGAGTGTTCCCAGCACTCGCCGCCACATGAAGCCCGCCTCCTGGCCCCGGTACTTTGATAGACAGATCACTTGTCCAATCCCGGGAGGTGTGACGTATATCAAAATCTCCAGGCCAGGAGGCGGGGCTGTATGTGACGGCGAGTGGCGGGAACACTCTGCAATTGAAATGTACGCTGTTACAGCGATGTCCACGCTCTATGATAATCCAGCCGCCTGCTCTCCTCTCTTCCCTTCCGCGATTGCTCTCTCTTCCCCTGCACTGATAGACTGCATTGATGGACACAGGTAGGCAGCATTGATGGACACAGGTAGGCAGCATTGATGGACACAGGTAGGCTGCATTGATGGACACAGGTAGGCTGCATTGTTGGACACAGGTAGGCAGCATTGATGGACACAGGTAGGTTGCATTGTTGGGCACAGGTAGGCAGCAATGATGAGCACGGGTAGGTAGCATTGATGGACATGGGTAGGCTGCATTGTTGGACACAGGTAGGCTGCATTGTTGGACAAAGGTAAGCTGCATTAATGGACAAAGGTAAGCTGCATTAATGACCATAGGTAGGCTGCATTGTTGGGCACAGGTAGGCTGCATCGTTGGGCACAGGTGAGGTGGCATTGTTGGGCACATGTGAGGCGACATTGTTAGGCACAGGTAGGCTGCATTGTTGGGCACAGGTGAGGCGACATTGTTAGGCACAGGTAGGCTGCATTGTTGGGCACAGGTAGGCTGCATTGTTGGGCACAGGTAGGCTGCATTGTTGGGAACAGGCAGGCTGCATTGATGGGCACAGGTGAGGCGGCATTGTTGGGCACAGCTAGGCTGCATTGTTGGGCACAGGTAGGCTGCATTGTTGGGCACTGACAGGCTGCATAGATGGACACAGGTAGGCTGCATTGTTGGGCACAGGTGAGGCTACACTGATAGGCACTGATAAAGTTGTTGTTAACCGCTTCCCGACCGCCTCATGTAGATATACGTCTACAGAATGGCACGGGCAGGCAAAAGCACGTATGGGTACATCCCCTTTAATTTGCCTGCCCGGCGGCGCGCTCACGACCCGGTCGGGAGCTCCGTGACCACGGCCGCTGGTATCCCGCGATCGGGTTACGGAGCTGAAGAACGGGGAGAGGTTTGTGTAAACAAACCTCTCCCCGCGCTTCCTACACTGACTGTCAGTGGTCGGCGGTTCCCTGTCATCGGGAACGCCGATCAATGACGTCAGACGTACAGCCACGTCCCCCTACTGTAAAAAAAACACAACACGTCACACTGACTCCTCCCCGCCCCCTAGTGGTTAACCCCTTCACTACAACTGTCATTTACATAGGAATCAGTGCTATTTAAATAGCACTGATTTCTGTATAAATGACAAATGTCCCAAAAATGTGTCAAAAATGTCCGATGTGTCCGCCATAATGTCGCAGTCACAATAAAAAATCGCTGATCGCCGCCATTACTAATAAAAAAAATATTAACAAAAATGCTATAAAACTATCCCCTATTTTGTAAACGCTATAACGTTTGCGCAAACTAATCAATAATCGCTAATTGCGATTTTCTTTACCAAAAATATGTAGAAGAATACGTATCGGCCTAAACTGAGGAAAAAAAATGTTTTTTTTATATATTTTTTGGGGATATTTATTATAGCAAAAAGTAAAAAATATTGCATTTTTTTCAAAATTGACGCTCTATTTTTGTTTATAGCGCAAAAAATAAAAACCGCAGGGGCGATCAAATACCACCAAAAGAAAGCTCTATTTGTGGGAAAAAAAAGACGCCAATTTTGTTTGGGAGCCACGTCGCACGACCGCGCAATTGTCAGTTAAAGCGACGCAGTGCCGAATCGCAAAAAGAGGCCTGGTCCTTTGGCTGCCAATTGGTCCGGGGCTGAAGTGGTTAATATATATTTTTATAACTTAATTCTGCATAAAACATTTAAGTGTCATTTCTTGAGATAATTTTTTTAAGGGAGTGATTAGAGGCAGTATTAGGGGTGGGGCATGGTAGGGCTTCGCTGGGGCAACTGGTGGCTTGTAACCCTTGAGACCTGGCTAGTAGGGCAGCATCCTTTGCCGCTTGGTCCACTAAAGCATTTCCTCTGGCTGTCATGTCATTTCCCTTTGCATGTCCTTTTACCTTCAAGATGGCAACTTTTGCTGGTTTCTGAAAGGCCTCAAATAGCCACTCTATGAGTTTTGCATGTCTCACTGGCTTCCCTGCACTGGTCAGAAAGTTCCATTCTTTCCAAATAGGCCCAAAATCGTGAGCTATTCCAAATGCATATCTGCTGTCAGTGTAAACGTTTCCCATTTGATTCTCTAGATGGCATGCTTTGACTAGAGCACACAACTCAGCTTCCTGTGATGACATCTGGGGTATCAATGCTTCCTGATTTAAAATAGTGTCTGTAGTGGTTACAGCAAACCCTGTGTGTGGCTGACCATCATCAGTGTAAAATCTGGAACCATCTACGAATAAGTGTGTGTCACAATCTGATAAAGGCTCATCTTTTGCTGGTGTGACAGAGGCCCTTTCTACCTCCATCAGAGCCATAAAATCATGGGAAAAACGCTCAGGTTCTACATCAGTACCAGTTGTTGCATCTTCCTCATCAATTATAGGAAGAAGAGTAGCCGGATTTAAAGTAACACATCGTTTGATTGTTAAATTCGATGGAGCAAAAAGAACAGACTGGTACTTGTCAAATCTACCGGCAGACACATGTCTGGTATTTACTTGATTCATGATTTCCTGTACTGCATGTAACACATACAGGGTCAGAGCAGAATCTAGTACAAGCTCAGTTACTTTGTCTAGCAGCAAAATCCAGGCTGCTATGGCTCACATACAACTGGTGGAGCCTTTGATGACGGGGTCTAATGAGGCTGATACATACATCACAGGCCTCTGTTTGTCTCCATGTAGCTGGGTGAGTACACCTGCAGCAAATCCATTGACTTCATGACAGAACAATGAGAAAGTCTTAGTATAGTCAGGAAGTCCAATGGCGGGAGCTTCAGACAAAATTTTAATAAGCTCCTTCATCTGCAATTCATTGTCCCATGTGAGTTTGATAGGGTTTGTAGTGGTAGCCTCATATAGAGGAGCCATAAGTTCTGATGCATTTGGAATCCAGTCCCTACAATATCCCACTAACCCCAGGAAGGTACATAGTTGCCGTACATTTCTTGGCTTTTAAAATTTGTGTAGAGTTTTAACTCGATCTGGGGTTAGGTGACCTATTCCATGTGAAATGCAGTGACCCAGGAAGATCACTTTCTCTTGGCAGTATTGTAGCTTATCTTTGCTAACTTTGTTGTTACTGTTATAGAGAAACATGAGAAGGCTTACTGTTTGTCTGCTACAAATGTTCTTTGTGTCATAACAAATAAGCAAATTGTCTATGTACTGTAGCAAAACTGTGTTTGGGCTGTGAGGGGGACCATTGGTCCAATACTTGCTTTAACGCAGTATTATATTCAGAGGGGCTACTCACACAGCCTTGGGGCAATCTTGTCCATGCTAACTTTTGGGTAAACTTTATGGGTAAATGAAAAAAGGTGCCAGCAATCTGGGTGTAGGGGCACCAAAAAGAAAGCATTTTCAAGATCAATCACTGTAAAGCAGGTACTGGAGGCAAGTATTCCACTTAGTAAAGTGCAGGAGTGGGGCACGATTGGGGTATCTGCCTCAATTATATTGTTAATGGCTCTCAAATCATGCACAATGCGATATGTCACCTGCCTACACTTCTTGTCTGGCTTCTTTGCAATTGGAAAACAGGGGTATGTTGGCTTGGGACTTAATGGGTACAACAACCCGTGCTGCTTTCAGTTGAGTGATCTGATCCTTTATCCCCTCAGTCTGAGCAATACTCAGTGGGTACTGTTTAATCTGTGGGAAATCCAGCAGACCTACATCCAGTGGCGGTGCGTGCATAGAGGGCGCAGAAGCGCAGCCCCCTCTCTCCTGCACCACTCTATCACCAATAGATAGATTCATGCATTGCATGAATCTATCTATTGTCACCACTGCCGCCCCCTATTCAGGTGTCCAGCCCCTTGTCGGGCGCCGGGCATCTGAATTACAGCGGGGGGGGGGTGTTTTTGGAAGCGCCCTATTAGAGCTGTAAGCTCTAATAGGGGATCTGATTAGAGCGGTGAGCTCTAATAGGCTTCCATAAGTGTAAACAGCGGGCGCACTGCTGTGCGTTCGCTGATTACACAGTATTGTGTTAGAGAAGCGAATACATCGCTTCCCTAACACAGACCCACCTCTCAGCCAATCAGGTTGCCGGGTCTGTTACCTGTCACCTGATTGGCTGAAGTCACAGGTGTTGTGATTGGACGCTAGGCGTCCAATCATAGCAGAAGACAGGAGGAGCGCGGGAGAAGACATCGGACGATGAGGAGACACCGCTCGCCGCCTGACGCCGTCACCAGCTGCACACCGAGACAAGGTAAGTGCAGAGGGCAGGCAGGGGGCACAGTGGCAGCACTTGAGGGGCACAGTGGCAGCACTTGAAGGGCACAGTGGCAGCACTTGAGGGGCACAGTGGCAGCACTTAAGGGGCACAGTGGCAGCTCTTAAGGGGCACAGTGGCAGCACTTAAGGGGCACAGTGGCAGCGTTTGGAGCACAGTGGCAGCACTTGGGGCACAATGGCAGCACTTGGGGCACAATGGCAGAACTTGGGGCACAATGGCAGAACTTGGGGCACAGTGGCAGCACTTGGGGCACAGTGGCAGCGTTTGATGGGCACAGTGGCAGCATTTAATGGGCACAGTGGCAGCGTTTGATGGCACAGTGAGGCTGTTTGTTTGCGCCCCCCCAATACTCCACAGGAAGAATTTAAAACTTCTTCTGTCAGACTACTGACCACTTGGACTCCTGTAGGAGTGTAGTCTATGTTTGCTAAAATTTGGTTCAAAATGTCAGCTCCCAAAAGATTGGTAATAACTGTCTGAAACTAAGCCCCCGTACACACGGTCGGAAATTCCGACCACAAAATCCGTCTGATTTTTTCAGACAGATTTTGTCCGACACTAGTGTTGCATACACACGGTCGGACAAAGTTGACAGAAAATCTGATCGTTCCGAATGTGGTGATGTTTGCTGCGTACGCCGGAACTACGCAGAGGCTAGTAACCAATTGCTTTGGTCTCGTAATTTGATCTAAGCATGCGTGGCACTTTGTCCGTCGGAATTCTCTACACACGATTGGAAAAAGTCTGATCGTATTTTGTTGTCGCAAAAATTTGAGATCCTGCTCCCAAATTTTTTCCGTCGCAAATTCAGATGGAAAAAGCCCGCTAGAGCCCACACACGATCGGATTTTCCGACAACATTATCCGATCAGACTTTTTCCATCGGAATATCCGACCGTGTGTACAGGGCATAACACTTTTGTGACAATTTCTGTTGGCTGTCCTAGCCTGAGTTTAAGTGGCTTGGACTCCAAATCGGTTAGGCCAACACCAGAGAGAACATTTGTAGATAATAATCCTGGAGGTAAGTCCTCTATATTAAAAATGCTTCGGCTTTGCACCAGTATCGATTGAACAGGTTAATTCTGTTTCTCCTCCAGGATAGGGGAGTTCTTGTAAAAATACTTTTACTCTGGCCTCAGGACCTCTGTCTCCCCTATTTAACATGATTGATACTGGCATGCCATTTTCCTATGCCTGATCCGCTGCTTTTGGCAGAAAACTGGGATCAGCGTGAGGTACCTCTAAGCTCCTTTCCAGTCTACGGTCAGGAAGATGACAGAATTTGGCTATGTGTCCTTCAACATTATAATTGTACCATATAATTGGTCCCCGATTGCCATGATTTCTGAACTTGCCTTTGCCTCTTCCTCTTTCTCTCTGCTTCCCCATGTACATAACCTTGGGTTTGCTGTCTTTCTGGTTAACAGGATAGGCAGGAGGTCTCAAATAGACATATTGCCTGCCTCAGGCCTTGCTGTGAACAACTTTTCTTTCAACTGGGGTATTAAAGCATCAAGAAACCTTTGTTTCGCCAGTTGTTTAGATGGACCTGCAGTTTCTCCCACCTTCTCTACCTCTATTTTAAGGCCTACTTTCTCAGCCATATCGCTTAACCACCTCCAATAAGCCCCTGCGGCTTCCTCTTTCCCTTGCTTAGCATTCATAAATTCAGCATGTCTGGTTTGTCCATATATTTGGGGCACTTTTTACATTTTTCACAAACCTTCCATCCACTAACCATCTTATCTAGATTTGTGACATCTATACCACATTCTTTAAGTATATAGCCAGACATGTTGCTTCCCACTGCTTAAATAAGAAGCTGATGAATGTCAGTAGCAGAAGCCTCATATGCTTCCTGTGCAGCACTAAGTTTGTTTGCAAACCCAGATGGATTCTTTCTAGGATGTCCCAATCCCTCTAATATAGCTCTCATTTCTTGGGGACTAAAAGGTACATGCCATTTAATTTGAGACTTACCGTACTGTCAACAGCATTACCTTCAAAAACGAATTGGGTTCTGACAGGATAAACTGCAACAGATTGCTCTGTTGACAGGGGCCGAAGGGGTGGCCTCTGCCGTCCTTCTCTCTTCATCTTGCTGCCACAATTTGGAAATGATGGTTTGCTCTGGAAGTTCAGACTCTATCTCTATTTCTCTTGCCAAAGCCTTACATTCAGAGAGATCTAGTTTTGCATATGTCTCTTTTGATGTATGCCAATCATCTGTTTCTAAGATACGAGCCAAATTCCTCTAGGTTGATATGGGGCACTTAAACCTCTGCAATCCACTATATTGCCCAGCTCATCTTTTGTGTGTTTCATGTAATCTAATTCTTGTGCTTTTGTGGATGGACCCCTTAAAGCCAAACTGGCAGCCATATAAGGTGGGGGGTCCTCCTCTACAGAGTCTTCTGGCCAAATGTAGTAGTCAAGCCAGTTTGATTTGCTACTTTAGCTTCTGTCTCCCTTGTGCAAGCTATTCTCCATGTTCCTTTATTGCACAGTAGTGGGCCAAAGTCCCTTCAGACTCATGTTACCTTTGTCCATTCTACCCATTTATCTAGGGGCTCATTATAGGTGGAACTGTACCTTCGGTTCATATATTCTCTAGTGCTCATCTTGCTCTGGGCATTTTCTGAAGGAAAGTTGAAAAAATGAGTGAAGGTCCACTTTAACAAGACTTACAATTCAATACTGCCACAAATTTGTGGCAAATTTCCTTGCTATTTGGAATTACTTACTATCAGCGCCATGTTTCCCTTGTGCTGCTGTCTCATGGTTTAGTAAAAATCTCCCTTTTCCAATCCCCCCTACCCCTGCTGCCATCATCTTCTGGTGCTGTAGGGGTTAATAGAGCCAAGGCACCTGTCATTTGCATTTATCAAGAGTGCCGACTAGGCCTTCTCTTTTACCCACCTCTTTCATTCATAAAACCTATAATATCGCTCCTTGAATGAAACACAAATCTATTAATGGAGCGAACCTTTCATTCATCGATCATGTTTCATTCATAGAACTGATAGTATAGCTTCTATGAATAGAGGAGGCAAGTGGAAAAGGCGGGCATAGTCGGGCAGTCTTGATGAGTGCCTATCACAGGTCCTTTACCTCTAATAATTCCAGAGGCACCAAAAGATTAAGGCGGTAGGGGTACGGGGATGATCAGAGGAAGAAGTTTTCTACTAAACCTGGAGACAGCAGCACAAAGGACACATCTTACTAATAGTGGATGGAGGGCAAGCCGCCCTCCAGAGCACTCCTTCTCTATCACTGAGCACTCTTGATAAGCTTCCACCTAGAGAATATGTATATCCATCTAGATACCATCTGCTTATATATAGCAGTGATGCCACCCTTGAGCTGTTCCTACATCTGTCTGATGAGACTAATTTTAATACCATAATTGAAATTATTGTTTCAATACCCCAGGGCTCTGCAAAGCTATTAATCCAGCCTACCATACTATAAAGGCCTAGTTCTCCTTGGTCCGTCACCCGTGGTGTGGTGTATCCCTTTGGGATGAACTTGGCGGTGCCCCTTGTGGATAACCTGAGTCAGGGCCCACGACTCCCCACTTTGTTTGGACTTCTGGTGTCTCATGGCAGCAACTTTCCTTGGTTTTAAATGATGTGGCTATTGAGGATATAATTCCTTATACATATGATACTATTGTGTATATATAACCACTTACCCCTGAAGAAGAAGAATTCCGTAATCCTTTTGAAACGCGTTGGGTACTATTCTGGCTCTGGTTGTACCATTGACAGGTAATTGTGGTTATCTCTATTTTGCACATGTTATGTATTTATTGTAACCGCATCAATATGCTTGTGTTTTAATTCCACATCAACCCTTTTACTATTGGTATAATAAACGTACTTTTAGACTACCTTCATTTTTGTTTGGAGTCTATGCCCCCTTAAAGTCCCATTAGAGGGTTTTTTGGTATTTTTTCACAAATAGTAAGTCATTTACCTTTGTGTTGATTATTTTTTTACTAAACTTAGACTATAAAGTATTACACATTCATAACAAGCAGCAAAGGAGTTTTAAAAAAATAACTTACTGGCCTCTGTAGCTGTAGGTACTGTGGAGCAATTCATCAACAAATTTACAATATGGCACTGAAAACACAGCTCCTTTACTTTTAGGGCCCTCTCACACAGGCAAACCGATCAGGTCCACCTGTCAGTTTTTCAGATGGACCTGATCAGAAGGTCTATGCATTCCTTTGGCCTGGAGGGTGTACAGACTTGTGTCCGATCAGGCCCACTACAGCTACATTCTCTACCATTTGGGCAGACCAGATCGAAGGCAGCTGGGTGTAAACAGACATAGAGCAGAGCTAGATCTGTCTGCTTCCCCTCTGCAGAAACTTAGCAGACACGGACCTGTCATCTGCTTAGATCAGCAGGGGATTAGCTCACAGATCCCCTGCTGATCAAAACGGAAGGTGTTCATGTAAAGGGACCCTTATTCCTTCTGACAGCATAGACCTGGCAGTTTGCAGGCCTTCTAATGCAAACAAACAGCAGGTGCTGTAAGTTGTTCTAAAAAACGACTGCAACCAAACTTCAGAATCTCTGTTGTAATGTTAAAATACTAATTACTCCACAGTACCTGCAGTTACAGAGGTCAGTGTGGGCTTGCTGTAAAGCTCCTTAAAGTGATACTAAAGTCTTGTTTTTTTTTTCCGTTTAGAAATAACAATCATGTTATACTTACCTGCTCTGTGCAGTGATTTTGCACAGAGCAGCCCAGATCCTCTCGGGTCACTCGCCGGTGCTCTTGGCCCCTCCCTCCTGCCGAGTGCCCCCACAGCAAGCAGCTTGCTATGGGGGCACCTGAGCTGCTGCTCTGTGTGTCCATTTAGACACAGAGCTGTGGCTCGGCCCTGCCCCCTCTCTCCTCATTAGCTCACTGACTTTGATTGACAGCAGCGGGAGCCAATGGCATCCCACTGCTGCCTCAGCCAATGAAGAGGGGTGTCCCGGACAGCTGAGGCTCTTGTGCAACATTGCTGTATTGAGAGGGGGCTTAGGTAAGTATTACGGGGGGTTGCTGCACACAGAAGGTTTTTTTATCTTAATGCATAGAATTTATTAAGATAGAAAACCTTCTGACTTTAGAAGCACTTTATTATGTAAATACATTAAATTAATGCTCATATACTGTGCACAGGGTAATTTTTTTTATATCATATATATGTGTCAGCCCCTGCACAGCAGCACTCAGACCGTGAGATGGAGGAGTTGGATTTGAAACCAAGCAGGCACCAATATATTCCTTAACTACTACTGGTTGTGCATATTGAAAGATGCATAGGAATCACAAATGTGGCTGGACAGAATTAGAAATGTGTTGGCAGGTAAGGCAATGCATTTTATCTGTGTGTTTAGCGTTAACAGTGTTGCATATGTTTATTGCATATGCCTATAAACGACTATAGAATGTGACGTATCTACAGTATATAAATAAAGCATGACAATTTATTTATTTAAAGTTTTTTTTTTATTTAGATTTTTTTATTTATTTTTTTATTATTATTTTTTTGTTTGACAGGTTCATTTTCTTTTTTTAAAGCACAATCAATTTGCTTGTTGATTCAGTCGTGATATTGTGTTGCCTATGTGATCAGAGTATAAACTGCTCTGCTTGTTGTCTTGAATCTATTCTTTTTAAAGTCTAAACATGTCTCCACTAAGCACATATCTATCTTTTATGTCCCTCAGCTCCGTTGCAATGACTATCCATTTAACAAGCCACAGACTCCGAACTTCTGCCCTTTCAGATGTGTCCATAACATAACATGTCCAATTATCAGGAGACCATCAGACACAATGGCACAATATATTAATATCTATCAGCTCTGCGTCTCTGGAAGACCCGAAGCACGCCGTGGGACTACATTTATTGGAAAATCAGAATTCTGCCCTCGTAGATGCCTGTCACAGCCTCCACAGAGCCAGGAGAGGGGCGAGAGGTGGAAGATGAATGACTTTCAATCTACCAATTGGATTGCCGGCATCCCATAGGGGGGGCCAGAAAAGGATGGAGTCACAGCGGTATATAGGAAGAGGGATGCTGGTCTGGAGACTAGTAACAATGTCTGTGTGATATCTATCATTCAGGAGGCATCCCAACGCTGCATACAAGGGAAATGAGGGCGAGCAGGGGGACACCGAAACTGATCTAATTTACAGTTCCAGAGAAATCAGACTGGTGGAAAGAAAAGCAAGGATAGGAGTGAGGGGGGATGAAATGCAAGGAGAAGAAAGCAAGTCCAGCGGAAAAAAAAAAAAAAAAAAAAAAGGCGAAACACATACACAAAAAAAAAGTAAAATAATTTAATAAAACAAGAGACTGAAATAAAAGGAACACATCCACCGGTAAAAGACGCTGAATAAGAAAACAGCTACAACACCAGAAGCAATTTTCGTAAATGTTCTGTCTGTCATGGGTGCAAAACAACAAGCTAATTATTTTTAAGGTTTGCTGTTTATGGGCGATTGGATCTGCAAAGTGTAAAGGGCAGACAAAAGCTTATTGCACAGAGCCACTGGGTTACCCTGCATGCCAGGGGACAGGTCCAGCGATCAAAGGATGCCACAGAGAACAGCTGCTACTCTTTAGACTGAAAGAATTCTTCATATTTTATTTGGATGCCTCCTGGTAAAATCCCATTACAGCTGATACAAATAGCCTTGGTGTCTCCCAGGAATAGCTTGAGTTCATATCTTGGAGAATGGACATAACAGTTTATTTTTAAAGTATCCAGTACTTAAAAGCATTTGTAAACATTTTTTTTGGTTGTTTGTTTTAAATAACAAACATGCCTATACTTACCTGCACTGTGTAGCGGTTTTGCACAGAGCAGCCCGGATCCTCCTCTTCTGGGGTCCCCCACCGGCGTTCCTGGCTCCTCATCTTCATCTGGCGTCACCATGGAAAGCCGCTTTCCATGGGGGAACCCTTGGGGGCTCTCTCCCGAGTCCTGCTGCTGTGTCTATTGACACAGACAGCGGGACTCTGCCCCACCTCCCGCTCCTGTGTCACAGCTTTTAATTGACAGCAGCAAGAGACAATGGCTCATGCTGCTATCAATCTGTCCAATGAGGAGAGAAACAGCAGCTGGAGCCACTGTGCTTCAGCACAGGGCCATTTTTAAGGCAGGGCAAAAGGGGCAGCTGCCCTGGGCCCTGTCATTGTTGTGGGGCCCAAAGCAGCTGCCTCATACTTGCCAACTATCCTGGTTTAAATTCCCTCATCCCTTGAGGTTTTAGTCCTGTGCTGTGTCCCAATATCTCAGTGTGAAGTGCTGCTACTAATGCTGCCCAGCTCTGCCCTATTGTTGTGCACAGATGACTCACCTGTAGACCCTGTGTTTACATGTAAATTACAGTAATTCATATGTAAATAGCGGCGGCATTCATATGTAAATAGTGGCGACCGGCGCTATTGATATGTATATCATGCCCCCCTGAGGTCATATCCACAGTAATCTCTAGCAACCAATCAACAAGCAGAAATCATGTGCTGTAACCTCTAGCAACTAATCAGAGAGCTGCAATGTGTGCTGTAACCTCTAGCAACCAGTCAGTGAGCGGTAATGATACACTGTAACCTCTGGCAACCAATCGCAATAACTGCCTGATCTGATTCAGTAAACTGAATTTTAGGCCTGAAGATTACACAAACCCCAAACATTATCTATTATCTAAAAGCAGACAACCTAGAGAATAAAATAGTTGTAGTTACAAGGTCTAGGAAGATCTAGGAAATGCTAAATTTCTGTAAAAACCACACTAAAGTACCCACATTTTAGGTAAAAGAAGAAGTTAGATAGATATCCAACATGTCAAACCTTAAATTTGCGCATGTGTGTTAAATGGCGACAAACTTCAGTACCCTATATTTTCCATAGGCAACGCTTTAAAAGCCCCCTGTAGGTCATCAGTGTTATGGGGGAGGTCTTGTGTTAGAATTATTGCTCTTACTCCGGCGTGTGCAGCAATATGCAACATGTGTATCGCAATTGATGTTTTCATGCATAGGCGCCACCGATGCATGCGTTTACGTTCGTACGTGCGTCAGTGTTGGTCATCTTACTTTAAAAAAGTAATTAGTTAAGTTACAAATTATTTCTCCCAAAAAGTAATTGCGTTAGTAACTCAGTTACTACATTGGAAAAGTAATTAGTTACGCAGCAAAGTAACTGACTTTTTTTTTAATATTCTATACGTGTAACTAAGGGGTGGGTCTAGTATTACTGTAACGAAGGGGCGCATTTATTATTATTGTTATATATCGTGTAACCAAGGGGCTGCTCTATTATCACTCTTACCAAGGGGCAGATCTGTTATAGCGTGTAAGCAAGGGGCGGGTCTATTATTATTATATCGTGTAAGGGGCGGATGGCTACAGAAGAGGGGGAATGTTAAATTAATGGGCAGAGCTCGATATATAACAATAACAATAAATGCGCCCCTTGGTTACAGTAATACTAGACCCGATAGACGCCCCTTGCAGAGTAACACGAGCATCAGGAGCGTTCAGCATCGCTTCGTACAATTACATGTTAACTGCGCCTGCGCGGTGTAGAGTTCACTCAGAGCTGTTTAGGTTCGGCAATTATAGTAAGCTCCGTAGTCCATCGTACTGCGCAAGTGATGCACCTGCGCAGTACAGGGGATCCTTATCCGGCGGGGGGAAATTTTTCGGCAGGACCCCGGAATTACACTACTGTCATCTAGTGGCAGTCGATGTAATTGCGGTAACGCCGCCCAAGTAATGGGAACTGCGTTACCATGAGGGGAAAAGTAATCAGTTAGATTACTCGTTACCCTCTAAAGTAACTGCGTTAAGTAACTCTGTTTATTTTAACTCAGTTACTTACTTCACTGACGTGCGTATATGTGGGGGTGGGTCCTCAAATTTTGTTGGGGAGGGGATTTTATGTGCTTAGGTGTAACTTTATTTCTTTTCAAAGAAAATAATAATTTTTACTTAACTTTTTTTTTTCATCACATAGGGAACAAAAAAATCCCTATGTGATGATTTTTAGTGACATGTTTTTTTTAATGAGAGGTCTAAAAGACCCCGCATGTCTCTTTTGTCCCCTTTGGGCTCCACTGAATGTTTTGTATTGCAGATCGCATTGCAAAACATTACTTCCTGGCTAAGCTAGACAGGGGCACGGACAGGCTGACCCGGAAGTGATGTCATAGTTGTGGTATTCCGGGTCACAGCAAGAAGAGGAGGAGAGCGGACGTGTGTCTGCACTACTCGCCCCCTTCACCCGCCAGCACCCGCCATGTCGGTCCCGGGCCTGCAGATGGGCAAGCAGAGCCCAGAAAACATGGCGGGGCACAGGGGTGCGCTGGTACCGCGGGTGTGTGTGAGCAATTGGGTGGCAGCACAGCCATCCGAATGCTTTCACCTTAAAGCCAGGAGTCTGCTTGTCAGGTCGATTTGTGTGAGAAACCCCCCACTGTCAGACCTGTACGATGTACGGACCTGGCAGCAAAAGGGTTATAGTCTAGGTTTAACTTTTCATGCAGAATTTCACTTTTCATAATAAATAGAAGGCTTTTCTAAAGTCCTGTCTGCCCAAACCATCCCAAATGGGCTTATCTCTCACTTACCTAGGCTTTGAATCTGCACCTAGTGCAGCTTTGAATCTGCACCTCTCTGTTCAAAATGTTAAATAATGCATTCTTAGCCCTGACTTCATCATGTGACCATGCAGGGAACTTTATACCCCATCATGCACTTACTGTGCACCTACTTACATGTCTTTACTGCATCACAAAATAGGGCGTGTTTTACCTTCATGGACCACACATCCCTCATTAACCACCGGAAAATTTACCCTCCTTCATGACTAGGCCATTTTTTGCTATACGGCACTGCGTTACTTTAACTGACAATTACACTGTACCTGTCTTTTTTCCCCACAAATAGAGTTTTGATGGTATTTGATCACCTCTGTGTTTTTAATTTTTGCACTAGAAACAAAAAAAGGCTGACAATTTAAAAAAAAAAAAAAAAAAAAACTATTTTTTTTACCTTCTGTTATAAAAGCTGTCCAATAAAAAAAATTGAAAAAATCTAATTTCTTCATAAATATAGGCCAATATGTATTCTGCTACATATTTTTGGTAAAAAAAATCCCAAACACTGTATATTGATTGGTTTATGCAAAAGTTATAGGGTCCACAAACTATGATTTTTTTTTTCCGTTTTTACTAAAATGGCAGCAATTGGCAACCTTATAACGGAACTGTGATATTGTGGCGAACATTCTGACAATTACTGATGCTTTGACACTTTTTGGGAACCAGTGACACTAATACAGTGATCAGTGCTAAAAATATGCACTGTCACAGTACTAATGACACTAGCTGGGAAAGGGGTAACATCAGGGGCGATCAAAGGGTTACCTGTGTGCCTAACCTGTGTTTTACTATTACTGTGGGAGCTGCTTTTACTTGGGGAAGAGATGGAATTTATTCCCTGCTTTGTAGGGACACAATCTCCATCCCTTTCCACCTGTCAGAACGGTGATCTGCCTTGTTTACATGCCTGATGATCAGCGGGTGCTGGCGGACATTGAGTACCCGGCACCTGCCCATCGCCTTCCACTGTGTGTAAATGGAAGTGAGAGGCTGGTGGTGTGCACACGCGCCCCCTACCTGGAAGTGCATACAGCATATGTTTAACATGTTTCCTGACTCTGATCATTATAAGAGCCAATTTCCCATTTTGGTTCTTCATTTTGAATCTTCCACCATGAATTTATCTTCAGTTACCCTCACCTGGCTCTGCTGGCCATTGTAGTAGTAATGTTGGTCATTACAGTAGTTGCCTAGGCATAACCAAAGCAGACAGTATTATAATACAGTGAAACCTTGGGCTGCGAGCATAATTTGTTCCGGAAACATGCTTGTAATCCAAAGCACTCGTATATCAAAGCGAATTTCCCCATAAGAAATAATGGAAACTCAGTGATTCGTTCCACAACCATTTATTCATAGGTCTTTGAGTTTATAGTCCATATAAAAAGATTATAGCAATGTATGGTTGTGTAACCATGAAATGCCCATCCACAAATGGAAGCCTCCACAAGGGGATTAGAAGCGAAATCCAGCAGGAGCTACAGAGTATGAAATAGAAGAGAGGCGCCTCTAAGTGTAGCAATATGGTTACATTTAACCACTTGCCGCCACCATATAGCAGAATGACGGCAGCAAAGTGGTTTCAATACCCTGACTGGGCGTCATATGACGTCCTCAGTATATTAGGCTGATGCGCGCCCCCAGGGTGTGCATCGCGGCGATTGTTGTTGCGGTGTGTCAGTCTGACACATCGCAACTCCGATCCGACGGAGACTTTTTACCACGTGATCAGCCATGTCCAATCACGGCTGATCACAGTGTAAATAGGAAAAGCCGGTTATAGGCTTTTCCTCACTAGACACAAGTAGAGGAGAGCCAATCGGCTGCTCCTCTGACAGGGGGGGTCTTCGCTGATCGATTATCAGCGCAGCCACCCCCCCCCCCCCCCCCCCCCCCTGAGGATGCCCACACTGGACACCCAGCACCAGGTATGCCAGCCTAGACCAACAGGGATGCCAGTCAGTGCCCACAATGGATGCCAATCAGTGCCCACAGTGGATGCCAATCATTGCCCACAATGGGCATCACTGATTGGCATGCATTATTGTTTGGCACTGATTGGAATCCATCAGTACAATACTTTACACTACAATGCCACCTATTAGTGCCCATCTATGCTGCCTATCAGTGCCCATCCATGCCGCCTATACATGCCCATCCGTGCCAGCTATCCATGCCAATCTGTGCCGCCTATCAGTGCCTATTTGTGCCACTTATCAGTGCCCATCCGTGTCAGCAGTGTGGAGGATGGTCTATGTGGACAGCTTTACCCCCGGTTGCCTGCATACTTAGATGTGCCTGCTTTCATCAACCATGTGAGTTGCTAAATGTTGTACCTTCAATAAATGTAACCATATTGCTACACTTAGAGGCGCCTCTCTTCTCTTTTATACTCAGTTGTGACATGGCGCTAGTCAAAATTTATTAAACATTTTGCAGGCATCTGGGGTAAAGCTGTCCACATTTTTGCTTGTCCTGCAAAACGCTCTCAAACCAAAAATTTATTAAACATTTTTGCTTGTCCTGCAAAACGCTCTCAAACCAAGGTTTTACTGTATATGTTATGGACTCATTTTCTTCATTAAAACACTATGCTAGAGGTTTTTTTCCTCGATACACATTGTACATTTTAACTGAGCCAATTCTTATGTCAGTGGGTGGATGATGGGTTTGACGTACTCCTAACACATTTTCAGATCTCCACTATTCACCAAGCAAATAAAGCGAGAATATGTGCCAAAAACCTGTCTAGAAACATTTCTGATGCAGATGGCATTCCTAGCAGGTACAGGATCAATGCTGTGTAGTTAGAAATAAATGTTTTATGAACACACAGTTTTCTTTTTAGCAGCTAGTCCCACACATGCTGGCTTTGTGACGGGATGATCACTTCATTCTAATAAATGAAAATATGGAATTTGGTTGTATGTTTGGAAGATGTATTTTCACTATTAAACAGATGAGCATACAGGGTGCGGCACACCAGTCTAGTAATTCCTGATATGACCCACCATTGGAATGTAACACTCAATAGTCACCAGTCTTTAATGGGATGGAGTGAGGACAAAGTAACAATTCCAAAATAATGCAGCTCTATGTACCACCCCTCTGACACCACAGGATAGCACCTCCAGAGGCAGGGGTGGGCTAGCATTTTACCCCAGGGCTCAGACAATACCTAAAATAGGGGGATCGCAAAAGGATATTGGGAGCCAGTCACTTTTGTCTTTTCAAAGTCTTATAGCAGAATGGTGAAGGAGGTGAGGGTTAGGTGTCCCACATACCATATAAGATCACTTACAGACTCTCCAGATCATTGTCCAGCCTCACAGTGTCAGGACCTTTAGGCTGGTTTCACATGGACTGTCCGTTCGGGTCCTCCTGTCAGTTTTTCATGCAGACCTGATTGGACCATCCTTAGCTCTCTATGGAGCAACGGATGTCAGCGAACATGTGTCCAATCCGATACTGTCTGCCAAAAACGGGATCAGATGACAATCAGATGGAAACAGACGGGCGGTCTGTTTCCATCTGACAGCACCATACAGAACAACGGGCTGTGTTCGTGTCTGTTCTGCATAGTGGAGCGGATACGGACCTGTCATCTGCCTGCTTAGCGGGGAGATCCCTTGTTGAGCAGGCGGATGCGCATTACAGAGAACGCCTGTGTGAAACCAGCCTTAAATTGTAAGTTCACCTTTACAGAAAACCTGTAAGGTGAACTTACACTGGACCCTCTCCACATCGCATCTGGTCCTGCAGTACCCGAGGCCAGCGATCTCCTGCACTGACACATCATATAGCAACTTTACCGGTCCAGGGATTTGAAATCCCCACGGCTTTCTCTCCTCTTCTCCCCCACTGACAGGACAGGCTATGCATTTTCTGATTGGTTGGCGCTGCTCATGTGACGGCGCTGACCAATCAGAATGCCTCCTATCCGTACCTTTACAAGGTACATTCAAGAGATTAAACCATGGGGGATTTCTAACCGGTAAAGCGGCTTTACGATGTGTCAGTGCTGGAGATCGCCAGCTTCAGGTACAGCGGAACCGGGTGCGATGGGGAGGGGGTCCTGTGTAAGTTCAGCTTACAGATTTTTCTGTAAAGGTGAACTTACCCTTTAAGCTGACCCGGCACCACTGTAAGCCCATTCCCAAATTTCATTGAGTCCAGTGAGTTCAGTGAGTCACCAGGCCCTTCTTAGAGACCAAACTTCTTCCTGGCCCTCTCCAGCAAGGGGCTTCCCCAGAGACTCCTCCTTGGCACAGCTTCCTCCAAACCAGGGAGGACAGTTTCAAGACCAATTCAGCACATGTTAGGGACCAAAACAAACTGTTGGGCCTAACAGAAAAGCTTCATTCAGCAGCACTTCCTAGGCCTCAGCCTCAGACATGAGAGAAAGCACATGGCCTGTCTGAAATATTTATATCCTCCCTCAGTATGCACCAGTGGCATAAACCTCCTACTGGACTGGCTGAAGGAATTATACATATTCATAACTTAGTTTTGTTTGGGAAATCTCATACTATGACCAGTGATACCGGTGACATCTACTGGCAACAGTGAGAAATCACAAGCCAACTTAAGCTTAGGGAAAAACTAGGCGAAAACTATACAATCAATCTGAGCTAACTACAGCCCAGCCAAAAACTAAATTGACATAGTAGCCCCTGTTTTGGACAAGGGGGCTACACTTACTAAGGAAACTTTTGTGATCTGCCAAAACTGTAACTACAAAGCAATAACACAAGTGGTGTTCATAAACCTCTATGCCTAAGGCCAGCCATGGATGGATCAAAATTCCGCCAGTTCAGCAGGAACCTGACAAATTTCGATCTGTCTATGGGCAGGGCGGTTGTACTGAAGTGAATCCATTGATCTGCTTCAGTTCAACCAGCCTGTCAGGTTTTCTTTTGCGATCACTGTCGGTGGCTATAGCAGCCAGCAGTGATCATTGTATTTTGAAGGCTGGGAAACCTCCCGCTGCGCTATGGTATTCTGACAGCGGGAGGTTTCCCAGCCGCCAAAATACAATAGGATTCCCCCATCAACGCCAACTGAGTTTATGTGGGAATCAAGCAATTATTTAATGTATGGCTTGCTTAAGCCTGTTGGAAGGTGAAACGCATCAGAGGGGCGTGGCTTGGGAGGAGACAGGCTTGTGAACAGCTCCCTTTTCTTTTTGATACTGACTACCATACTCTTATGTATGGTACAGATACTTACCGTTGCATGTTTTATACCTACTGTATGGCCACTGCACTCTGTACATTATACCGTATACTCCTGATCCCTGCACTCAATATGCCAATAGCCAATAGCCAGTCATATATTACAAACCAAAATGTCAATGGTTTAACAGTTGCTGGTTGCTAAGTAGCTCCTGACCATTTCAATGAAGATCTTCTTTAAGGTGGGCTCAGATAAAGTCTCTGTCTATATCTATATTTTGTGTGCTGAAAAGCATTCATCCGTGAAAAGTTAAAAAATGTTCTAAATAATTGTACTGAGATTTATACAGTATGTGTTTGTGAGACTTTCATTTTTGGCATTGTAATTAAAGATATGCTTTCATTAAGCTTTTTTTATCTAGATGCTTTTAATAAAATGAGCCTAATAGATACGTGCATGCTTTTTTTTTTTAAATTAGTTACATTTGTCTTTATTTATAAGATTTGCATAATGAATAGGAATCCAACACTTCTGAGAATATCGGATTCCAATATCCTCCCACCCAATCCTCCTTACTATCTTGCAGATAGCGCACAGCAAAATAAGATGTCCCTGGAAATGTTGGCAACTATAAAAATAATGCAGCTCAGTATTTATACAGTATATGCACCACTAATGTATCTTTCTTCTTTTTAAATCTAAGCAATGTAAGTACTTGAATTTGACTTGGTATCACCCTCTAGAAGTTCCTGTCCAGCAAAGCTCAGACTGATAGAGACAGGCTCAGAAAGTCAGTGGTGCTACAGTGCTTATGTGCTAACAAGAAGCATGCTGATACGAGGGAGAAACAGAGTGTCAGAAAGATGAGCTGTCGTGTATTGTGTGTGCCCCTGATGACATTGTATCTGACGAAACGTTCAGGGTGTGAATTCGTCGGCATTGCTTTTGACAATGTCTTCTTCCACAGAAGTTACTGCAGCCGTGATTCTGTTTTTGACCCCATCCAAGTCAATGGGTAACGGTGAACATAATCTTGTTGTTTTACATATCCCAACAATAAAAAGTCACAGGGTGTAATGTCTAGAGATCTTGGTTGCCACAAGTGTAGTGCAAAGTCTTGGGGTCCCATGCGACCTATCCAACGTTCATTTAGAAACCAACAAACTGGGTTGTGCCAAAGTCTTGCTGAAATATGAATTCTTCAGAGTCTCCTTTAACCTTTTGCCTACTCAGTCACTTTTACCCCATGACTGCTGAGAAGCATAGGCTCATTTATTACCAACTAATAAACCAATACCTCCCCCCCCCCCCCCCAAAAAAAAAAAAAGACAGGGAAGCTGATTAAGTTGGAAAAAAGGCAAGGCCACAGCTTTATTAAACTTTTCAAAAGTACAACTTTCCAAATGTACCAAACAAAGCCAGTCACAGTATATCATGAGCACCCCTAAATATAAACTCACATAGTCTAAGAGGCCTGTCCTCACCATTAGTGCCAGACAGGCATTAGACTGACTCCAGAATTTAACTTGAGGGCATAGCCCAAAAAGCAACATCAATTGCTGGCAAGGTCAAAACCGCCAATAAAGCTGTGACAAAACATCACAACGGGCCGGAGAGTGGGCCACTCTTGTGACAGCTGAATCTCCTCAGAGCAATTGGATGTGCCTCAGCATAGCCTTTTCATAGAGTTCAGGCTCCACCCAGTCACCTCAGGTTTTTGTAGCCAATCCTAAGGGTGCTACTTAAAGTGGAGTTCCACCCACTTTTACAACTCTTCAGCATTCCTCCCCAAAGTGTGCACTGTAAACGAATTGGATATTTTTTTTTTCCTCAGCACCTACTGTATACCTGCTGTATTCATTTTTCACTTCCTCCTCTTTGACCGCGGCCCATCGCATCATGTCCTGTTTGCAATGCCTCCTGGGAAGGGGCGGCAACTTCCTCTGACACTGCCGTTGCTATGGAAACCTGACCTGAAACCTATTACACTGCTTGTGCTGCACTGAGCATGTGAGAGATCTGCAAGGATGAGATCCAGGAAGAAATACAGTCTGGCTTCAGATGCCCACACTTAAGATGGCTACGGTCTGCTGTAAGTTTATAAAATAACAAACTACTGCTATAAACTAACAAAACAGACCTTAGTTTACAGACTAACTTTACTAGAATACATTAGGCTTGTGTATTATAGGGGTATTTTTATTTAAAAAGTATAATTTCGGCCGGAACACCGATTTAACTTACCTTTTAGGTTCACACCCACAGTGATGCCATGTTTCCAACAGTCAAGGCTCCCTTTCCCTAAAGGCGGTTCAAGGGGCCTTCATTCCTGCCCAGGTCAATTTTCACCTATCAGAGCTGTCAGACTTTGAATGACAATTCTACAGTCATGCAACACTGTACCAAATAAAATTATTTATAAATTTTTTCACACAACTAGAGCTTTCTTTTGGTAGTATTTAATCAACACTGGTTTTTTTTATTTATTTAAAAAGTTTATTATAAAATTTTGCAAACAGGTAACTTTTCTCCTTTACTGATGTGTGCTGATGAGGCAGCACTGATGGGTACTGATGAGGCAGCACTGATGGGCACTGATGAGGCAGCACTGATGGGCACTGATGAGGCAGAACTGATGAGGCTGCACTGATAGGCGGCGCTGATGGGCACTGATAGGTGGCACAGATAGGTGACACGGATGAGGATGCACTTATGGGCACTGATTGGCAGCACTGGTGGGCACTGTTGGGACTGCACTGATAATCAGGACACCAAAATCAATTATACCAACGATGAATGTTCTTTGGCACTGGTAGATTAATCCCTAAACACTGTCGAAACACACTCTGCACCATTATTACAGACTCAGTCTTGTTTATTGGAGAACACAAAACGCCTTCTGTTGCATAGATGCCACCTTGTTAATGACTGACGTTAGCGCCTATTCGAGTGCTAGTAATGGTATCTAGCAGCCGTCATTTGATATTATAGGCCACGCCCGTTCAAGTAGTACATGTTTAATTTATTGGCGGTGCATGGTTGCATAGATATAAGGTTTTAAAATCGGGTTATTCTTTTTGAAACACACTGTATATTTGGGTGAAAGTTTGGTGCCTGGAATTCAGTCCTTTGCTCTGCATGTACAGTATAAATGAAAAAAAAAAAAAAAAAAAACTGGCGTAACACTTTGCAGTTTGTGAAATATACTAGCTTCATTGCCTATTATTACACAGAATGCTGTGTTTTTTTCTAGAGGGTTTTTAAGCACTTTTTGAAACTTCCCATTGCATTGACTTGAACTGTAAAATGAAAGTCACCTGACCAAAAAATGACATGAGTTTTAGTGCAGAGTACTATATCTGGTGTTATCACAGCCTAGAGAGAATATTTATTTCTGACAGATGTGGCACTGAAAAGCGCAGGTAAGCTCGTCTAGTGTGAGTGAGCTGTCAGAAGGAGCGAAGTTCATAGATCATTTCAAAAGCTAAAACCAATCTTTCAGGAATGTAATGAAATTATAATGCTATCAGTAAGGCTTGACATACCCAGGCACCTTGAGCTGTCTGACGCTTCTCTTTCTTGGCTGCCGGTCTGATCCTCTACAGAGTCTGCCATCCAGGCTACTGGCCAAAACTGAACAATACATCTACCACATCAGTCAGATTTGGTGTTGGCCTGGGTACCAGTTACTTATAGTAATGGGCAAATCTACTTGGGTTCGATTAGTCGGCAAATTGGAAAAAACCCCATCAAAGTTAATGAGAAATAAAGCTTGCAAATCAATTCTCAATATTTTCAAGGCTGATAGGCAAAGGAATGTTAAACAAAGGGAATGGTCATGTAAAAATACAATTAGGCAGGAAAAAGGCCTAAAACTAAACCTAAAAATGCAAATTTTTTTTAAATAACGTGTTTGGAGGTAGGAAATTGGGTCGCTTTAAACCTGACTATTGAATTATGCAACTGTAGGATGTACTAAAAAGCAAAGGTGACTTTTTGAAAGAAAAAAATACTATTTGCTACTAAATGACATTTTCCAGCCAGCTCTGTTCTATTTGTGAACAGAACCATTTTCAAGATTAATAGACAAGGGATTGTGAAACAAAGGACTCAGGGAGATGGGCACTCCCAGGAGGAAAAGGCACATTTCTTTAAAAAATACCGTTCAGCGGGGAGCAGATCTTTTAATAATGCTTAAAAGGCAATGTTAAAAGTACACAATTTCTTTAAATTGTATACTTGGCAGATGACTTAAGCCTGGCTGTGGAGTGGCAACCCCGTACAATGTACCAAATGAAAAGTGACATTTAAACAAAAAAAAAAATAAATACTATTTAGATTGCCAGTAAATAACATTTCCTATCGGCTTCATTCTGTTTGTAAACAAAGCGGCCAGGGTTCCCCTCAACATTCAACCCTTACTAGATCCCTATCCAAATGAAGGTCTAGCATGGATTTTAGGTTAACCCCCTATTTAAAAGAAATGAGACAATTCTCTAATTTCAGGGTTCTCCCCAAAATGTATACCAGATATTTTAGGTCTGGTATGGATTTTAGGGGGTACCCCATGCAAAAAACAAGAAAAAAAAAACATGCTTTCCCACTCCTCTCCCCACAAATCCATTCAGGATCCAGGCATGCACCCTGGCTGGCTAGGAAGGGGTGATGAGCGTGCAGCTCCCTCCCTTTGGGACAATACAAGACCACATGCCCTCAATGTATTGAGGGTTCCTTACTACAGGGCCTCATCCTGGCAAAGCACCTCATCCTTTATGTTGATGAAGACAAAGGCCTCTATTCCACATTCTGGCTCTGGATCTCAGTGTGTGACTTCCTGACGCAAATGGAGGTTTGCTTCAGCAGGCCAGCAAGCTATTTAGTTCACTTGTGTGGGGAATGGTGAACAGCAAGAGTATGCGACCAACCCTGGAAAACAGCAAACCTAATTACTTATGATATGCAGAGAACCAGTTGTGTGGGAAAGCTTAGATTTGCTATAAAGGAACCCTGCACTAGGAAGAGGCTGCCATTCACTAACCTCTCTTTCTAAAAAAAATTATCTCCCTGGCAGACGTAATAATCCAAAGACTTTGGTACTTTCTGAGCCACTGACCAGAAAAAGATACAGAGATCAGGAGCTCTGAATTCAAGCTGCCTTTCCCCTCCATCCATTTATAATGACAGAATATATAATAAAACAGAACTGGCTGAAAAAGTATTTAGGTGTGTTTAATGTTTTAATATTTTTTAGCTGGTAGAAAAGCTTACCTAAAAAAAAAAAAAAAAAATTACATAAATAAATTGGCAAAAATGATAACTGACAGATTTATGCTATGCGGGCATTGTATACACACAGAACATTCATATTAGATATCATTCACAAGACGTCACTTTTCTTTAGCTGAAGATTAGAGTCTTGGTCACACCACACTGAAGCATTTGGACTTGGTTTACAGAAAGCATACCATCAGCTGTACATGTGATAGAAATTGTAATAATCCTTCCAAAGGAACAGAAACCAAAATCTGGGTAAGGGTTTATTCACACCAGAAACTATGCATAACTGCAAGTTTTTGACTGCATGTTTGCATGTGTTTGAAGCACGCTTGACGTGCGCTTGACGTGCATTGGACGCATGCTTGAATGCGTTTTGCATTTTTTTTGCACTGCACTTAGCACTGCATTTGCACTGTGTTTTTCTATAGGTTTTTGACTTGCCATTCTTGGCTTAAGGGCCCATTTACACCAGAAATTGCACAGAACTCTGCATTTTTTACTGCATATTTACATGCATTTGAATCACGATTGAAGCGTGCTTGACGTGCGCTTGCTGCGCGCTTCATGTGTACTTGATGAATGCTTTAAAGTGTTTGGCATGCACTTTGTGCTGCATTTAGCACTGCGTTTGCAGTGCATTTTTCTAAATGTTTTTGGGCCTGGCTTTCTTGCCTTAAATGGGTGCGGTGCAGTACATTTGAAGTGTGTTTGTAGCAGAATAATGCAGCAAGCTCTACTTTTTTTAACTGCGCTGAACTACACTGCAATGATGTGAACTATGCCAATAGGATTGCCTTGATATTGGGCTTTCTATGCAGTTGGAGTGCAGTTCAAAATGCATCCAACTGCAGCCAACTGCGAATATTAGTACATGATATAACACGGGCCCTTAGACAGTTGTAACTGAAAAATGTGTCCATTGGAAGAATTCCCCTCTCATTCTGCTCCAGTGACAATTCAAAATTGTCCCAATGACAGTGCTCTTCAGGACAAAGAGAGAAGGCGAATCACCCCAGTAGACATGAGCATCATCATTTTATTCCGAAATTCAGACAGTTTTTTTGTTATTCGCAAATTCGGATGTATCTGAATTTCTGATTTTCAATAGCAATGAATTTAAAGCAGAGTTCCACCCAGAAATGGAACTTCCGCTGTTCGGATTTCTCTCCGGTGTCACAATTGGCACTTTCAGGGGGCAGGGGGGAGCAGATACCTGTCAAATCCAGGTATCTGCTCCCACTTTCTGGGGAAAATCGCTGCACATTGTGTGGCAATCTACGCAATGTCCAGCAAATCCTCCTTCCCCCCCGCTGTCTTCTGGGAGACACACAGTTTCCAAAAGACAGCAGGGACCTATCACCTGCCACTCACAGCAAGGGGGATAAACAGACTGGTATTTCTCTGTCTGCCTGTTTTTATCTCACTAAGAAAAGATAAGAGGACTGCTCAGAGCTGGATTAACTCTTTGTGGCAAGACTGGGCACAGATGACATGAAATCCTATACTGTACAAGGTGCAAGCCTTAATTAAAAATGTTTTTTTGGGGTTTACATCCACTTTAAGTGGTTAATTTAAACTCCAATTATAAGTGTATAAAATCCAACAATATATTCAAAGTGACCAGCCCAACTTGATGATGATTCACATCAATAATCAGTAAAAAGTCCCAATATTAATTCTTCATATATTATCCACCGTGGCGGACGTGAGTATATATGTGCAATCCAAAACACTTGTGATCTGTGATTTACCACCACCTTCCACAATATGCACTCATCAGAAAACAGTAATAAAGCCTGTATTATGCCTTAATTTCTTTGATTCTTTAAACGGATGGTCAGGGATATATCCAACAGATACAGCAGTGCTCTTTCACATGTCTTCACTTATTATGGTTCGCAGGTGCTTATGTAAACACAAACGACCATCATTGCACAAAATTCCACATATTTACTTCTTAAAAAAACATTAAAAAATTTTACACTCAAATTTATATGTGACCGGCACTGAGTCTATCCAGCGTTCCAGTAATGACTTGTGTTGGCCGTTCTGTTGCAGGAAGCTGTGGTGCGGTTCAAGCCTCAGTATCAGTGTGGGTCATGGACCGGAAATTACATCAGCGTCGCGCAACTAGCCTCAACGCGTTTTGCATGTAATATGCATCATCAGGAAGCTAGTCCTGCCATTTTGCTAACGGTATTCATGACCTTGCTTGATATTTTCCAACCAATCGGCTCTCCGCAGACCTGAAGTCTGCTTTCCGCCATTTTGCTTACTGCCACTTGTTGTTCTGCCATTCCCTATTGACCTCCTGTTTCCCCTAACCAGGAAATCCATCAATTGGGGATATTGTTTAACAATTAGTATATTTAGGCTGTAATGGAACGTCTGCATAGGCTTTTATCAGATCTAATGCAAATCATTAACGTTAATCATTTCATAAAGTTGTATATACAAATATTAATATTAAAAATATTAAAAAGCATTACATATATCTTTATGCACCACCATTTTAGTAAATTTCAGAAAATCAACAAGACGGGTAATGTACAACTACATTTTTAAAGATATATTAGTAATAAAAGAAACATTTTATAAAATAAAAATACAAAATAAAAATAAAAAAATAAAAACAAAGATAAAAATAAAAGAATAAAAATGAAAATACATTAAAAAAAAAAAAGTAATATATACATTGGGATATATTCATCAATAGTTATAAATAAAGCAATTGACATCCAGTTCCCCGTTTAACCCATTCGGTTTCATAGTATTAAGTTTAAATATCCAATAAGTTTCATTACGGGAAACCTCACTTCGCAAATTTAGATTCCTCCAATGTGGTTCTATCCTATCTATGGCATAAAATTTTAGATGTTGGGGGATCCCTATTGTGTTTTAATCTGAAGTGATTAGAAACACCATAATGTTTAAACCCCTTTCTAATCCTTTTAATGTGTTCACCTATTCTAATCAAAAGTTTTCTTGTTGTTCTCCCCAAGTACTGAAGGTCACAACTGCACTCCAGCACGTAGGTTACATGTGTACTGCAACAAACGCTGTGCAAACTGTTAGCGCTATAAAAATCCTGTACAATAATGATAATAACATAATAAGTTTATTTATTTGATATTTTTGAATGGTTGTATCAGATTGGAATTCAATTGTTTCTCTTGTTCCTTTTTTAGTGGTCCTGCAAAGCTTGCATTTGCCACACTTAAAAAAACCTTTCTGATCAACAAATTTTACCATTTTTTTAGGTGGGTACGGCACAATTCTTCACTATACCATCTCTGATTCCCCTTGCTCTTCTAACAATAAATTCTAGTTTGGAAGGTAAGACTTTACTTAAATGTGGATCCCCACATATGATTGGCCAATTTTTTTTTTTTTATAATACCCTCTAATTTTTTATATTCTATATTAAATCCTGTAATGAAGGGAATTTTCTGATCTCTTACCTTGCTTGTTCTGTCTTAAAGCATGTTCTCCCTATCTAGGTTTTCTAATTTATCTCTTGTATACTCCAATTCCTCCCTTCTATATCCCTTGCTTCCGAATCTTTTTTTGGGGGGGCTTTTTAAGAAATAAATATGTGGAATTTTGCGCAATGATGGTCACTTGTTTTTACATGAGCACCTGAGAACCATAATAAGTGAAGACATATGAAAGAGCACTGTTGTATCTGTTGGACATATCCCTGACCAACTGTTTAAAGAAGCAAAGAGATTAAGGTATAATACAGGCTTATTTATTACCGTTTTCTGATGCATATTGTGGAAGGTGGTGGTGAATCATGGATCACAAGTGTTTTGGATTGCACATATATACTCACGTCTGGCACAGTGGATTAATATATGAAGACTTCATGGAAGAAGAAGTGTAGATATACTGGATGTATACAGTTATGTCCCTGAAGAATTCCTTGTTGCTCAAGCACCATAATAACCCTATCCCCATGCAAGTTCAACCCCCCTAATAAAATACAAAAAAAAAAAAAAACAAGCTGCAAGGATTGTTGTCTGACTCCAGCGTGTGTGGAAAATGTGTGTGCCTGACTGTGCAGGGTGGGAGATACTCATATTCACCAACGGCTCCTACAGGGGTAGCGCTACACGTTGATGAAGTTTTAGAGTTCTGAAAAGAGAGGGGAAAAAACTACTATTATTTTTTATTTTTTCAAAAATGCTGCTTAAAGTGGTTGTATAACCCTTTAGAACATTTTTACCTATAGGTAAGTCTATAATAAGGCATACCTGTAGGTAAAATGAATATCTCATAAAAATGTATGGTTTAGGAGATATTCACCTTGCATGCAGCTGCTGACGTCAATGGCGCATGCACAGTGAAGGTCCGGCAAAGGTCCGGCATATCATGCCGCACTGAAGTGCGAGACGGTGCGGAGCTTCATTCTAAGGTAAGTATATCATAATGAGCTAGTATGCAGTGCATACTAGCTCATTATGCCTTTGCCTTATAGGTATGTTTTTCTTCTGGGTATACAACCGCTTTAAGGGCTGAATGTGGCCCTTTGTCTTTATTCAGCCCTTGGGGTACTATTCCTCCCATTGATAAAAAAAAATGGGGCACTAGTCCTCCCACTGACACCAATGACAGGGCACTATTCCTCCCACTGACACCAATGACGGTGCACTATTCCTCCCACTGACACCAATGACGGGTGCACTATTCCTCCCACTGACACCAGTAATGGGGCACTATTCCTCCCACTGACACCAGTAATGGGGCACTATTCCTCCCACTGATAACAACGACGTGGCACTAAATAAAAGGGAAACGTTTATCTGCGCTTAAATGACAGCTGAACAGTATAACCTAGATAATAGGGAAATTACAATAAATAAACAAAGTGCAGCACTGTAAATGCCTATAGTGATTGAATAAATCAATTAATGAAATAAAAACAAAATAATAATAAAACGTGAGAATTATAAAGTGTCCATAGAAATAAGTCCCATAGATAAATCCATGTTGATAACGAAAATCCAAGGACAGCAAATGTGACGCCCAAGGTAAGATCACACTGGAGGCTTACCAGAAGACCAGTGCCCCACCCCCCTTACTATAGGAGGTCAATAAGCGCTTAATCGGACTTCATATCCACCAGCTAAGGCTAGGGTATCCTCTCAGTTAGCCCCTAGTGGCAAATACAAGGATAGAAGACAAGTACTCCAGGAAGCTGTACAAGCAAGTCCTCACTCGTGCTCAAAAAATGAAGTATATGCAAAATACAAAGATCCACATAGTACAGTACTGTACAAATCATATAATTTATTGTAAGAAGTAGTGCACTTACATTTAAAACAATGTTAAAAGGTTAAATCACAAGCTGTAAACAGGTTGGTTTCCTATAACCAAAATGGCCGAACATCGGTCGTGCATGCGCAGTGGTGTGTGTGCGTTGCTCCACCCTACGGAGCTATGCACACATGCTACTACACATGTGCTTATCTGCCTCCTCCTCCCCCTCCTCCGGTGCCACATTTGGCACCTTTCAGGGGGGAGGAGGGAAAAACGGGCACCTGGGTTTGACAGGTACCGCCCCCACTTCGGGGTGATCTCACTGAGGCCCTAGAGTTGCCACCTCATCCCACACATATTAATTACACAGGTTCTGAGGCAGATTAAGGTGGTAATTAAACTCACTTATCCGCATTAAATTAGCCTCAGAACCTGTGTAATTAATATGTGTTCGGGTTTAAAGGGATGACGTGGGAACTCTATGCGGCCCCCCTCCTCCTTCCCCTGCCACCAGGCCATTCACAAAGCACCGCGCGCTTCATGTATGCCCAGAAGGGAACCGACTGCTCTTTAAGAGCCCAGCCGTGGGTCGCGCGCGTGCCGCCGGCTACGCGCTCGCGACCCGGTCCTGTGCTCCGTGACCGTGGCTGCGGGACCCGCGGACCTGATCGCCGCCAGTGTCCTGCGATCGGGTCACAGAGCTGAAGAACGGGGAGAGGTCTGTGTAAACAAACCTCTCCCTGTGCTTCCTAGTGAGGCTGTCACTGATCGACTGTTCCCTGTCATAGGGAAAGACGATCAGTGATGTCACATGCCAAGCCACGCCCCCCTACAGAAAAAAAAAAAAAAAAACACACAGGTCACACTTAACCCCTCCCCGCCCCCTAGTGGTTAACCCCTTCACTGCCAGTGATATTTTTACAGTAATCAATGCATTTTTAATCGCACTGATCACTGTATTAATGCCAATGGTCCCATAAATGTGTCAAAATTGTCCGACGTGTCCGCCATAAGGTCGCAGTCACAATAAAAATCGCTGATCGCCGCCATAACTAGTAAAAAAAAAATTATTGATAACAATGCCATAAAACTATCCCCTATTTTGTAGACGCTATAACTTTTGCACAAACCAATCAATAAACGCTTATTGCGTTTTTTTTACCAAAAATATATAGAAGAATACGTATCGGCCTAAACTGAGGAAAAAAACTATTTTTTTATATATTTTTTGGGGATATTTATTATAGCAAAAAGTAAAAAATATTGAATTTTTTTCAAAATTGACGCTCTATTTTTGTTTATAGCGCAAAAAATAAAAACCGCAGGGGCGATCAAATACCACCAAAAGAAAGCTCTATTTGTGGGGAAAAAAGGACACCAATTTTGTTTGGGAGCCACGTCGCACGACTGCGCAATTGTCAGTAAAACGACGCAGCGCCGAATTTTTTATTGTTGCATTCTCACATTCCACCCATCACCTTAGAAAACACATTTAGGAAGGTGTTCAGGTGAAAATTATGTAGGGGAAATTGTATTCAGAACAGGAATGACTTATGAGCATCAGTATTAATTAACCGAAGCAGCACCAGGTGGTGGGATGGAAGGCCAACTAACGTCAAAAAGATGACACAGTGTAAAAAATTACGTATATTGTGTTTAACATTGTCAGACAAGCTTAGTGGTGGGCTGGGAGGTATTAGTCAGTCACTGATGGTAGTGAAGGTTAGGTTAGTCTCTATTCTTGGTCTATAAGAGAGGGGGCTGACAGCTGTCACATATTCATAAATAATTCATCACATAGCTTCTAAAGACGTCAAATCACCAGGTTGGGTACTTTTTGCCTTAATCAAGAAATAAATGATGTATATAATGTAGTACTGCTACATCTTATACAATCTACAATCAATACTTTGTACTGTCTGTGCTATATAAATCACGAATAATAATCATATAATAATAAAAGTAATACAACTTGTCCTGACATATAAAGGACAAATAGAAAAAAGGTACAATTTTGGGACATTTATTGTTATTTGTAGAAAGACTTGTACACCCTGTACAACTGAACAGTACATGTTTATTTTTGGTCTTATTACTGAACAAACATTTTCTATTATATTTTACATTTTGTTGATTGCACTTCTTTACTTTGTCATTTGATAACGTGCTTTGTGGTGTTTTTGCTAAAATCCAATAAATATCTATAAAAAAAAAAAAAAGACACATGTTTATACATCTAGAAATTAGGGCTGTGCAAATTAAAGATTAATTCCTCGATTAATCGTAAATTTTTTTTTACTCACCTCTCCGCCGGCTTCCGGGTCTTCAGGGAGTTCCGTTGGAGATCTGGTGACGTCACGGACATCAACGTCACCGGACTCCTCCCCCCTTCTCCAAGTGCCTCTGTCTGCTAACGAAGAGAAGGGGGGGAGGAGTCCGGTGACATTGAAGTTGTGATTGAACGTAACGCGTACGGGAAGGAGCTACGCATGACACCACCCGCAGCTGCCCTACGGAACTAACACCATTGTCGGCTTTACATGCTGTGTTTTTTATCATCTTTATGTGAGTAGTTTGTGTTTGAACACAAAAATGTAATATTATACTTAAGCGATGAGCACTTAGATCTTTTCTTTCTACCCATGACCTGGCGTCCTTGCTGAGATCTAAGGAGACGTGAGAGAAGTTTATGGTCCGTGTTAACCCTTTTCATACCCGCTTGCATTACCACCTGTTTGAACAGGGGTCCATGCCATAAGGTGAGAGTGATTAGTTATACCGGAGGTGGAGGGATTGTCACGCTACTGTGGGGAAAAAAATGACTTACGTCAGTGCTACAATTTGAATTTAAACCGTATTTGTGTGAACTGTGAAGTTAAGTCATGGATTGTGGAAACTAACTAGTGTTGGGTGATTGTATATAGTGTATACCACATTTACCACTGACTAATGCAGAGTTGCAATGCAAGGAGATCAGCTAAAAGTAGTTGGATCTGTATGTGCATTATAATTAATCGAAATTAGTCGGATAATCGATTAAAAAAAATCGATTAATCGAACACAAAAATTTTAATCAGTAACAGCCCTACTAGAAAGTGAATAACACATCATGAAATGCAATTTTTACTAAGGGGTTTATTTACTAAAGGCAAGAGCATAGTAAATGAGATGAAGCTCTACTGACTTCCATCAGCCAATTACGTACAAGCAAAAATTCTTTGCAAAGTGAAGCTTCAATTCATTTACTAAGCTCTGGGGGAAACTGCACATTGCAAAGCACACAGTCTATTTGCATAGCTCCCAACTGTCCCTAACTTCACGCAAGCACAGGAAGAACATGCAATCACCATGAATTTTGTGTCCTGACTCAAGAGACTTGAGTCAAGGAACCCAGTGCTCCAAGGAAGAACCACTAAGCCACTGTATTGCCATATAACACTGCCCAGTTATGCATGGTGCTGTTAAATGTAAAGCTAGTCTTATAGACTGTGCTGCTACACTCTTCAGCTGGCCATAGATTGATCTAAATTCAGATGGTTCAGCAAGGACCGATTGAATTTTGACCAGTGTGTGTCCATACCCGCTGGACAGATAATGATCGTTTGATCAACTTCTGTCAGAGGGACATGACGGAAAACATTTGTCACTCAGTGGCTGCAGCCACTGATGAGTGTATTCTGACAGGAGGTCTCCAATTTACAAGCTGACCTCAATGCTCTGTCAAATTGGGCGACTATGTGGCAGATGAGGTTTAATGTTGATAAATGTAAAGTTATGCACTTGGGGGCTAAGAATATGCATGCATCATACATGCTAGGGGGAGTACAACTGGGGGAATCCGTAGTGGAGAAGGATCTGGGGGTTTTGGTAGATCATAAACTCAATAATAGACTGATGAGTGTATTCTGACAGTGGTGGGTTTGTGCCATGATTTTTTTTTCATTCAGCCCAGTGGCTGCAGCCACTGATGACTGTATTCTAGCAAAAAAATTTAGATTTTTTTTTCATTCAGCCCACTTGCTGAGCAAAAAAACTGAACATTTTACAACAAATACTTACCGTAATTTTCCTTTCCTGTTGGACTCCATGGCAGACTACGTGTGGGTTAACCCCGCCTCCTCTTCAATGCTATAGGACCCCACTCCAATAAATTTGAGCTCACAGCCAGAGACTGCGTTTCTTAACTAGCCAACTCTTGACCAATGGGTTTTCCTGACAGACTCCATGGCAGATTACGTGTGGGAAATAACTAGCCAAACCACACAGGCGGGTATGCTGATCAACAAAAAACTCTTAATTTTCCCCATTCTTAAGCCAAAGTTTACAGGCGATAGAGATGCAGGTTCTATGCAACAGTGCGTCATGAAAGTATTAATGGAGGCCCACGAGGCCGCTTTGCAGATGACATCAGAAACCACGTGTCTGGCTGACGCCCAGGAAGTTGCCATGCCCCTGGCTGAGTGTGCCGTCACTGCCTCCGGAGGAGCCAAGCCCTTGGCCTTATAAGCCTGCTGGATGGATTGGATGATCCAGGCAGCAATCGTTCTGGTCGAAGCCCATTTACCCTTGTTACTCCCGGAGTGTAGGATAAGCGGATGGTCCGAGTGTCTAAAAGGAGGAAGTAGCTTGCAGGTATTCCTTCAGTATTTCTCCCAGATCCAGTGGGTGAGTCTCCACAGTCCCTGGAGTCGTGAGTGTAGGTAGGACAATTTCTTGATTCTCATGGAACACTGACATGACTTTCAGGTTTGAGCCAAGCATAGGCATGAGGACCACTCGGTCCGGGAAAAAAGTCAGGAATGGTTCTTTATGACCTAAGGACCCAATCTCAGACACCTTTTTGGCCAAGTGATGGCTGCAAAGGAAAGCGACTTTTTCAGAAAGGTCTTTGATGGAAACCGGAACGGAACTGAGTCCAGCCAGTGAGTCGAGGGAAGGAGGGGAAGATCCCACTTTGGGAATTTTGAAAGGAAAAAACACACATATATGAGAGTTCGCGCTGCGCACCCCAAGATACATAGAAAGGATATGGGAAGGTTCCCCCAGGGGGGTTTTAATGCAGCAAAATAGGTCAATCAGAGTATGAAATTTATATAAAAGGGTCTTTATTAAATGACTTACAAATACATGTCAGTGTTAAAATATTACACTCTGGTTGAAAGAATACAATAATCATTCCATAATACAGCCAAGCAACCATATATTCATACAGCATAACATAGTGGTTTGAACTGCATGCGAATCCTGACGTTTCGACCTATGATATCATGGTCTTCTTCTGGGGAATGGTTGACACCGCTGGAGAGTGAAAGGAAAGACCTCGCAACCAGAAATTTTAAAATCTGTTGGATGATCCAGTGGACTCCATGGCTGTCCTGGCCTCTCTAGGAGAAGGAATACGGCCTAAAGGGCTTGCAAGAAACCACACTGTGAGACAGCCCCCCATGGGAAGGAAAGGGAAAAGCGGCACATTGAGCCATATCTATGCAGTGAACATCCATCCAGGTTGTGCAGGGGATCAGGTTGGCTGTATTATGGAATGATTATTGTATTCTTTCAACCAGAGTGTAATATTTTAACACTGACATGTATTTGTAACTCTTATTTAATATAATATTTATATTATATAATATTTATATAATTTTCATACTATGATTGACCTATTTTACTGCAGTAAAACCCCCCTGGGGGAACCTTCCTATATCCCCACTTTGGGAATCTTGGCCTCCTTTGGGGCCTGAGCCTTGCCACCACTCAGAAGAACTGACAGATTAGAGGATTAACGGCCCATGATGTTACGGAGAAGGCCGACAGAGCTGAGACTTGGACTCTGAGGGGGCTGATGGACAGAGACAGATCTAGACCAGATTGTAGGAATTCCAGGATGTCTTGGATTCCTGGATCTCTGAATGACCTTAGAGGATGAGAACTCAATGAACTTGGCCCAAACTCCTGCGTAGACCACACTTTCATACTCTTGCATTCCGCACACACGACTCATGTGTAAGGTAAAGTCTACAGGTTTGGAAATATCGGTTTGTAAATGGATAGAAAACTGTCTAAAAAGACAGAAATCAGAGAGTGGTGGTTAATGATTCTTACTCTGAATGGTCTAAGGTTATCAGTGGTGTACCCCAAGGTTCAGTGCTGGGACCCTTACTTTTTAATATCTTTATAAATGATATTGGGTCTGGGATCAAAAGTAACATTTCCGTCTTTGCAGATGACACCAAGCTATGCAGTGGAATAACGTCCTTACAGGATGTCTCCAATTTACGAGCCGACCTCAATGCTCTGTCTAATTGGGCGACTATGTGGCAGATGAGGTTTAAATGTTGATAAATGTAAAGTTATGCACTTGGGGGCTAAGAATATCCATGCATCATACATGCTAGGGGGAGTACAACTGGGGGGATCCATAGTGGAGAAGGATCTGGGGGTTTTGGTAGATCATAAGCTCAATAATAACATACAATGTCAAGCTGCGGTTTCCAAAGCCAGCAAAGTCCTTTCTTGTATTAAGAGAGGTATGGACTCCAGAGAGAGAGATATAATTTTGCCCCCCTGTACAAATCATTAGTAAGACCTCATCTGGAATATGCAGTTCAGTTTTGGGCACCAGTTCTCAAAAAGGGGGGGGAACTGGAGAAAGTGCAGACAAGGGCAACCAAACTGATAAGAGGCATGGAGGAGCTCAGCTATGAGGAAAGATTAGAGGAACTGAATTTATTCCCCCTTGATAAGAGGAGATTAAGGGGGGATATGATCAACATGTACAAATATATAAGGAGTCCATATAGTGAACTTCGTGTTGAGTTTTTCACTTTACAGTCAACAAAGAGGACAAGGGGGCACTCTTTATGTCTAGAGGAAAAAGAGATTTCATCTCCAAATCCGGAAAGATTTCTTCACAGTAAGTGCTGTGAAAATGTGGAATAGACTCCCTGCAGAGTTGGTAGCTCAGTAGATTGCTTTAAAAAAGGCCTGGATACTTTCCTAAATGTACATAATATAACTGGGTACCAACATTTATAGGTAAAGTTGATCCGGGGAAAATCCGATTGCCTCTCGGGGGATCTTTTTTGCAGTTTTTTTTTGCCTTCCTCTGGATCAACTGTGGGTATAGAATGGGGTATATGGGATATATGGGATTGTATGATATTATACATTTTTTATTTGTGGTTGAACTGGATGTGTCTTTTTTCAACCTAACTATGTTACTAACTATGTAACTATATTTGTGCTTGCCCTTCTCAAGCTCACGAGAGTGGAAATTACACCCGATGCAAATTCAAGGGCTCTGAAGGAATCTGAGGATGACGGGGAAAGGCATATGCCCTGCCGCACTCCAACGCTGTAGGAGGTGATTTTCACCACCACTTCTAATGGTGGGCATACCCACCGCGCCATTGGGAAATTTGGAAAGCATTTTATCACACCGATCTTGGTGTGGTCAGATGCTTTGAGGGCAGAGGAAAGATCTAGGGTCTAATAGACCCCAATTTTTTTCAAAAAAAGAGTACCTGTCACTGCCTATTGCTATCATAGGGGATATTTACATTCCCTGCGATAACAATAAAAATGACAACTAAGAAAAAAAAAATGGAAGGAACAGTTTAAAAATAAAAAAAAAAAGCTAAATAAAAAGAAAAACTAAAAAAAAAAAAAAAAAAAAGCACCCCTGCCCCCCCTTCTCTTGCGCAAAGGCGAACACAAGCGTTGGTCTGGCGTCATATGTAAACAGCAATTGCACCATGCATGTGAGGTATCACCGCGAAGGTCAGATCGAGGGCAGTAATTTTAGCAGTAGACCTCCTCCGTGAATCTAATGTGGTAACCTGTAAAGGCTTTTAAAGGCTTTTAAAAATGTATGTAGTTTGTCGCCACTGCGTGTTTGTGCGCAATTTTAAAGCATGTCGTGTTTGGTATCCATGTACTCGGCCTAAGATCATATTTTTTATTTCATCAAAAATTTGAGCAATATAGTGTGTTTAAGTGCATTAAAATAAAAAAAAGTGTATTTTTTTCCACAAAAAATGCGTTTGAAAAATCGCTGCGCAAATACTGTGTGGAAAAAAAAAATGCAACACCCACCATTTTAATCTGTAGGGCCTTTGCTTTAACAATATATATAGTGTTTGGGGGTTCAACGTAATTTTCTTGCAAAAAAAAAAATATGTTTTCATGTAAACAAAAAGTGTCAGAAAGGGCTTTATCTTCAAGTGGTTAGAAGAGTGGGTGACGTGTGACATAGGCTTCTAAATGTTGTGCATAAAATGCCAGGACAGTTCAAACCCCCCCCAAATGACCCCATTTTGGAAAGTAGACACCCCAAGCTATTTGCTGAGAGCAATGTTGAGCCCATTAAATATTTTTTTTTTTTGGTCCCAAGAGATTGAATAATGAAAAAAAAAAAAAAATAATAATTTTTTTTACAAAAAGTTGTCACTAAATGATATATTGCTCAAACATGCCATGGGCATATGTGGAGATACACCCCAAAATACATTCTGTTGCTTCTCCTGAGTACGGGGATACCACATGTGTGGGACTTTTTGGGAGCCTAGCCGCGTACGGGACCCCAAAATCCAAGCACCGCCTTCAGGCTTTCTAAGGGTGTAATTTTTTTATTTCACTCCTCACTGCCAATCACAGTTTCGGAGGCCATGGAATGCCCAGATGGCACAAACCACCCCCAAATGACCCCATTTTGGAAAGTAGACACCCCAAGCTATTTGCTGAGAGGTATGGTGAGTATTTTGCAGATCTCGCTTTTTGTCACAATGTTTTGAAAATTGAGAAAAGAAAAAAAAAAATTTTTTCTTTACTTTCTTCATTTTCAAAAACACATGAGAGCTGTAAAAATACTCACCATGCCTCTCAACAAATAGCTTGGGGTGTCTACTTTCCAAAATGGGGTCATTTGGGGGGGTTTTGTGCTATTTTGGCATTTTATGGCCTTCGAAACTGTGATAGGTAGTGAGGAGTGAAATCAAAAATTTGCACCCTTAGAAATCCTGAAGGCGGTGCTTGGGTTTCGGGGGCCCCGTACGTGGCTAGGCTCCCAAAAAGTCACACACATGTGGTATCCCCATACTCAGGAGAAGCAGCAAAATGTATTTTGGGGTGCAATTCCACATATAACCATGACATGTGTGAGCAATATATCATTTAGTGACAACTTTTTGAATACATTTTTTTTATTTATTTTTTTTTGTCTTTATTCAATCACTTGGGACTAAAAAAAAAGTATTCAACGGGCTCAACATGCCTCTCAGCAAATAGCTTGGGGTGTCTACTTTCCAAAATGGGGTCATTTGGGGGGGTTTTGTGCCATCTTGGCATTTTATGGTCTTCAAAACTGTGATAGGTAGTGATAGGTAGTGAGGAGTGAAATCAAAAATTTATGCCCTTAGAAATCCTGAAAGCGGTGCTTGGTTTTCGGGGTCCCGTATGCGGATAGGCTCCCAAAAAGTCCCACACATGTGGTATCCCCGTACTCAGGAGAAGCAGCAGAATGTATTTTGGGGTGTAATTCCACATATGCCCATGGCATGTGTGGGCAATATATCATTTAGTGACAACTTTGGGCAAAAAAAAAAAAGTTTGTAATATTCCCGCAACTTGTGGCAAAATATAAAATATTCCATGTACTCAACATGCCTCTCAGCAAATAGCTTGGGGTGTCTACTTTCCAAAATGGGGTCATTTGGGGGGGGTTTGTGCAATTTTGGCATTTTATGGCCTTCGAAACTGTGATAGGTAGTGAGGAGTGAAATCAAAAATTTGCACCCTTAGAAATGCTGAAGGTGGTGCTTGGGTTTCGGGGCCCCGTACGCGGCTAGGCTCCCAAAAAGTCCCACACATGTGGTATCCCCGTACTCAGGAGAAGTGGCAAAATGTATTTTGGGGTGCAATTCCACATATAACCATGACATGTGTGAGCAATATATCATTTAGTGACAACTTTTTGAATACATTTTTTTTTTTTTTGTCTTTATTCAATCACTTGGGACTAAAAAAAAAAATATTCAATGGGCTCAACATGCCTCTCAGCAAATAGCTTGGGGTGTCTACTTTCCAAAATGGGGTCATTTGGGGGGGTTTTGTGCCATCTTGGCATTTTATGGCCTTCAAAACTGTGATAGGTAGTGATAGGTAGTGAGGAGTGAAATCAAAAATTTATGCCCTTAGAAATCCTGAAGGCGGTGCTTGGTTTTCGGGGTCCCGTATGCGGATAGGCTCCAAAAAGTCCCACACATGTGGTATCCCCGTACTCAGGAGAAGCAGCAGAATGTATTTTGGGGTGTAATTCCACATATGCCCATGGCATGTGTGGGCAATATATCATTTAGTGACAACTTTGGGCAAAAAAAAAAAGTTTGTAATATTCCCTCAACTTGTGGCAAAATATAAAATATTCCATGTACTCAACATGCCTCTCAGCAAATAGCTTGGGGTGTCTACTTTCCAAAATGGGGTCATTTGGGGGGGTTTTGTTCTATTTTGGCATTTTATGGCCTTCAAAACTGTGATAGGTAGTGAGGAGTGAAATCAAAAATTTGCACCCTTAGAAACCCTGAAGGCGTTGATTGGGTTTCGGGGCCCCGTGCGCGGCTAGGCTCCCAAAAAGTCCCACACATGTGGTATCCCCATACTCGGGAGAAGCAGAAAAATGTATTTTGGGGTGCATCTCCACATATAACCATGGCATGTGTGAGCAATATATCATTTAGTGACAACTTTATGAAAAAAACATTTTTTTTTTTTTTTTTGTCTTTATTCAATCCCTTGGGACTAAAAAAAAAAATATTCAATGGGCTCAACATGCCTCTCAGAAAATAGCTTGGGGTGTCTACTTTCCAAAATGGGGTCATTTGGGGGGTTTTGTACTTCCCTGCCATTTTAGCACCTCAAGAAATGAGATAGGCAGTCATAAATTAAAAGCGGTGTAAATTCCAGGAAATGTACTCTAGTTTGTAGACGCTATAACTTTTGCGCAAACCAATAAATATACGCTTATTGGCATTTTTTTTACTAATGACATGTGGCTGAATATATTTTGGCCCAAATGTTTGACTAAAATTGAGTTTATTGGATTTTTCTTATAACAAAAAGTAGAAAATATCTTTTTTTTTCAAAATTTGCGGTCTTTTTCCGTTTATAGCGCAAAAAATAAAAATCACAGAGGCAATCAAATACCATCAAAAGAAAGCTCTATTTGTGGGAAGAAAAGGACGCAAATTTCGTTTGGTTACAACATTGCATGACCGCGCAATTACCAGTTAAAGCAGTGCAGTGCGAAATTGAAAAAAGACCTCTGGTCCTTGGCTGCCAAATGGTCCGGGGCTGAAGTGGTTAAGAAAGGCCTGGATACTTTCCAAACGTACATAATATAACTGGGTACCAACATTTATAGGTAAAGTTGATCCGGGTAAAATCTGATTGCCTCTCGTGGATCAGGAAGGAATTTTTTCCCCTGCTGTAGCAAATTGCAAATTGCTGGGGTTTTTTGCCTTCCTCTGGATCAACTGTGGGTATAGAATGGGGTATATGGGATTGTATGATATTATACATTTTTTTTATTTGTGGTTGAACTGGATGGACTTGTGTCTTTTTTCAACCTAACTAACTATGTAACTAACTATGTAACTATATTTGTGCTTGCCATTCTCAAGCTCACGAGAGTGGAAATTACACCTGATGCAAATTTAAGGGCTCTGAAGGAATCTGAGCATGACTGGGAACGGGGAAAGGCATATGCCCTGCTGGAGCTCCATCGATCTGTCAGAGCATCTACTGTAAAGGCCTGGCTGCAACAGCCCCACGTGTAATACTTCCTGATCTTGAAGTTGCCGGGGGATGAAAATAGATCTACTTCAGGATCAACTCCCAAGGAAGGGATCCACCTGAACATCTCAGCTTGAAGGGACCATCTGTTCTTGTCTAGTTGGATGCGGGACAGGAAGCCTGCCTGGACATTCAGGGCTACAGGAATTCTCGAGATATTGGCCAGGTTTTTCTGGGCCCATGCCATGATGGGCTCGACTTCTTGGAGCAAGGTGAATCTCTGAGTCCCCCCTTGTCTCTTCACAAAGGAGACTGCCATGGTGTTGTCCATTCTCAATAAACTGATTCCCCTTGCAGGAGATGACTGAAGACCTAAAGGGCACACCAGGCTGCCCGCAGTTCCAGGACATTCGAGCCCGGGTTGTGGAGACAGGCATTGCATCTGCCCTGTGACACTCTTTCCCGTATGGGATCTTCTTCACTGGCAGAGAAATGGTACTTTCCACAGTGTCAAACTGGGTCCCTAGGTATACCAGGCATTGTCCTGGTTCCAGAAGACTTTTCTCCAAGGTTTAACAGCCAACCAAACACAAGCAGTGTGGTGATGACCTGAGCCCTGTGGATCAGCAGCTGCTCCTTGTCTTGAGATAGTTACAGAAGGTCATTGAGATAGTGGTACAGATGTAACCATTTTATTCTGCTGAGGGCCACCACGACCAGAAGAACTTTGAGAAAACTCGAGGTGATGTTGTCAACCAGAAAGGGAGGCAAGTTTGCTGGTGGAAATAGGCATCTTTTATGTCGAATGAGACTAGCCAGTCGCCTGGCTGCATGGCTTGCTGGATGATAGACAGAGTCTCTATTTTGAATCTTTCATGTTTTATAAACTTATTTAAGTAGGTTAGGTCTATCACGGGGCACCATGAACCATTTTCTTTAGCACTAAGAAGAGAGGGGAGTACACCCCTTGGAATTCTTCACCCTTCGGGACAGGCTCCCTGCGCCATCAGTGAATCCACATAGAACAGTAGCACCTGCTTCTTTTCTTCCGACCACGGAAGCAGGGTAGGAATAAACTCGAGGGGAGGAGTACTGGTGCAGGACCATGTGTGCCCTATGGAGACCGTCCTGATGGTCCAGTAGTCTGAGATTGAGGCCACCCAGACAGCCGGAAGAGAAGCAGAAGTGCCCCCTCCCGCCTGGGCGGGCCCAATCTCAAAATGACTTAGCGGGCTTCTGGAAGGATGTCTGACCGCTGCTTCAATTCCTTCTGAAATCCCGGCCGGGCCTGTAGGATCCTGCTTCCCTTGAATACTCATTACTGCGTTTTCTTGCCGAACAGATGCCTATCCTGGTGGACGAGCTCGACTTCCCTCCCGTGGCCCGGGCCATAGTGCCATCCAGTCAGTTGCCAAACAACGAGGGCCCCTCAAGGGGGTCCTACACCAGGCCTGTTTAGACACTGGATCAGCGAGCCAAGGGTGAAACCATAAGGCCCGCTTAACCATGACTGAGAATAGCATAGTCTGGGCCAGCATCCGGATCAGGTCAATGAAAGCTTCCCCCAGGAAGGCAGCTACCAGTTTCAGTTCTTGGACACCGGAGCCCTTGGCCAGTTCTTCTGAAATACCCTTGCAGGGAAACCATGTTTTCTGTCCAGGCTTCCATTGCCTTGGACATGGCCTTGAGGGCCAAGGTGGGTTTTCAGGCTATACCGGCTAGCCTATATATCCTCTTGAGGTCCTGATCTATTCTCCTCTTGAGCACATCCTTGAAAGATACAGCGTCCTCTAGAGGAAGAGAGACGTGCTTAGCCAGTCTCATCGGTGCTGCATCTACCAAGGAAGCATTTTCCAGATGCTTCACTTCCTCTAACTTGAAGGGATATAATCTGGAGGTTTTACTTGACATATAGCTCTTCTTGTCCACTTTACTTGCCAATGGTGTCTTTTAACTCTGAAAGAAGTGGGAAATTAGAGTGCTCCTTCCCCAAGTGCTTAAAGAATTTTCTTTGCTTAGTGGGGTGAGAGGGGGGGGGGGTCTTCCCATTTGCAGGCCTCTTTGACCGCTTGTGGTGAAACTAGGGCGAAGTCAAAGCCGCCATTATACTCATCCCCCTCCACTTCGCTGTCTGAAGACCCGGGAGATGCATCATAAGGCTGGAATAGGCCTGGATCCCCTTGGGCCTCGTCAGCCAGGGAGTCTGATATGGTGGTGGACTGGCAACGTGTGTGGGTAGTACCCCATTCCTTTTAGGGCCTGCTGCACCACATGTTTAACTAGAAACACCATTTGTTGGTTTCCCGTCTCTTTTTCCCCAACTGCCCAGGCATAGCATGTATCTCATAAAGAAGTGCCCTCCGGGACTCGTGTCCCACGTCCCCAGCAGGCTCTGCGATCAGAGCAGCTGTCATGGCGGTGGGTGCAGTGTCTGGAGGAGGAATGGGAACATCTTCTCTGTTGGTGGGTCCTAGACGGTGTCACGTCTGGACCTGGACGAAGAATGCTGATGTTGTGGCCTGGCAAGGTCCCTGTCATCACGGACCATATTTTGGCAGACTAAGAGCTTTACAAAAAAGAGAAAGGGGTAGGGATAAAGCGCTCGTATTAGGACATATTGTCTGACCATGAGCTATCCCGGCCCCTCCCCCTCGCCCGCATGTACCTTATGCATGAGGGCTGACCGCATGGGGGCGGTGATCTGTCCATGACACCGCAGAAGAAGGTTAGTCAAGGAACTTGAAGCCTACAGGTAGCACCGAGTAACCTAGGACACAGCCAGGGAAGAGACAAGCAGACAATACTCAGAAGAGAGAGAGAAAACAAAAGTTGGTACTTCCCCTTTAAGGAGGGTCTCTCGTCCATGACCACAGTCCCCGGCTGGAGGGTCACCTAGACTGGTGGAAGTCCAGAGCTTGGGGAAGCTGCCGCCCACTACTCGCAGGGATTCCCATTGAGATAGGGGCTGGCCAGCTTTCTTTTTTGTAAAATTCCCACCGGACTGACGTCACCTTCATCCCCCACGCCGTAAGGAGCGGCCATTCGGCACTTGTGCAACTTCCGGGACCTCCGGCGAGCTGCGCATGTGCGAACCAAGCCCCGAGTTCACATGTGGCTTTGCGCATGCGCAGATGCTCATTGTGGCCATAACCTGGAAGTAAGCTGCATTAAGGAACGCAGGAGCGTTCCAGACGCCATGAGAGGCCGTTCCACTAGAGCCAGGGAGTAGGGAGGAAGAAAGAGACAGGGAGACAAACAGACAAACAATAATAACATAAACTGCCAGCCATAGGCGGCGAGTGTCTTCAGGCATAGGTGCCCCATTGGTGGGGGGGGGCGACCTGCGTATGCCTCTTAAGGGAATATACCGTTCCCTTCTCGACAGGTACCTCTCACTAATGCTGCTCCCATTTTCTCAATATTCAGCAGGGCTCTGTCCCTAACTTACATCCACACTTCGGGCACATCAAATGACACAGAATTCTATTATTTATGGAATCCTCAGTCAAGATGGCTGCCCAAATCTCAGTGTATTCTAGTATCGAATAGGACTGCAGTCCTCTCCAAGAGGGCTGCCTGGAGCACATAGCAGGAGACAACTAGTCTTCAATAGGCTCTTAAAAGCCTGAAGACAGTGTTACAGTGCCACATTCAGGTTGGAGGATATACTGCATCCTTAGTTACATGTGGTTATGTAGAGTATCATGCATATTGAATCGTTTAAAAACAAGGAATATTTGCTGCCATAGGCCAGTTAAAACGTCCAAGGGTCAAAGCACACAAAGGATTCGGCCAATATCACTCACAGGGGGCACTCAGCCCAGCCCCCAAAGGGAGAGCACCACACCATAGACCGGTAAGGTCAGTGAATCTCTGCTACTTTGTGGTCATAGAAGAAATTGAACTTGCATCTTCAATTGATCACACAACGATATGTTAGGTAGTCAGACAGCACATAAATATAGTGCTGATAGCCTTATATGCAGAGGTTTGTCCTCTAAGCCTGAAAACTGGTCATGGACGACATGCGTTGGGTTAACTTTGTTGTGTGTGGTCCACTAAACAGAGTAAGTGGTTTTTATGTATGGTATTGAATCATGTATCATTGTATGTACTTGCGTATTTTCACCACTATGTACCTTTTCTCCTGTTTAACGTTTTCAAATAAAATATATTTTGGGGAGGTTTTGCCTTACAAAGTCCAACCAGAGAATCTTTTTGTAGCTTGCTTGACTCAGGGATGCGGGCCTCATCTCCCATCCTTTAACAGACAGCATATCTCTAAATATTTAAACAATAAATAAATCCAAACGGCTTTGTGTGCGGCAAGTTTGGATGTCTATTTATCACAGAAAGAACATGATCTGAGGGAATCCCAAAGAGGTCAAATGCAATTAAAGAGAAACTGTAACCCAAAATGACTCCTGTCAACAATGGGCTAGTATAAGTATCAGCTAGTAAACTGTAAGTAAGGGTTGACTGATTTAAAAAAAAAAAAATAATAATATTTCAGAAAATATAACAGGGATATATGTGAAAATCATAGTTAAAAGTCAAGTTTTCCTCCAGGATATAGAACAGGCTACAGTAAACTTTCCTTGGACAACTGTAATAAAGGTCTTCTCTCCTTTAGTGGGCTTCCTGAGAGAGGTCACGCCTGGTACTTTGCTGGAGGCTCCAAACAATTGCGTTTTCCCTCTAGTGTCAGCTGGAGCTTTTGAAAGGCGTAACGCAGTGAATGGAGATCTCATAAAAGAAGATGAGCATATATAACGGCAAAACAAAGACAGAAAGTTCCAGAGGGAACGGGGAAGGATAGTATTGGATAAGAGCAAGAGATATCAACAGAGGCAAGAAGAAGAGTAAAGCAATAAAGGCAGCTATAAATAAAAACAAAAACAAAATAATATGAGAGGTGAAGATGGAAAAGAACGGAGATGAGAAGAGGTGATGAGGGGAGAGAAGAGAGGATATTGCAGAGGAGAGCAGACACCTACAGACCTGGGGATCTGTAATAGAGTTTGATAGTGTGTACGGCATTCATCATTCACAATGTATCCCTAGGCATTTCACACTAGGAAATGTGGATGTATGAGGAACCCTAGGCACTGATGTGATTTACATTTACAGATAGAGGGAAAGTGAATGGAGGATGAAGAAAGGGAGAATTAGAAGCAAAGATGTTAAAGCTCAAGATTCAGTTCAATTCAGCTATGTAATCATTAGTACATCATTAAAGTGTATGTTACCCTAAATATGTTCTGTCTATGGGTGTGTATTTTATAAATCATAGAGGTTAATTTACAGTGCCTTCAAAAAGTATTCACACCCCTTGAAATTTTCCACATTTTGTCATGTTACAACCAAAAATGTGTTATTGGGATTTTATGTGAGAGACCACCACAAAGTGGCACATAATTGTGAAGTGGAAGGAAAATGATAAATGGTTTTCACATTTTTTCCCAAATAAATATGTGAAAAGTGTGGCGTGCATTTGTATTCAGCCCCCTTTAAGCCTCATACACACGATCGGACCGTGGACCAACTTTCCCGTGGATTTTTGTCCAAAGGGCGTTGGCCCCAAGTTGGTATTGCATACACACGGCAGGACTTTTTCAGCCAACTTTCACCAAATCACTTGGTTTTTCTGCTCTTTACCGCCAACTTTGGTCAACTTCTGTATTGTTGTCTGATCTTTTGCATTGGTTCTGCATTAATTTGTACAAAAGTCCGTTGGTTTTGTGTACACACGGTCAGATTTTGGTCCATCGGACTTTTGTTGGCAGAAAGTTGGTCCGTTCGCACAGCCAACAAAAGTCCGATGAAACCTGGAAAAAGTTGGTCCGATGGAGCGTACACACGGTCGGATGTTGGACCAAACCAGCTAATTTGCATGTTGGTTGTCAAAAAGTCTGATCGTGTGTACGGGCCTTTACTCTGATACTCCTAACTAAAATCTAGTGGAACCAATTACCTGCAGAAGTCACCTAATTAGTAAATAGAGTCCACCTGTGTGTAATTTAGAGAACCTTAGTGAACAAACAGCATCATGAAAGCCAAGGAACACACCGGACAGGTCAGGGATAAAGTTGTGGGGAATTTTAAAGCAGGTTTAGGTTATAAAAAAAAATATCCCAAGCTTTGAACATCTCACGGAATTAAGCCCCCCCCCCCTCCCACCAAACCAATCACAGCATGCCTCTGGCACACACCCCTCCCAATCACAGCCTGCCTCTTGAACACATAGGAGACACCCTCACAAAAAAAAAGGTCTGGTCAAAATGTTAAGGGGGTCCCCACACAAAAGAACTAGGGAACTAATGTAGCCACCACATCTAAGAATTGCTAAGCTGCAATATATTCAACTTTTGTTTTTGAGTTTAATACTGCTTTAAAGGAGAAATATGGCCAAAGAATTTTTGGCTATGCTTCTCCTGTAGGTCACAGGTGTACAGTTAATTCTGCCCTCCTGTGAACCGTTTTCAGCTGACAGCGGGCTAAACCTGCTGTCGGCTGACATCATAGGATCAGTCCAGGCTTTGAAAAAGATCCTGACCATATGGTCAGGATCCAGCCAGAAGCGTGGAACAACACCTGGAACGACAGTAGAGAACCGGTGATTGACAGCTCTCTCAGCTATCTTCAGGTTGAAGACCAAAGATGACCGTGCGATCAGCAGTGTTTTATCGCTCAGTTCTCAGTATAGAGGTGGCGGGGGACAGTTGCAGCCAGGATCAGTGCAGCAGTCAGCTGCGTATGATTATTTTTTTTGCAACTCCCACACTTCTCTTTAAAAAAAAGCAAACAGAAAAAAAACTTTTCTCCCATGCAATAAAGTTCTGTGTCATTTAGAGGATGCAACAGCTACTAATGAGAGGACAATCCATGAGTAACTTCTATTCTTTCACACCTTATCCAATTCCACAGATAATGTCACTCTCACCCCAAAGTGATAAAGATGCAATGGGGAGACCTGTGACAGCATAATGAAACAAAAATGTGACATTTACAGAATATCCAGGCAAAAATGAAATACTGTAGTGTATATGGTAGCACTAGATTCTGCATTCCCAAGGGCAGTGAAACACTTACTATTTAACAGTATTTAAACCTACAGGGCACTTACTTCCCGTCTTCCTGCCCAAGCCATTTTTCAGCTTTCAGTGCTGTCGCACTTTGAATGACAATTGCCCGGTCATGCTACACTGTACCCAAACAATTTTTTTATAATTATCTTCACACATATAGAGCTTTCTCTTGGTTGTATTTAATTACTGCAGTTTTTTTTTATTTATTTAAAAAAAAAAAAAAAGCAAAAATTTAGAAAAAAAAAATGTTTTTACGTAGTCTCTGTCAGTAAATTTTGTAACAAAGTAATTTTTCTCCTTCACTGATGAGGCGGCACCGATGGGCACTGATAGGCGGAACTGGTGGGCATTGATGAAGTGGCACTTATGGGCACTGATGAGGCAGCACTCATGGACACTGATTAGGTGGCACTGATGAGGAGGCACTGATGAGGAGGCACTAATATGCCGCACTTATGGGCACTGATAGGCAGCACTGATGGGCACTGTTAGGTGGCACTGATGGGCACTAGTAGGTGCCACTGGTGGACAATAATAGGCGGCACGGATAGGCAGTACTGATGGGCATTGATGGGTGGCACTGATGGGCGACACTGATGGGCATTGATCGACAGCAGTGATGGGCACTGATGGGTGGCACTGATGGGCGACACTGATGGGCATTGATCGACAGCAGTGATGGGCATTGATGGGCAGCACTGATAGGCGGCACTGATAGCCAGCACTGACTGGTATCGCTAATGGACACTGATTGGTGGCACTTGTGGGCAGTGGTGGGCACTGATTGCTGCCACTGGTGGGCACTGATTGCTGCCACTGGTGGGCACTGATTGGGGACACTGGTGGGCACTTAATTGTAATCAGGGCACTGATGAACAGTGCCCTGATTACATACCTAGCTGTCCCCTGTGAGGATATGCCGCTGATCGGCTCTCCTCTCCTCACACTCTGTCAGTGTGAGGTGAGGAGCGCCGATTACTGGCATCTCCGTGTTTACATGTGACCGGTTGTGATTGGACACAGCCGTTCACATGTTTAAAGAGCCGCGGACTCGGCTCTTTATAGAGGTCGGACACGGCGTGGCCAAGATCGCTGTGCTGCATGCCCCCGCAGGTACGCGAGAGCGGCCGTTCTGGGACAACGTCATATGACGGTAGGTGGGCGGCAACTAGTTAAACCTGTCTCTTTTCACAAATGTATTGTTTTACTTCATTGTTTTACTTCAATCATTGCTAGTAATGATCAAACAATTCATATGAATGAAGTCATTATTCTGCAGATTTTTTTCTAAACCTCACTCTAATGCCCTGTACACACGAACGGATTTTGTCCCACACTGGTGTTGCATACACACGGTCTGACAAAGTTGTCGGAAAATCCGAACATTCTGAACGTGGTGACGTTTGTTGCCTACGACGGGACTACGTAGAGGCTAGTAGCCAATAGCTTTGGTCTTGTAATGTGATCTGAGCATGCGTGGCACTTTGTCCATCGGAATTCGCTACACACGATCGGAAAAAGTCCGATAGGACTTTGTTGTCGGAAAATTTAAGAGCAGGAGATAAAACTTTGTCCGTCGGAAAATGCGACGGAAAAAGTCCGATGGAGCCCACACACGGTCGGAATTTCCGACAACATTGTCTGATAGGACATTTTCCGTCGGAAAATCCGACCGTGTGTATGGGGCATTAGGTGTCTCTGAAAACAAAATGCAAGCTGACCCTTGACAGTTGTGTCCACTGTGCAGTGATGGAATGGCTATGATGTTGTGTGATGTGGATCGGGTCTAGTGAAAAGCGTTGGTTGCGATATCCTGACAAGACATTAAACCCAAATTCTTTCTCAGACTGGCAGATTTATTATCAAGACATTCAATGAAACTCATTACATCGACAACTTGATACAGCTTTTCATACCTCACTGTCTTCTGTTTTGTCGAAAAAACTTTAATAAATAAATATGCAGAACGTTTGGAGTTCAAGGGATACCCTTTATTGACCGACTTAAAGTGGTTGTAAACCCCTGAAATGAAAAATGAACAAAGCATACCCCTCTATAGAGTGTAATTGCCTGGATCCACAGCACCTGGTGTGATTTCTGTCTGCTCTCTCCTTCTTTTATGCGTATGAATCACTTCTGACAGGTTATGCCGACATCAGGGAATCCCGCAGCAGGTGATTGACAGCCACAGCTGTGCATGTTTCCATATGAGAATGTGTACAGGGTCTCCTTTCCTTCCCGTAAGCTCTCAGATTACACTCAGTTCTGTGCAGTGTGTGACATCAGCTCCCTGCCCCCTGCTTGCTGGAAGCTCAGAAATGCTGTCTACATTTTGAACGTTGAATGGCTGTAGAGAAGAGAAGACTGCAGATAAACAGGTACAACTTATGTAGGAGGATTTGTTTGATCTCTGTGTATCCCCTGAGGCCAATCACTTCACTGGGTATGTAAGGGTTTACATCCACTTTAACCACATGCCGACCGCGCTATAGTCGAAAGACGTCTACAGCGCGGTCGGGTTATCCTGAGTGGACGTCCTACGGACGTCCTCCCAGAAACTTGCTCCCGCGCACCCCCTGGGGCGCGCACTCGGGAACATCCGTGACCGCCGGGTCCCGAGGACCCTGCGCATCACGGATCATGGTAAACACGGTTTACCACGGTTTACCACGTGATCGCTCCGTCAAATGACGGAGCGATCACATGTACACAAACCGGTGTCACGTCATGACGCCTGTTCCTCCCTCCCCTCTCTGTACCGATCGCTACAGAGAAGGGAGAAGCGGAGAGGGGGAGAGACGGGACCAGCGCTGTGGGCTGGATGTGTAGTGCCCTCAGCGCTGGTCAATACACTGCCACCACTGTGCAATGCTCTGCACCACTGTGCAATGCTCTGCAACCACTGTGCAATGCTCTGCAACCACTGTGCAATGTTCTGCAACCACTGTGCAATGCTCTGCAACCACTGTGCAATGCTCTGCAACCACTGTGCAATGTTCTACCAATACTGTGCAACACTGTAATACTCTGCCAATACTCTGCCAATACTCTGCCAATACTCTGCAATAATTTTTAATAGAAACAAAGAATTTATTTTAATTTTTTTACCAAATTTTCAGTATTTTTTGATTTATAGCGCAAAAAATAAAAAACCCAGCAGTGATTAAATACCACCAAAAGAAAGCTGTATTTGTGGGAAAAAAGGACACAAAATTCATTTGGGAACAGTGTTGCATGACGGAGTAATTGTCATTCAAAATGTGAGAGCACCGAAAGCTGAAAATTGGTCTGGTTAGGAAGGCGGTTTAACTGCCCAGTGGTCAAGTGGTTAAGATATTATAAAGGTAAGCTTTTAGGATAATATAGAATAGATCCTTCCTTTAGGTTTTATACATTTTGAATGATTTACAATATACAACACCCTACTAGTGCAACATGACTTATTGCAGTTACCAATTTCTTTTAGAACATCAATAATAAACCAATGAATAAGAAACTAACAAGAGGCTTCCAACACTGATATAAACAAAAAGCATAATGTATAGATACATAGGTAGAAAAGTCAAACAAACTTGTCAAGTTATATATTTTACTGGTTAAAAACTAAAATAATAAAAAAAATACAAGCATTCAAAGCTCCTTCTTCATGTATTATGACAGATAAAATGCTGAAAAGGGCAAAATATGAAGATATTCTTTCTATTTGTACAGATAGTAAACCAATAAAATGTAAAGGATAGTAAACAATGACATATAAATAAACAACAAACTGACAAGGCAATACCTGAAGAGGAGCTTTAGAGCTTTGAAAGACATTTTTTATTATTATATTTAGTTAGCCACTAAAAGTTTTCTTTTGACTTTTTTTTTGCCTTCTCTACCTATGTATTTATTCCTGGCTAACATGATACATCATCTTTCTCTAATGCCGCGTACACACAAGCGGATTTTCTGTCGGAAAAATCTGATAAGAAAAGATGTTTTTTCCAACGTAATTCCGCTCAAGCTTGGCTTGCATACACACGGTCACACAAAAGTTCTCGGAACTTTCGACCGTCAAGAACGCGGTGACGTACAACACCACGACGAGCCAAGAAAATTAAGTTCAATGCTTCCGAGCATGTGTCGAATTGCTTCCGAGCATGCGTAGGAATTTTGCGTGTCGGAATTGGTAGAGACGGTCGGAATTTCCGATCGGAAACTTTTTCAGACCGAAAAATTGAGAACCTGCTCTCAATCTTTTGCTGTCGGGAATTCCGCCAGCAAAAGTCCAATGGAGCATACACGCGGTCGCATTTTCTGACCAAAAGCTCTCATTGGACTTTTGCTGGCGGAGTTTTTTCGATCGCGTGTACAGGGCATAACAGAGACTAGAACATTTCTTTTAATGGAGCCATTTTGTTGAATTCAAACCACAGTGTTGTGATATGTTGGGGTATTGTGGTACTATTCAGTCTGAATGGAACCCCAATACACTTCTTTCAACATACAACAATGCAATTCTATGAGCTGTGTGCCTAAAAATTGTGAAAGCACCATTTTGTAATGCATTTTGATGCATTAGTCAGCCCATTCAAATGCACAGCACAAATTGGCTCTTAAAGCCCTTAAAGGATAGCTAAAGGTTGTTTTTTTTGGGGGGGGGGGGGGTTGGTTAAACAAACATGTCTTACTTACCTCCTCTGTGCAATTGGTTTTGCACCTCCTCCTCTTCTGGGGTCCCTAAGCGGTGCTCCTGGCTTCTCCGCTTGTCGGGTGCCCCATTGGAGAGCTGCTCTCCCTTGGGACACTCATGCGGGTGCGCTCCTGTGTCCTGTTGCTGCGTCTATTGACACAGACAGCAGGACTCGGCGCCGCCCCCGTCTCCCGCATCATTGGATTTGATTGACAGCAATGGGAACCAATGGCTGTGCTGCTATCAATCTATCCAATCAGGATCTGAGACACTAGCTGGAGCTGGTGTGCTCGTCCCACTCGTTGGAACGATCGGGTACAGGTAAGTAAAAAGGGGGCTCTGGGGGGCTGCTGCACTACAGAAGGTGTTTCACCTTAATGCATAGAATGCATTAAGATGAAAAACCATGAGGGTTTCTAACCCCTTTAAGATAAGGTGACCAGATTTTGAAAATGAAACCCAGGGACATTTTAGTTTTTTTTTTTACTAGTAAGGGCAGCAATCAGCGACTTATAGCAGGACTGCGATATTGCGGCAGACAAATCGGACACTGACACTTTTGACGCTTTGTGGGAACCAGTGATACTAATACAGTGATCAGTGCTAAAAATATTCACGTTCACTATACTAATAAAACTGTCTGGGAAGGGGTTAACATCTAGGGCAATCAAAGGGTTAAATGTGTGCCTAGCAGGTGTTTTCTCACTATGTGGGAGGTTCTTTTACTAAGAGAAGGCATAGATTCCTGTCCCTGCTTTGCAGGAACACAGGATCAATGTCTTCCATACAGACAGAACAGTGATCTGCCTTGTTTACATAGGCACACCGCCATTCTGCCTGTGTGGAGAATGATCAGCGGGTATTGGTGGACATTGAGCCTGCTGGACCCGCTGATTGGTTCCGATACCCAGAAATGCAGGATCACGTATATACACTGAGCACAATTATAAACACAACACTTTTGTGTTTGCCCCTAATTATCATGAGCTGAACTTAAAGATCTACGACTTTTTCTATGTACACAAAAGGCCTATTTCTCTCGAATATTATTCACAAATCTGTCTAAATCTGTGTTAGTGAGCACTTCTCCTTTGCCAAGATAATCCATCCACCTCATAGGTGTGGCATATCAAGATGCTGATTGGACAGCATGATTATTGCACAGGTTTGCCTTAGGCTGGCCACAATAAAAGGCCACTCTAAAATGTGCAGTTTTATCACACACCACAATGTCACAGATGTCGCAAGTTTTGAAGGAGCGTGCAATTGGCATGCTGACTGCAGAAATGTCCACCAGAGCTGTTGCCCTTAAATTGAATGTTCATTTCTCTACCATAAGCCGTCTCCAAAGGCGTTTCAGAGAATTTGGCAGTACATCCAACCGGCCTCACAACCGCAGACCACGTGTAACCACACCAGCCCAGGACCTCCACATCCAGCATATTTATCTCCAAGATCTTCTGAGACCAGCCACCCGGACAGCTGCTGCAATAATCGGTTTGCATAACCAAAGAATTTATGCACAAACTGTTAGAAACCATCTCAGGGAAGCTCATCTGCATGCTCGTCGTCCTCACCGGGGTCTTGACCTGACTGCAGTTTGTCGGCGTAACCGACTTGAGTGGGCAAATGCTCACATTCAATGGCGCCTGGCACTTTTTAGAGGTGTTCTTCATGGATGAATCCCGGTTTTCACTGTACAGGGCAGATGGTAGACAGCGTGCATGGTGTTGTGTGGGTGAGCGGTTTGCTGATGTTAACGTTGTGGCCCATGGTGGCGGTGGGGTTATGGTATGGGCAGGTCTATGCTATGGACAACGAACACAGGTGCATTTTATTGATGGCATTTTGAATGCCCAGAGATACTGTGATGAGATCCTGAGGCCCATTGTTGTGCCATTCATCCACGACCATCACCTCATGTTGCAGCATGAAAATGCAAGGCCCCATGTTGCAAGGATCTGTACACAATTCCTGGAAGCTGAAAACATCCCAGTTCATGCATGGCCAGCATTAGACATGTGCAATTCGTTTTTTTTTTTTTTTCGTTTTTCGTTTTTTTTCGTTATTTTCGTTCATTCGTTTTCGTACGAATGAACGAACGATTCGCAAAAAATTTTAACGAATAACGAATCGTTCGAATCGAACGAATCCGAAAATAACGAAAATCCGAAAAAAACAAATTAGAAACAACGAATGTATGAATGAAGAAAATCCGAAAAACGAAAACAGGAACAACGAAAATGAAAATGAACGAAAAAATTCATACATTCGTAACTTTTTGTTTTTGTTGAATTGGTAATTTTCCGTGTCCCTTACAATGGTGCTGCTTAACGTGCTTCGAATGGATTGAGTGAAAAAATTCGTACATTCGTAACTTTTTTTTTTTTTTTTTTTTTCGAATCGGAATTTTCCGTGTCTCTTACAATGGCGTTGCTTAACGTGCTTCGAATGGATTGAACGAAAAAACTCGTACATTAGTAACTTTTTTTTCGATTCGTAATTTTCCGTGTCTCTTAAAATGTAATAATAGCATACACATTACATAACATTATGAATTATGCTCCGATTACGAATCTACGAATGTTACGAGTGTACGAATAAATACGAATGCGTCCGAATTTCGAATAAACGAAAATTAAACGGAAAAACGAATCAACGAAAATACGAATCGTTACGAATATGAACACCGACGACTTACGAATTTACGAATCGTTACGAATATGAACACCGACGACGTACGAATTTACGAATTTACGAATCAACGGAAACGAAAAAACAAAACGAAAATAAACGATTTTTTTTCGGAAACGAAAAAAACGAAACGAAAATAAACAAATTATTTTGTTGTGCACATGTCTAGTCAGCATACTCACTGGACATGTCACCCATTGAGCATGTTCAGGATGCTCTGGATCGGCGTATACGACAGCGTGTTCTAGTTCCTGCCAACATCCAGCAACTTCACACAGCCATTGAAGAGGAATGGGCCAACATTTCACAGGCCACAATCAACAACCTGATCAACTCTATGCGAAGGAGATGTGCTGCACTGCATGAGGCAAATGGTGGTCACACCAGACACTGTTTTTTTTTTTTTTAATTCTGCACTGACTGCCTTTGAAATTGCCCAGGCCCCTGTTCAAATCCAATCCAGGGACAAAACCAGGGACAGACTTGGCCCGGGGACAGTGCCCTCAGTCCAGGGACTGTCCCTGGGAAATGGGGACATTTGGTCACCCTACCTTAAGAGTCTTAACATTTTAGACTTAACACCTTTTAATCAGAATGATCTTGAATTTTGTAAACCTAATTTGTTAAGATCCGCACACATTTACCTCCTTGAATTCTGTTACACTTAGTCACTATGTCCTGTGAGTAAGCACTAATGTGTCACACATTTTACAGAGCCTGTCTTCTGAACTGCAGAGGTGCTGAGGGGAGGAGATTCAGGAGGCGGAGTCAGTACAGGAATCACTGCTTGCAACCAGCAAGGTACTATGGGATATGTAGTTCTTAGAAATGGAAAGTAAACAGCAGACAAGAAGCTGTAAAGCATGCAGGGAATCCAGGAAGTTGTGAACAGAGACGGTCAGCAGACAGGCAGAACTCACAACATAAAAAATAGATTTTTCGAATAAGCTTATATTGGATCTTCAAAAATAACTATTGTTTGTATTTTTTTTACAATGCTGATGTTATAAGTTCACCTTTTAAAAAGAAATGAATGCATAACTTTTTGCAGGTAAAAAAAAAAAGTGATTTTTTTTTTTTATTGGGAGCCTGGAAAGCATTGCACCCATAATCAGCAGATCATGGGCCCAATACAGGGCTCTGGCAGACTCTGTGTCAGTGGCGGCTGGTGTTTTTTTGTTTGGGGGGGTGGCATACAATCCCCCTGCGGCACCTCACCCGCCCCCCCCCCCCGACACCTCACCACCTGCTGTTTGCCGCTCCAACGGCACTTACACGATCAGCGGGCAGGCAAGGGAAGACAGGCTGCAGCAGGATGGCATCTTCCTCTGAGATCACAGCAGCTTCTCTTAGGCATTCAATAGGATTGCCTGAGCTTCCAGCCAATCGGGAACCATGTAATATACATGCACTTCCTGATTGGCGGAGAGGCGATTCAGTGTTAGATATAAATTTGCTTTTCTAACACATCTGGGTGGACTGAAAGCGCAATGCTTTGCACTCCAAGTCCATCTTTTTTGAAGCCTATTAGAGCCTATGGCTCTAATCAGGTGCTTAAAAAAAAAACACCCCCACTGCTGGAATTTAGGCGCTCGGTGTCCAAAAAGGGTCCGGACGCCTGAATAGGACATGACGGCATGGATAGATTCATGCTATGCATTCACAGAACTTGTTCTTTGCAGATTGTGACAGAGTGGGGGGGGGGGGGGACTGCCAGCACTGCATGTCACAACGGGCAGCTACTGTGCCCATCAAGCACAGCCACTGTGCATATCAAGCGCAGCCACTGTGCCCATCAATTGGCGCAGGTGTGCCCCATCAAATGCTGCCAGTGTGCCCCATCAAATGCTGCCAGTGTGCCACATCAAATGCCGCTACTGTGCCCCATCAAATGCTGCCAGTGTGCATCACCCGGCACTTACCTGTCTTGCAGCGGATCAGCGGTGGTGTCCTGCATGCTCCTCGATGTCTTCTTCTGTCCTCTATCAGGCATCCAATCACAGCGCCTGACGTTTCAGCCAATCAGGTGATAGGTAACAGACCCAAGCACCTGATTGGCTGAATGGAGGTTCAGTGCTAGCAAAGTGAATTCCTTCGCTTCGCTAACACACAGCTGAGTGAACAGCGAACGCACAGCATTGCACCCGCTGTTCACCTTTTTGGGCTACGGCTCCAATCAGGTGCTTCCAAAAAAATGCCCACGACGCTGTAATTCAGGTGCCCGGCGAATATAGATAGATTAATGCAATGCGGTGCCAGGATAAAGGGGGCAGTGCTCCTGCGCCCTTTATGGACGCACCGCCACTGACTAACAGTCTGTAGGAGCCTGACATTGCACCCGCGATCTGCAGATAGTGGGTGCAATGCTTTACAAGCTTTGAAGAAAAAACAAAAATAAATGCAAAAAAATGTGCATTTTATTTAAGTGAACTTATCCACCCCTTTCCTGCCCAGGCCAATTTTCAGCTTTCAGCGCTGTCGCACTTTGAATGACAATTGCACGGTCATGCAACACTGTACCCATATGACATTTTTTATCACTTTTATTGAGAAAAATACAGCTTTCTTTTGATGCTATTTAATCACCACTGTTTATAAATTTTTTTGCAAAACAAAAAAAAGGCCGAAAATGAAAAAAAATAAATAAAATAAAAAAGTTTGTTTTAGTTTCTGTTATAAAATGTTGCCAATAAGTAATTTTTCCTCTGCACTGATGTGTGCTGATGAGGCTGCACTGATGGGCACTGATCTGAACAGAGGTCCATGGACACCCTCCCAGAACTAGAGAACTGCGCTGTAGCCATGTTTGGGCTATAGCACAGTAACGAGGTGATTATGATTAATGGTGCAATGGGCTATGTAAACGGCTCTTGATAATATCAGAAGCTCCTTTTAACCTATTCTTCTGCCACAAAAACTGCCTCTGATTAGCCACATTATTTTACATTTTTTTAACAGAAGTAACATAAAGTTTACATAAGTAGATAAAAACAGGCAGTAAAAAGTAAAATAAAAAAAATGTAGGGCAATAGTGTATGGATAATGATGAAATGCACACAAATGGAAGAAAAAAGTAAAAAGAACACCAAATAAAATAAACTACACTAAGTACATAGGTGAAAAATAAATCTAAATACATCACGTCACATGACAACGCAGGATCCTCTTTCTTTTTTCTTCTTCTCCAGGCTCTGCAGTCCTTATTGATCCAGAGAATGGAGCTGAAATGTTGATGGCAGTGCCACTCAATGCACCATTACATTGTGAATGAAGGTGGTTTGCTGGACCGGATATCCTAAACTCATAATATGTGCTCAATCTTATTTGAATGATGCTGAGTGTCATTCAGCTGAGAAGATTGGGGACATCTTGTGGTAAATAAAAGGTACTGCAGAAGACAACTCTGGATTCAAAGTGAGTATAGCAGCCTGAGCTGCTTTTTTTAATTAGTGGCTTACACAGATTCACTTTAAGCAGGAAATCATACAAATTATCATTTGAAGAAGCATTAACAAACCCATGTTTGAAACACAAAAAAGAAATACGGTATACTAACCAAGGATGGGTGTAAAACACACATTGAATATCATGGGAAAGTGTTACAATAATAATTCAAATTCTGAACGTGTTGAAGTTAAGCTGCAGTATGTGATCCCTTTAAGTGCAGTGAAAACATATAAGGTTCTTCTGTCTAAATTTAACAAAACCCGATGACGCTTAGCACCGTGGTTAGTCATTCCATAAGGGATAAGATGAATTGGCCCAGAAAGTTGAGTTACCCAAGGGACTTTGACTCCGGGTCCTGGCCGGCTTGGCAATGAGAGATGCAACTTTGAAAATGTGAACTGCTTAAGCTCTCTAGAACAAAGAGTTCCCTCTAGCATGGCCTTTTTTTATATTCAGCTGCACAATTACCAAACTTAGATTTAATTATCTTGGGCCAAATAGGAATCATTCCTGTCTCATGAATAATTGATGCCTTTAACCCCTTTCGCTTATAAAAGTGATGACTGTCAAATGCCTAGCCAAGGGGAGCTGCGATTTCCCTGAGCAACCAGGGGTTAACCACTGCAAGTGAAATTTAACAGGCTTTGAATAATTGAAGAGCTGTGATTCCCATTCACAGGGAGCTGATGGAGAGTCCTGATAAAATTAAAAACCGCTAAGTCACTCTAAGGACGCTTTTACACAATGCTTTTGACTTAAATTAGCATATAGGATATTTATTTTTGTCAAGCAGCAATTATTGGCTATTAATAATGTAACTTAATTACTATTTTTTTTTTCTTCCTGTTGAGATATGAGAAATATTTTGGTGGTCTCTTATAGAGCAGACACATTTACATCATCTTCCTGTTATGTTCTTAGCGGGAAACTTTGTGTATAGATCACTACACTGTATATACGCAAAACACACCTAGGAAGTAATTAATTTTATTCACTAGGTTTAAAGCGGAGTTCCACCCAAAAATGGAACTACCGCTTTAAGCACTCCTCGCCCCCTTACATGCCACATTTGGCATGTAATTTTTTTTTGGGGGGGAGTGGGGGCTTCATTAGGAGGGGGACTTTCTGTCCCACTTCCTCCTTCTGCCCAGGGACCGCCTAGGCGACTCCTCCTTTCGTCTTAGGCGGCCCCTCCCTCTAGGTGATCTCCTGGGACACGTGACAGGTCCCAGGAGATTGCCTCTTCACTCCGGGAGTGCATCGCGACTCGCGCATGCGCTGTGCATGCACGGCCGTGAAGCCGAAAGCTGTCACGGCTAGGTGCCCAGAGTGGCAATGGAGGCGCCGGCGGAGAGGAGGGGGAGAGGAGCGACGCTCCATTTGGCCGCATCGATGGACTGTGGAACAGGTAAGTGTCTGTTTATTAAAAGTCAGCAACTACACTTTTTGTAGCTGCTGACTTTTAATAAACATAAAAAACCTGGAACTCCCCTTTAAGATTGATATCCTGTCTACATTTGACCATTGTCATCGTCATACACAGGCAACAGGTGTTAGGCAGGAACAGTTTTTTATGCTTTGCTAAGCTAGCCATATGTACTACCCTCCCAGTTAGTGTAGGATGCTAGGTAAATTTTATTTAGCTCCTTTGTAATCAGTGGAGCAGAGGTTGATTGTTTTAGTCTGCTCAATGTTTTATAAGATGCTAATCTGATTACTTTTCCCTGCGTTCTAGAGTATTCTTAGTATAACAGTGGGAGGAAGAATAGAAAGACAGCCTGGATATTTATGGGGATCCAGCCAATCCCTGGGGAGATGTGTCCAGAAGGTAGCTGGATTTCCCATAAATGAGCTGAGGCCTGAAACAGAGTTTGTGCGTCCCCTGTCTAAGGGCTCTGTCCCTAAGGGCAGGCTGCTGAAAACATTGCCTGGAGGTCTTTGAGGTCCTGGCTGGAGCTAAAGCTGGGGGGCTATCGCTAAATTCTGATCTGGGAGTTTTTGGTCTGGAGAACTCACTGAAGAGTACTCAGTGGACATTGGGGGGAAGAGTGTCCAGCTGTCCTGTGGTATTGTGAGGCTGCGTCTCCCTCATTGAAGAGTGCCCTGGGCATATAGAAAGGAGGCAACCGATGATCCTGTGGCATTGCATATATTGTGTGGTTAAAAAAAGACACATTTAGTTAAAAAAGTCCATCTAGTTCAGCCAATAGGACATTATAAGTACCGACCTAAGTTTGTGCCCTAGTGATTGTGTGTAGTTCTCAACTTTTCAAAAGGAGATCTTAGGCCTTCTCAGTCAGTGGAGAATTCTGTGGGAACTTTTTTTTGTCAGATCGGTGTGGAGAGAAGAGTCTTCAAAGAAGTCAGTTCAGTATTTTTGGGGTATCCCAAGCTCCCCTTAATCCCATCAAATTTTAATTCAGAAATTTAGTCCTCAGTACAGGAGGTGCCTTATTTAAACCTCATCAGCCTCTGTCTATGTGTTTGTGATATCATTTGATTTCTGGCTCCCTATTGGTTTCCCAGCCTGACCACTACTATTATCTCTACACTTGCTTACTACCAGCCCTGACCTCAGACCTGTTTTCAGGCTACACTTGTCCACTACCTGTTCTGGCCTTGGACTGTCTCAAGATTCTGTCATCAGCCATTGACTACTGCTTGACCAGTCTCAGGACTACAGATACCCTTCCTTATCTCAGACGTTCAGTCCTGGTGTTGTCTGACCAGGAACCACAGCATTGTGTTCTAGGATTTTCAGGCAACCAATTACCAGTATGCCTGGTTGTCTTAAGGGAATGGGGGCTGCTATAGGCAGCAGTGGCGGCTGGTGCTCAAAATTTTTGGGGGGGCGCAAACAAACAGCCTCACTGTGCCATCAAACGCTGCCACTGTGCCCATTAAACGCTGCCACTGTGCCCATTAAACGCTGCCACTGTGCCCATCAAACGCTGCCACTGTGCCCATCAAACGCTGCCACTGTGCCCATCAAACGCTGCCACTGTGCCCCAAGTGCTGCCACTGTGCCCCAAGTTCTGCCACTGTGCCCCAAGTTCTGCCATTGTGCCCCAAGTTCTGCCACTGTGCTTCAAGTTCTGCCACTGTGCCCCTTAAGTGCTGCCACTGTGCCCCAAGTGCTGCCACTGTGCCCCAAGTGCTGCCACTGTGCCCCAAGTTCTGCCATTGTGCCCCTTAAGTGCTGCCATTGTGCCCCAAGTTCTGCCATTGTGCCCCTTAAGTGCTGCCATTGTGCCCCTTAAGTGCTGCCATTGTGCCCCTTAAGTGCTGCCATTGTGCCCCAAGTTCTGCCATTGTGCCCCTTAAGTGCTGCCATTGTGCCCCAAGTTCTGCCATTGTGCCCCTTAAGTGCTGCCATTGTGCCCCAAAAGTGCTGCCACTGTGCCCCTAAAGTGCTGCCACTGTGCCCCTAAAGTGCTGCCACTGTGCCCCCTGCCTGCCCTCTGCACTTACCTTGTCCCGGTGTGCAGCTGGTGACGGCGTCAGGCGACGAGCGGTGTCTCTGTCGGATGTCTTCTCCCGCGCTCCTCCTGTCTTCTTCTGCTGTGATTGGACGCTAGGTGATTGGACGCCTAGCGTCCAATCACAGCGCCTGTGACTTCAGCCAATCAGGTGACAGGTAACAGACCTGGCAACCTGATTGGCTGAGAGGCGGGTCTGTGTTAGGGAAGCGATGTATTCGCTTCCCTAACACAATACTGTGTAATCAGCGAACGCACAGCCGTGCGCCCGCTGTTTACACTTAGGGAAGCCTATTAGAGCACACCGCTCTAATAAGGTCCCCTATTAGAGCTTACAGCTCTAATAGGGGCGCTTCCCGCAACACCCCCCCACTGTAATTCAGATGCCCGGCGCCCGATCAGGGGCCGGACACCTGAATAGGGGGCGGCAGCGGTGACAATAGATAGATTCATGCAATGCATGAATCTATCTATTGGTAATAGAGCGGTGTAGGAGAGGGGGGGGGCGGCGCTCCTGCGCCCTCTATGCACGCACCGCCACTGATAGGCAGAAGAAACACCAGACAGCTATAGTACCTGACTTAAGCATTGGTTGGCATCACAGATGGCAAAGGAAATATAGGGCTTGTTGTTAGTTTTAAACAAGGCCAAGGATAAATCCAAGGAAAAAACCAAGCTTAACTTACTGACTATGCCCGCAGACAACCAAGTAAACCTGTCTAACAGTATGCATTAAAAGCAGGGGTTTAGTCTGCACACATTTGCAAATGAATGCGTAAGCCACACAGCCTTGTCAAGGCACCCTGGTATCTGTGGTACCTAACACTAACTTATAAGTGTCCCCACAGTGGAGGCACATGCATTCTAATGCGTAGATGAGAGCAGGTGGACTGAAGGGGAGCCACCCCTTCATAAAGGTAAAGGGGCACACTGAACACCCAGCATATAACACAATGGCTGCAAAGGTTTCAGTGCATTGCCTGACCATAAAACACAACAGTGATACAAAAAGGGTACGCCACTTGCCCCCATTTATAGCTGGCTATCACGGTAAGAAGCATTGGAAGGCTAACAACAAGGCTCTGTGGCTTACGCATGCATTTGCAAATGTGTGCAGACTAGACCCCTGCTTTTATATTATTATTATCGCATACTGTTAGACAGGTTCACTTGGTTGTCTGCGGGCTGGTTGGTAAGTTAAGCTTGTTTTTTTCCTTGGATTTATCCTTGGCCTTGTTTATAACTGTTGTTAGCCTGCCAATGCTTCTTACTGTGATAGCCAGCTATAGATGGGGGCAAGTGGCGTACCCTTTTTGTATCACTTGTTGTTAGTTTGCTTGTTATATGTGTGGTGTGCACTGCAAACTCCATCAACCAAAACTTTGTTTCTAGAAAAGTTTCCAGCTTTCACACACAAATATCTTTTTAACCACTTCAGCCCCGGACCAATTTGCAGCCAAAGGACCAGGCCCCTTTTTGCGATTCGGCACTGCGTCGCTTTAACTGACAATTGCGCGGTCATGCGACGTGGCTCCCAAACAAAATTGGCGTCCTTTTTTTCCCACAAATAGAGCTTTCTTTTGGTGGTATTTGATCGCCCCTGCGGTTTTTATTTTTTGCGCTATAAACAAAAATAGAGCGACAATTTTGAAAAAAAAACAATATTTTTTACATTTTGCTATAATAAATATCCCCAAAAAATATATAAAAAAACATTTTTTTCCTCAGTTTAGGCCGATACATATTCTTCTACATATTTTTGGTAAAAAAAATCACAATTAGCGATTATTGATTTGTTTGCGCAAAAGTTAGAGCGTTTACAAAATAGGGGATAGTTTTATAGCATTTTTATTAATATATTTTTTTTTTACTAGTAATGGCGGCAATCAGCGATTTTTATTGTGACTGCGACATTATGGCGGACACATCGGACATTTTTGACACATTTCTGGGACCATTGTCATTTATACAGCAATCAGTGCTATGTAAATGCACGGATTCCTATGTAAATGACACTGTCAGTGAAGGAGTTAACCACTAGGGGGCGGGGAGGGGCTAAGTGTGACGTGTTGTGTTTTTTTTTTACAGTAGGGGGGCGTGGCTGTACGTCTGACATCATTGATCGGCTTTCCCGATGACAGGGAACAGCCGATCAATGATAGGTAGTGTAGGAAGCGCGGGGAGAGGTTTGTTCACACAGACCTCTCCCCGTTCTTCAGCTCTGTGACCCGATCGCGGGACACCAGCGGCGATCGGGTCCGCTGGTCCTGCGGCCGTGGTCACGGAACTCCCGACCGGGTCGCGAGCGCGCCGCCGCGCGCGCGCGTGCGACCCTGTGGCTAGGCAATTAAAGGGGATGTATATATACGTGCTTTTGCCTAGCCGTGCCATTCTGCCATTCTGCGGTCGGGAAGCGGTTAAATGTCATTGACTCACTGTTTATATATTCTTTTTTATCACAGTGTACTTTGTATGTAACCATGATGATGAATGATGTGATTAAAAAAGTTGCTGATCAGGCTCTGTATTGTTTTCATATTCTAAAAAAAAAAAAAACACTTAAAAGCCACCGCAAGCCCCTGTAATTGAGTTCCCCCCATTGTCTCCAATGCATTTCACCTCTGGGCAAAATGTTGTAGAAAATCTAAAAATTTTAATAAAATGTCAGCAAAGCAAAATCACACAGATTTTGCCCCTCCCTAATACTGACAAGACCAGGAATAGGAGAGGATAGGAGATTGTTGGTGGAGAGTATAAGATCAGTTTCATGATTTCATGCTGGTATGTTCTTTATCTTTCATAATCTTTATGTTTGGGACATAAAGCTTGTAGGGCTGAACTGGAACAGTTTTAAAAATAAGTATGTTTAATTTGCAGAACCAGCAGTTTCAAGGATAGAGTTTAAGTTATACTTATTTTTAAAACTGTTCCAGTTCAGCCCTACAAGCTTTATGTCCCAAACATAAAGATTATGAAAGATAAAGAACATACCAGCATGAAATCATGAAACTGATCTTATACTCTCCACCAACAATCTCCTATCCTCTCCTATTCCTGGTCTTGTCAGTATTAGGGAGGGGCAAAATCTGTGTGATTTTGCTTTGCTGACATTTTAGTAAGATTTTGAGATTTTCTACAACATTTTGCCCAAAGGTGAAATGCATTGGAGACAATGGGGGGAACTAAATTACAGGGGTTTGCGGTGGCTTTTAAGTGTTTTTTTTTTTTAGAAAATGAAAACAATACAGAGCCTGATCAGCAACTTTTTTAATCACATCATTCATCATCATGGTTACATACAAAGTACACTGTGATAAAAAAGAATATAGTGCTTTACCCCCAGGAGAGCCACTTGGTATGACGTGCTCTCTGTTCTTTGCAACGACTCTGAGAACTGCTTAGTTCCCTCCCTCTGACACACCTGGTTCGGTAATGAGATGCTGCAAACACCTACAGTATATGAACTCATCAAGTATTAGTATACTACCCAACTATACTGCCATATAGGAAATAGGCCCCAGGCTGCTTATTTGTAAATAAAGTAGGTATTTTGTCACAAGGTAAAGTAAAGGACAATGCACAAATATTATTGAACAGGTAAAAGAATCTGCCCGCATGCAGTAAACTAACTGACATAGTTGTTAGGCTATAGCTAAGCAGTTAGTTTAAATCACTGTGGTACTAATCAAGAATAACCTAGTAATAGCAGCACCAGTAATGAGCTTTATAAGCAGCAGACAGTATAAAGAATGCACAGTGCAAACAATAAACAGGATCATCAGTAATTAAAAGTCTTATAGTAACTGCAATAGATGATCAACAGATGTCTAAGAGTGCAATCTGTGTATATCCCCTTGAGTGTAGGTGAATGAATGAATGATTTGTATAGCGCTGAAAATGCGAACTGAATCGCCTCAAGGCGCTTGTCTTGAGTTTTTTCCTGAAGGCCTGATGGTTTTCTTCCAAGCGGATGTCGTTTGGTAGAGCATTCCATAGCCGAGGTCCCTGTACTGCGAAGCTTCGTTCTCCCTTCGATTTATAGCGGGCTTTGGGGATGAGAAGGAGATCTTGGTCTGTCGATCGAAGTCTGCGATTCGGTATGTATTTTCCTATTTTCTCACAAAGGTATTGTGGAGCATTTCCTTGTGTACATTTGTGGGTGAGGCAGAGGGTCTTGAATGTGATCCTATCTTTTACCTTGAGCCAATGAAGGGACCTTAGGGATGGGGAAATGGTTTCTTTCCGGTGACTAATCTTGCTGCTGCGTTTTGGACGACTTGTAGGCGTGCAATCTGGTAATCCGGTAATCCTATGTAGAGGGAGTTTGCGTAGTCGAGACGCGAATTGATGATGGTTCCTACTACTACTGCTTTCTCCTTTTCAGGAGTTAATATATGTATGAGAGGAGTACCCCTGGAAGGCAGCTGTTCAGTGTCTGGTGCCTGACCTGCAAACTCCAGCCACCTAAACAGTGGGGCCCAGTCTATACTGTGGTGCACTTAATTACCTTCCCTTTAAGCCTGCATGCAATGATTTGTTACTGGAGCCACTAGGCAAACAGGCAGTCTCCTCTTTTTCTGATCAACTAAACAGTAGTAAGATCAGCACATCCACAGCAGCTCACCAGTCCTGGCACCCAGTGAACCCTGTCCTGGACACTCATCTATCTCTGATCTCTAGGAACCTGGTCCTCAGTGAGTCAGTCCCTCAGCACTCTGGTCCTCAAAGGCTCAATATATAGTGTTGGTACACACAGGCACAGAGGTATGCACAGCTCCATTTTGCAATGCTGGCCAAAAAAGCTTCCAGGGCTCAGGACCTCAGGACCTATATGTCAACCTATGTATGGCTCTATAAAGTTACTTTGAAATAAAGAGTTTCTGACAGTTTTTAATAAGAACCTGAAAATAAAAAATGTGGTTAATGTATCTTTTTTTTTTTCTTTTCTTTTTTGTTTTTATGCATCTTACCTTTGAGAGAAAACATAAAATAATGCCAACAGCATAAGAAATGGTCTGAATTTTATTCTTCCGGTAATAAATTCTGAATGGATGTATTTTGAAACCATTATTTACCTTTTAATGTTCTTCGGAGAGTAATATCAATTTTATGCCAATGTCACTTTAATGTCTTTAAAGTTCTTCCAATAAAACAAAAGGTCAGATCCTCTTAAAGAAAATTTGCATTGATTATTTTTTTCCACACTAATCAGAGAGCCTATACATCCTGAATTAATTTTTAATGCAGATAATAAAGTCCAATGACCTTGAAGTTTCATGTTTATCTTTGTTTAAGACTATCAAATTGAAGTTTTATTTAAACTCACAGAGCACTATGAGTTAAAAAAAAAAGAAAAGAAAAAGCACACTGGTAACTGTTATAACAATAATGAATATGGTGGATATAATTACCTTTATATATTTGTTCTATTTTTTATTTTTTTTAATGTTCCTGAAATTGGGTTATAACAGTAAGGCCCAAATGCTGTTGCAGGTATGCACCACTAGGTGTATTCTACATTTTATATTTATTAGCAACTTTTGTTAAAAAAAGAATCACTTTAAGGTGTCCCCTTTTCACCACATTTTGTGGCTAAAAATCGAAATAGCTGAAAAAATCCACTAAAATGGAGGAAGACTGCATATTCTCTGCAGGGAAAACCCTGGCGGAAATTGAAGCCATGACCCCAAGTTGAATGGGCAACTGCCCTGTCACTGGATCTGGTGCTCTGTGCTCACTGTGCTAATGGCCTCAGTTCAGGGTAATTTGTTAGCATTTTGGCAACAACTGGTAATGAACCTCTCTAAAACCCTTCTTGCCTCTGAAGTGTCGGGATGACAATATTTCTATTTGGGGACACACTCTTCCCAAAGAACTACCAATAACGTTTATTGTATGCATGTCCAAGAATCTACATACAATTCTTACAAAGGCTTGCTATCAAAGGGTCATTTATGGACTATATGCTACTTTGTACCCTGACCTTGTTGGATACTTGGAGGGCCTATTTATAGCAGAGTTATCCTCTGGACTCCACAATTTGTACTCCATGCTGCGGTACAAAACCTGCAATGCCCCATGAAATTCTCTATGTACAACCATGCAGAGATCACTCTATGATTGGAGGGGAGGTTGGTCACATGATTTGCCGTGTATGCCCATGGTATGGTCATTATGCTGCTTCCCAAATGGGTCTCTTTGTGTATTTTACGGTATCTTCCGCTCTAAAGCCCCTTACACATGATCAGAATATTGTTCAGAAAATACCGCTTTTGAAGCGATCGTTCGATAATCTGATTATTAGTACACAGCTTTCGTCTGAAATTTTCTGAAGGGACAAACACAAAAGTTTTCATTTAATCAGTACAGTTTTTGTCCGAAAATACAATTCAAATACATTACATCACTTCCACATTTTTATTTTGTTGTGCGAGAATTTTTGTACTGTAGTAACCAATTTGTTTTCGATATGGAGACTAGCATGCAAAAAAACTAATTATTATATGTCCGATAATGTGAATTAGGCTTAATCCGTTTAATATATTTTTATTGAAAGAAAGAAATGGCATTGTAATGAGAATAACAACACTTAAGCCTCGTACACATGATCGGATTGTTGGCCAACAAAACCGTGGACTTTTGTCTGAAGGTTAGCCCAAACAAATACGAACGTAGTGATGTACTACGTTGTTTCTCAGCTCTTTAGCTCCACCCTTTGGGCTTCTGATAATTTTGTGTTAGTAGAAGTTTGGTGAGTGTTGATTCGCACTTTTCATTTGTCGCTTTTCATTTTTGCGCTTTTCATTTCGCACTTTTCAGTTAGTTTCTGAACGGCCGTTCGTTAACCAGCCATGTTGCGGAATCGGAGGAGATAACGTGTTATTTATTATAGGCCTTGGAGTTATTGCTTTGACATTCTTTTTTTGGTGGAATAATGATTTGATTTGGTATATTTTCTATATTTTTGGATGCATAGAATGCACTTTTTGGTTAAGTTCTATTGGCAGATAGCATGTCTAATCTTATTCGTTTTCTTTTTTTTAATGCACAATAAAAAAATTGTGTAGAATAATACTTGGCTATGTGTTTTACGTCAAATGACAATTTGGGAGTAGACAGTTACATTTAAAAAATACAATGTAAAATTGACAAGGGACACCAACATAGTTGTACCTTTGATCTTAAAAACTATGAGATAATGGTGTTGAGGTAACTTGCCCAAATAAAAATAAAAAAAAGCATAATAATATTATTCTTGATACCACTAGAAAAAAAAAGCCTTTGAAATTCGTTTGCAATAACTCCATTAGTATCACCAGTAAAGCAGCTTCATTATTATACCATTAAAGAAGAAGAGAATGTGCGCTGAATTTGGAGATTTCATAATTTGCCACATCACGAATGTTAATTCTCCATTACGAACGCTGGTTTACAAGACTGACCGCTTCTGGCTCGTCCTTGCTTCCGAGCATGCGTGTTTGTACTTTGGACTTTTGTCCGACGGACTTGTGTACACATGCTTGGAAAATCCGACAACACATATTTGTCCGCAGAAAATTTATAAACCTGCCATCCATCATTTCTCCATGGAAAGTTGGCCAACAATTGTCTGATGGAGCGTACACACGGTCGGATTTTTCCGCCAACAGCCTGTCATCACACAATTCCATCGGAATGTCTGGGGTTCCGTTTAAGCAGCCAGGTCATCATTAATTCCTTTAGCTGGTATGTAAGTTTTAGACTCATTGTTTCTCAAGATTTTCCCTTTTCTGTTTAACATAGGGTATCCCCACTAACACACCATTCTTTACCATCTATACCTTTAGATTTTTCTGACATTATACTCCTGACGAGAGGATGGATCCTCGAAACGTGTAGAGTTTTTTGAATGTCAAAGCAGTCTGATTTTTATAACTTACATCCATCATGTACTTGCTTATATACGGTAAATGCCATCATGTATCTACACTTTATGAAATCATCTTATTAATCATATGATTGTCAGCTTTAAATAGAATTTTGTTCCAAAATTTGTATCATGTACTTGAGACTATTTTTATTCTGTTTGTATAATAAATACATTTTTTACTTCATGTACTTTTTGAACTTTTTGAAGTGACATACCTCATACAAAGTCCCATGACCCTAGTTCTTTACATACATATGTATATTAGAGATGGAGGCCTGTCACTGTGGTTGTGTCAAAGCATATATTTTTCTTTGTATCTTGGAATTAAAGCTCTGCCTGCCATGAAAGCTGAATAAGCCCTTTAATAGATTTAATTGATCCAGGGATCATAGAGAGAAGCTCTCTCTGGGGTCTCTGGCCATATTTTGCTCCTGACCAAATTACTAAGTTTGAATATAGCCGACCAATGTGGTATTATTACCGGACAGGATGACCACAGGTGTAAAAGTGTGCCTCTCGATTTGCCACACCTCCAACATTGGTCGGATACAGCCGAATTAATCTTGTTTAGTAGGACTGGGCAATGGTACCATCTTGTTAAAATCTTGTAATTGCGTTCTTGTGAAGAGGCTAGAGTTAATTTAAATGTGAGGGAGCATGATCTATCCCATTGCTCAGGAGCCAGTTTTTTGCCTAATTCTCTCTCCCAGTCTCGGATCGGATGTAGAATGGACGGTCTGGGAAAGCATGCGATAGTAAAATACCATAGGTGTCAAAAAACTTGAAATCAGACGGAGACAGAAGTACAGTTAAATCACACTTGTTTAATAATAAAAGTAAAAAGAGCAAACGTAGTCAAAACATAGCCAAAGTTCAGTAACCAGAACAGATAGTCAGCCAAACCAGAAGTCAGGGATCCAAGTAGTGGAACAGTAAGCAGGATCTGGAGCCAGAATGGATGTCAGTAAGGGCTCTTTCACACGGGCAGATCAGTGAAGATCCGCCCCGTAGATAGCCACTTGCTCAGCGGGGATCGCCGGAGCGATCTCCGCTGAGCAGGAAGATGACAGGTCCGTCTCTGCACTCCGTGCAGGGACGGACCTGTCAGAGCGCCGCTCTCCCCTATGGGAGATCGGGTGACGACGGACCGCAGAGTCCGTCGTCATCCGATCCGCTCTGCAGACGGATGAAAAAATGGGTTTTCCTCCGTCTGCAGAAACGGAGCATAGCGGGCACGGACGAGAGCGGGTGTCAGCGGATGCTCATCCGCTGACACCCGCTATCCCATAGGGATACATGTATGTCCGTTTTTCATCCTAAAACGGAAGGATGAAAAACAGACATACGGTCCGTCAGTGTGAAAGAGCCCTAAAGCCAGTCTTTAAACAGGAGAGCAAGAGATAGTTTCTTGTGATGTGACCAAGGCAAAGGCTCAGCTCCTCTGAACTGGACGGCTTAAGTAGGCAGGACTGACGAGCAGGATCATCAACAGCTGAGTAACGTGGGGAGAGATAGGAGCTGGCAATTAGCCAACAGCTGAGCGGCCAGCTCAGAGAAGGAAGGGCTGAGCCCAGCCCTGACAATAGGTTTTAGAGAGTGCGTGAGGAGATTTTTAATCAGAAAGATACAGCTCCTCGAACTGAGTCAAGTTCCTACAGAACCCCTCCCTACTCAGCTCTTCATAAAAATTACGTAATGGAGAATAAGACAATCCTTATATATGTCTTTGTGCAGAGACAGTATGTGCCTACACTCTGCCACCATCTACCATGCCTATTTGTTTGGCTGTTTGATTGTCCATGTTGCAGGTACTGTACTTCTCTAGCACAACTTTGGTTCTAGTATGCTTTTGTAAATGAAGTTTGTACTTCTAAATCTATGTATAATGACATACTATATATACAACTTGCTTGTGTAAACTAATGGTGGCTGAAATGTGGAAATACAGTAGGTGAGCAGATCTTTTAGTGCACTTATTATCTTTGATCTTTGATGATGTTTCCCCAGCCCATTTAGCATGGATAAACAGTGGCAAGTAATAGTATGTGAACCCCTTGGCAGTAACTAGTTCTGCAATAATTTGCTATAAAATGTGATCTGATCTTCATCAAAGTCACAAGAATAGACAAACACAATATGCTTAAAGAGGAGGTCCACCCAAAATAAAAAAAAAATTAAAAGCCAGCAGCTACAAATACTGCAGCTGCTGACTTATAATAAATGGACACTTACCTGTCCCAGGGTCCAGCGATGTCGGCAGCCGAAGCCGAGCAATCGCTCGTCTCTCGGCTGCCCCCGCCGCCATCCTAGGTGAGGGAATCAGGAAGTGAAGTGTTGCGGCCTCACTTCCCGGTTACCTACTGCGCATGCGCGAGTCGTGCTCTGCGTCCTCACTAGTCCCCGTTGTGTTCTGGGACCTGTGTGTTTCCCAGAACACAGCGGAGGGTGACGCGAAGGGGCGTGACTCCCAAAGGAGTCTATTCCCGGAAGTGTATAATACAGGTATCTGCACCCCCTGCCCCCTGAAAGGTGCCAAATGTGACATCGGAGGGGGGGAGGGTTCCGAAAAGCGGAGGTTCACTTTAAGTTGATAACACACAAACAATTCTAATTTCTCGTTTGTTTTTTGATAAAAAAACATGAAACATTCACAGTGCTGGAAATAAAGATAAGTGAACCCTTAATAGCTGGTTGAATCTCTTTTGACAGCAATAACTTCAAGCAAGCTCTTTCAGTAGCTCTGGATCATACCTGCACAATGTTCAGGAGGAATTCTTGACCATTTCTCCTTTCAAAACTGCTTCAGCTGAGACACATATGTAGGATGTCTGCTGTGGACACCTCTCTTGAGGTCATTGCACAGCATCTCTATGGGGTTGAGGTCTGAGCTCTGACTGGGCCACTTCAAAAGGCGTATCTGTCTTTTGCCTGAAGCCAGTCTTTGGTGAATTTCCGTTGATGCTTGGGATTATTGTCCTGCTGTATCATCCAATTTCTATTGAAGGATAAGTTCACCTTTTATAAAATATTCTGGGTGTTACATGTAACATGTTATGAAAGGACCCGCCCCTTGCTCCCCCCTGCTCCCCCTGCTTTGACAGCTAGCGAGAGATCTTCGCCCCCTGCTAGGTGTCACAATTTTTTTTCACTCATTCACAGTGTTCTGTGAATGGAAAACTACAAGTCCCGACAGCCTCGGTGGCTGTCAGCTTGTAGTTCTCTATGAACTACCGCGGCGCTGTGAGCGGCATTGTAGTTGATTGATTCTTCCTGTCAGAATGTACTGGCTTGCTCGTACGAGGTATACTGTATATCCATTCTTACTTTACAGAATTTTTTCACAGCTGCCTAAAACTTCTGCTCAGTTCTGTATGCTTTAGATATAGTACTTTTTTAGGTGTTTGTTACCTTTTTTGTTCTAAATAAATTGTGTTTTTTAACATTTTTCCAATGATGTAAACTACTTCTATACTTTAAAAGTCCCATTTATTTTCTATAGTCGATGGGAAACCTGTCTGTCAATCTGTCAGGCTGAAGATGTTGAAGTGAATGAAGGTCTCAAGACACATACACCATTACAGCTTGGAAAATTTCGGAAGCTTTCAGTCAGTGCATGCAGACAATTGGAATTGGGAAAACTTCAGAGAAGATTCTGAGGACAGCATTGTTGTAGATAAGTATATCCTACACTTAAGTCCTGGAGGAGAGGACAGAGGTACAAAAGGGTAAGTGCGTTAAAAGTACATTTATGATTTAACTCTATAGTACCCACAATACATTGAAATATTCGTTTTGAAAGTAGAAATACTTTTAAAAGCAAGCAAGAAGAAACAAATGAGTAGGATAATCAGTTCTAGGGAATGAATGAAAATACGAAGGCAGAAAATACGAAGAATTGGACAAGGCTTTGTAAAATTCACCGGCCATAATTCTAAGTCCTTGGGGCAGTGTAGAATTGTTATTCTCCAACATCAAAACTTTATCAACAGAATTTATTAACATTAGCTGAAACCTATTTGCAGGAGTGCTGTAAAATTTCATCACATTTTATCAGGAATACAAAATATATGTAACCTAGTAAAACACCACACACAAAAAAAAGAGAGAAAAGGAAAAAAGGAAAACATTTTTTGCTGTTGCCTTTTATGATAAATCATATTCTTTTGTTTCATTTTCTCAAAAGCTTTCCTTTTGTGACTTTTTTTCTTTCCCCCAGTATTTTATAAATACCCTGCGTTCATTTATTTAATTACCAATAATAAATACATAGAATAATAATAATCATAATAATATAGTATGAAAACTAAAATAGTCAGAACGTTTTATGCTTTTTATTTATTTTTGTAAATCTGTGTTTAGTAACCTTTTGATCCTTACATTAACCGCTTGCCCTCCGGAAGATTTACACCCTTCATGACCAGGCCATTTTTTGCGATACGGCACCGCATTACGTTTAACTGACAATTGTGTGGTCAGATGATGCTGTACCCAAATAAAATGCCCTTTTTTTTTTCCCACAAATAGATTTTTCTTTTGGTGGTATTTGATCACCTCTGTGTTTTTTTTTTTTTTTTTGCGCCATATACAAAAAAAGACAAACAATTTTTAAAAAAAAAAAAAAAAACAATATTTTTTACTTTCTGCTATAAAACATATCCAATAAAAAAAATGTAAAAAAATCAAATTTCTAATAAGCGTATATTGATTGGTTTGCACAAAATGTATAGTGTCTACAAACTATGAGATATTTTTATTTATTTAAATTTTATTTTTATTTTTTTACTATTAATGGCGGCGATCAGTGACTTATGTCCTGATTATCAGTGCGGTCAGTACAGTCCCAACAGTGCCCACCAGTGCTGCCTATCAGTGCCCACCAGTGCTGTCAATCAGTGTCCCTCAAGTGCTGCCAATCAGTGCCCATCAGTGCTGATAATCAGTGCATCCTCGTCAGTGTCACCTATCAGTGCTGCCTATCACTGCCCATAAGTGCCACCTACCAGTGCCTATCAATGCCACCTATAAGTGCCCATCACTGCTGCCTATCAGTGCCCTTCAGTGCCACCTATCAGTGTCCATCAGTGCCTCCTCATCAGTGCCCATCAGTGCCCACCAGTGCCGCCTCATCAATGCCCATGAGTGTTGCCTCATCAGTGCAGCCTATCAGTACCTATAAGTGCAGCCTCATCAGCGCACATCAGTGAAGGAGAAAAATTACCTGTTTGCTAATTTTTTAACAAACTATGAAAAACGTTTTTTTTTTCTCAAAAATTTGGGTATTTTTTTGTTTATTTAGCAAAAAATAAAAACCCAGTGGTGATTAAATACCACCTCTATTTATGTGAAAAAATATATAAAAAATGTAATATGGGTACAGTGTTGCATGACTGCACAATTGTCATTCAAAGTGTGACAGCGCTGAAAGCTGGAAATTGGCCTGGGCAGGAACGGGGTAAAAGTGTCCAGTAGGAAAGTGGTTAAAATGCAATGCAATATGGGTACCTGGAGGCTTTCTGTACACAGATGGTGTACAGAACGACCCCAGAAATGTAATTTCCTGCTTGTGTGATTGGCTTACTGATTTTCCCAGATGTCTGCAATAAACTATAAATCATTTTTTTTTGGCATCCCCTGCAACAAAAATTTCATTTTTGGTGAGATAGCCCTATTAGAAAATCATGTCTAAAGGAATGCAGACCTTGCAGTTTTCCTCATTAGAGCCCTGCAGGTGCAGCAGGTGATTGATAATTATGAAACCGCTCCTATTAGATACACTTACCACATGGACACAGACAAACACACAGGGATTACTTCAGAATTTGTTTTTGTTTGTTTTTTAAATTGGGGATATTTATTATAGCAAAAAGTAAAAAATATTGTTTTTTTTTAAATAGTTTTTTTGTTTATAGCACAAAAAACAAAAACCGCAGAGATGATCAAATACCACCAAAAGAAAGCTCTATTTGTGGGGAAAAAAAGAACATAAATTAGTTTGGTTACAACATCGCACAACCGCACAGTTGTCAGTTAAAGCGACGCAGTGCTGTATCGCAAAAAATGGCCTGGTCATTAACCACTTTCAGACCGGACCAATTTGCAGCCAAAGGACCAGGCCCCTTTTTGCGATTCGGCACTGCGTCGCTTTAACTGACAATTGCGCGGTCGTGCGACCTGGCTCCCAAACAAAATTGAGGTCCTTTTTTCCCCACAAATAGAGCTTTCTTTTGGTGGTATTTGATCGCCCCTGCGGTTTTCATTTTTTGCGCTATAAACAAAAAAGAGCGACAATTTTGAAAAAAAAACGCAATATTTTTTCTTTTTTGCTATAATAAATATCCCCCTAAAATATATAAAAAAACTTTTTTTTTTTTCCTCACTTTAGGCCGATACGTATTCTTCTACATATTTTTGGTAAAAAAAAATCACAATAAGCGATTATTGATTGGTTTGCGCAAAAGTTATAGCGTTTACAAGATAGGGGATAGTTTTATAGCATTTTTATTAATAATTTTTTTATTTTATTAGTAGTGGCGGCAATCAGCGATTTTTATTGTGACAGCGACATTATGGCGGACACATTGGACATTTTTGACACATTTTTGGGACCATTCTCATTTATACAGCAATCAATGCTATTTAAATGCATTGATTCCTGTATAAATGACACTGGCAGTGAAGGGGTTAACCACTAGGTGGCAGTGTAGGGGTTAAGTATGCCTAGGGGTGTGTTTCTTACTGTAGGGGGGCGTGGCTGTCAGCTAGTGAATGCTGATCTCTGCTCCAATCACAGGGAGTAGAGATCAGCGTCACTAGTTGCTAGGCAGAACTGGAGATGCTGTTTATTTCCGCATCTCCCCGTTCAGCCTTCCCGTGAGACGATCGCGGGTGTCCCCACGGCGATCGAGTCCGCGGGACCCGCAACCGGCCTCACGGGGGTCCCAACCGGCGCGGGAGCGCGCTGCTCCCGGCGCGCTCCCGATGGCACGGAGGTATTTAAAAAGGGACTTATATATACGCCCTTATGCCTGTCCGTGCCATTCTGCCGACGTACATCGGCGTGCGCCGGTCGGGAAGCGGTTAAGGGAGCAAGTCCTAAAGATTACTGTTAAAGGGCTTCCAATTATCAACTCTTTTTTTAAATAAAATCACAAAAGTAGAACCAGTTGTTATATTTTTATTAATGAACCAGAATAAAACAAAGACATACAAAAAGGTAACAAAAAAAAACATAACTTCCTTCTCATTCATAGATAAAGCTGATTAGAAAAAAAACTTAAAACTTGTAACCACTTGTAGCCACTTGCGAACCGGCCCATGCACATGGCAGCAGGGCGGCCGAAAATCAGTGAGCCAATCACCCAAGCAGGAAATTCTGTACACATTATTTGTACAGAACACCTCCAGGTAGCCATATTACATTGAATTTACAGAAAATTACAGAGATGCAGATTGAAAAGGAAAGGTCATTTTTAATACTATTCAATTACAATATGACTTGTGTGGCAATTATATATGCTATATTATTTTTTTAGTTTCTATTTTTTTCCCCCATGAAAGTGGAGTTACCTTTTAAAGGTAAAGTGTTTTAGTCCTATCAATATCTTTTTTTGTCATCTGTGTCTCATTGGGGAGATTCCCCTTGACTTCCTATATCGTAGCCAAAATAAGAAATTAAAGCAAATCCTCCCAAAGTGAGGGAATCCCTGGTTGTCACAAGAGTTGCCAAAACTAGTTTCCCCTCTGGAAGATTTGCCTCTATTCCTGTTCTGGGGATAAGCCCAAAATTTTTGATTTTATTTTACTTTCACTTTCGGCGATAGCAGTCACCAGGACAAATAGAGAGGTAGAATCTCTCAAATGGGCCATAGACAGCAATAAAAACTGATCCCGCTCCATTCTATCCAAAAGTAAAGAGTGCATGAGAACTTAATGGTTAATCCAGCCCTGGGTGTGCATCATCCCAATGGAGAACTCTGTCCCTATATTTCTTGATGGGGCTGAACGCAAAAATAACACAGTGCTAAGGCTTGTGTACACCTCATTGTAAAAGCAATAAAGTGAACGTGATAAGGGAGGCTGAAAGATGGATACATAAAATCCAGAATAGAAAGGAGAGGTTTACGCAAATTTGGACAGAATGGGAAATCTGCTCAATAGAGATTGAATAAGGAAGAAATATATGTAGAATGTTCAAAGAAAAGAGAGGTAGGAGAGAGGTAGGATGTATTTATTTTGCTCTATTTATACCTGTAATTTATTTTAGGTTTTTTTTTTTTTTTGGTTGGTTCCCCCTTTTTTTTTTTTTTTTTTTCTCTTCCCCTTTTCTCTTTACTCTCTCTTCCGACCCTTTTTCCTCCTCTCTCCTTCCACCTATACCCCCTTACACCCCCATGCCCAAAACCACTATGGGTGCCCCCCCAAACCAACCCTTCCATATAGGGCACATAGGAGGGAGAAATTAGGATATGTAGATTTAGATAATAAAGTGGTAAACTGGGGGGGGAGGGAAAGTAGAGGTAAATTTAAAAGGGAATAACATGGCTGGTAGAAGCCTCAGACACTAAACTTAAGGGAGATAGACACATTTAATATTTTTTTAAATTTATTTTTTATCACCATTATTACTATCCTGCCGATCCTCATATACAATGGGAACGGAAAGTTTAACAGTAGAAATAGGGAGAGGGAAAAGGGACAAATCACTTTAAATATTTAAGGAAGGGAAGGGGGAAAAGAACGAAGAACAGGGGGGGGGGGGGGGAGTGGGGGAGTGAGGGGAGGGGAAGAGAAAAGAGTCTTATAATTAATTATTATTATTTTTTTTTATTTTTTTTATTATTTTTTTTTTCCCTGTTATATGTGGGTTGCCGAAAAGGGGGGAGGGGGGAATATGGAAGGTTGATAAAGATGTTTTGATGTAGAAATACTTGTATCCATGGTAAAAAATGTGATGTTAAATGGAAATGTCAAGAAAATTAATAAAGATTTGATAATAAAAAAAAAAAAAAGTAAAAGCAAATAAAAGCTTCTCAAAAGTTTATATGGCATTTCCTATGAAAGCAAATAAAACCAAAGTAGATTTGACTTGCTTGTGGTTGCAATGATGAAGAACTTTTTTATTTAATCCTTTTTTGGGAAATTTTTCAGGTACTTGGTAGGAGATTCAGCTGACATGCGCCCTGCAATCATCAGCTCTATAATGGTGTACTATATTCACACTTTGCTTTTTGATGGTGGTGTACTGAGGCATGGCAGGTCAAATGCATTCAGAAGTCAATAACTGAAGCTGTCTACTATTTTCAATGGTTTCATTCTGCAGGTCTCTAATGCTGGGAGAGCGTTTAAACTTTCTAACCCCCTGTCAGAGAAACACACAGAAGAGAGGAATGGGAAAAGCATTGGGAGCAATGGCGTCCCTAGGGGGGGCCAGAGGGGGCCCTGACCCCCCCAAAATGATGCTGTGCCCCACCATGTGCCCCCCCAATGTCTTTTTGTTTGCATTCGTAGCGGATGTGCCACATCTTACTCAGGCCGCTGCTGGAGTAACACGGTCTCTATTGAGAGGGGGAGTATTCTTCTAGCCTGGACGCGTGGGTAAGTGTGTGCACTGCAGTACACTGTAATCACTGAACTGCATTATCTCCATCTCTTCTCTCCCCAATCTGTCCCTCCCTCTCCTGTTCTTTCAAGACCTTCACAACTTACTTTCACTTTCAGTTAGGCAGGTAATAGACTATGCAAATTTCTTTCCTGCATCCACAGAGTGCAGGAAAGAAACTTGCATGATTTCCCCATCAACGAAGACAGTGGTGACAAGGGGAATATCCTTCCTGCCCAGCAATTGTATTCTCCCAACAAACAGTCATTATCACTAGTGGCTATAGCAACCACTAGTGATAATCATAAGAGTATCTGGCAGGCTGGTTGTTCCCAATTTGATCGATCAACTTGGTACATTCAGCCTGCTTATTAATGGTTCAAACCTCAGCCAGTTCCTGATGAACCAGCTGAAATTTAAACTGCCTATGGCTGGTCTTAGGCTTAGCACTTAGGCAGCCCCACTTTTTTAATTTAACTAGTAGGTTGCATTAAAAAAAAAAAAAAGAAATGATCCAAATCTTCCATCTACACATTATAGGTGGATGGAGGAATCCTTGCAGTGTGGACCAGTGGTGGAACTACCAGGGTTGCTGTCCTGTCCTGGCTATTCACAGCGCTGGTCTCTGTCTCCATGGCAGCGGTGGCACATTGGAACCCAGTGCTGGTTACTTTATGGGGCTAATGTACAGGAGGGCCAGCACAATTTGTTGTTAGATATGGGCAGGGCATGTTCAAAATCCCACATGCCCGAGCCCGCCAGGAAGCCCACACTGCACAGCACTAAGCACAGGCAGTGAGACATTTCCCGGTCCTTAGCTGCACAGATCAGGAATGTCTCACTGCCTGTGATTAGCCGTATGCAGTGTCGGCTTCCTGGCGGGATCGGGCATGTGGGATTTCAAACACACCCGAGCCCATGTCTAATGGTTGTAGAGTAGACAGTTGACCTCCCTGCAGGTTGCTTAGCAGCAGTGCAGCCTTCTCTGACATGCTGATCGTGATGCAATCCAGGTGATGCTCCTAGTTAAATCCTAGTGTTAAATATCATAGTGATTTTATTGATCAAAGCCCACACCTTACAGGCAAAGAGCCCACATGGCTGCTGAACATACGGTGGATGTGGTTGTACTGTTGATGCTAATAAATACTGTGTTTATTAGATCTGACTGGGAGCATCACCTGGATCACATTCCGATCAGCATGTCAACAGAGAAGGTTATACAGCATTACTGCTGCTAGGTGACCAGCTGGGGGCTCGGCTCTCTACAACCAATAGTGCCAGCCTTCCCCTGCATGCACCCATAATGTCACCAGCACTAGGTCCTAATAGACTGCTGCCACTGCCAAGAAGACAGATGCCAGACCAGCGCTGTCAATAGCAGGGGCAGGACAGCAAGAGGAGGCTGGGGAACACCACAGTGGCAGAACACCAAGGCCCGGAGGCAAGACAACCTTTGCAAACCTAATAGTTCTCCCACTGCTTTGGACCCTTATATTTTCTTGGTATGCTGGTGACATATATCTCTTGTTTTCTGCCACCCTGGGGATCGTAGTAAAATTGCATTTTATAGTTGCCCCCCTACTTTTGTCCCTGTGCCCCCCCTAAATATGAAAGCTGGAGACGCCACTGATTGGGAGATGCCCAGTCACAGATGGTCTGTGACCTCAGCACAGCTCCATAGGTGTAGGAACTGTGTTGTGTACAGGATGGATGGATGTACAGACGGTCTCCGTGGATGCCAATTTTGAAGACATTGTTTACTTGTGAGTAAGCCCAATGAGATTGGAGGAGAAGCTGCACAGCTGCTCAGGGGGTTTTTCACTGTCAGGGCGGTAAGAATGTGGAACTCTTCCACAAGCGGTGGCGTCAGCGGGGAGTATTGATGTATTTAAAAGACTCTTGTACATGCATCTTAACCACTTCAATACCAGGCACTTAGACACCTTCCTGCCCAGACCAATTTTCAGCTTTCAGCGCTGTTGCATTTTGAATGACAATTGCGCGGTCATGCTACACTGTACCCAAACAGAATTTTTATCATTTTGTTCCCACAAATAGAGTTTTCTTTTGGTGGTATTTGAACACCTCTGCAATTATTTTTTTGTGCAAAAAATAAAAAAAGACAGAAGATTTTGAAAAGAAACAAGTTTTTCTTTGTTTCTGTTAATTTTTTTGTAAATAAGTATGTTTTCTTCTTCAATGACGGGCACTGATATGGCTGCACTGACGGGCACTGATAAGGCCGCACTGATGGGCACCGATGAGGTGGCACCAATGAGGTGGTATGATGAGGTGGCACTGATGGCCACTGATGATGGGCACTGATAGGCGGCACTGGCACTGATAGGTGGCACTGATGAGCGCTGATATGTGGCACTGGTATGCAGCACTGATGGGCACTCATAGGTGGCACTGATGGGCACTCATAGGCGGCACTGACGGGCACTCATAGGCAGCACTGATGGGCACTTATGGGTGGCACTGATGGGTACTTATGGGTGGCATGGATAGCTGGCATGGATGGGCACTGATAGGTGGGCATGGATGGGCACTGATATGTGGCACTGCTGGACACTGATGGGTGGCATTGCTGGGCATCACTGATTTTTATTTGTACATGATGGTGCCAGTCAGTGCCCATTTGAGGGCACTGACTGGCACAGATTGGGCATAATTTGCACATGTAGATGGCCAGGGGGTACATACCTGGCCATCCACATGTTGCCCACTTCCCTGGTGGTCCTAGTGGAGTCCCTGGTGGTCCAGTGTGGGCATCTGAGGGGGGGGCTGCGCTGATAAAGAATCAGCGCAGACCCCCCTGTCAGGAGAACCACCGATCGTCTCTCCTCTACTCACGTCTGACAGATGCGAGTGAGGAAAAGCCGATCACCGGCTTTTCCTGTTGACATCAAGATCAGCCGTGATTGGACACGGCTGATCACGTGGTAAAGAGCCTCCGCCGGAGGCTCTTTCCCGAGATCAGTGTAGCGGTGTGTCAGACTGACACTCCACCGATCAACGTGATGCGTGCCCCCGCGGTGGCATGTTATCCTGAAGGACGTCATATGACGCCCAGTCAGGATAATGAAACCACCGCCCGGCCGTCATTCTGCTATAGGCTGGGCGGGAAGTGGTTAAAGAACACAATATACAGGTATATGGGAAATGATTGACACTGACTCACGTATACCTGCACAGGTTGAACTGGATGGACTGTTGTCTTTATTCAACCTTAACTACTATGTAACAATGTAACTATGATCTAGTCTGGTATCACAGAGAGAAAGTGTGGCAAGGATAATGGAAGGAGGTAACCAATTTTCCAAGGACATTTGTGAGTACAGACTGGAGAGAGAGATCTTAGAGACTGTGGGCTGAGGCCATCCCTTGTGTGTTAGAGTCAAATGTGTATAAAGGGGACATAGTGTCCAGTGTCCTGAAGAGCTTAGTCTATTTAATTTCCAGTGAAAGGACTTGGCTTGGACTGTCCACCAGAGGAAGATCACTCTCCTCAAGTTTTCTAAGAAAAGTGTCTTCCTATTGTACATTTTTTGGACTTTGGACTATCCCACTCAATTTCCTAACCCTATCCAAATTACCCAAACATAAAGAACACCAAAAAAAATAAAACTCCTGGACTATTTATTGAGCCAAACAGTGATTGTGACTGTGTGCCTGGCTGTGGAGCAACTGCTGGGAAAAGGAAGTGTGAGCATCTTGTTAGTGGCTCCTACGAGCGTATCGCTACAATTGACCACTGCGTTGTCCTCAAAAAACATACTCACATGCCCAGTGAATCCAGTTTTGTCTGCTGTAACCTGTTGCTCCACTGGCTCTTACAGGGTCTAGTGCCACCATCATTTTAATATCATCATTGGACAGTCTCTTCCAGGTTCTTGCAGCCAGCCCCTGATGACATACAACACAGTGTGCAGGGGATGCCCCAAAGTCTCCTTCTCTCTCTCCAGATACTTATATTGGCTTTTTCCTAGGTCCCTTTCCCTCCTTCTACCCAGACTGCGTTTTTTCTATCTGGGAGATACTGGGATGCAACGGGTGGAACTTATGGTACACCTGCATTGAGTCTTTGTACTCTGGTGCTCCCTTTGCAGTTATAGTGACTTTCCCTCCATCCACTGAGTGCTGGTCTTGTTTTTAGTGTCCACGCCCTGAACCGTCTAATGGATATGTAGGTATACACATATTTCTGTATTTGTTTATGATGTATTGTTTATGATGCATTAAGATGTATATATCTATATAATTCTTGCATATTCTATAATTCTTGCATATTGCTATACTGCTATACTGATGTCATGTTTTATTTTTAGAGAGTGGCTTCCCTGAGGAAGAATATTGTTATATGCACCCTTTCGAAACGCGTTGGAATATTTCAGACTACCCAGTGTTTAGAGTCATCATGCCTCTTGTCTCTTCACGGATGTGTAGTATGAAACGGTCACTCTTATATGTCCTATGACATGTTCAAACATATGATATGTACTCTGTATGTGATTTACACTTGTATAAGTTGTTTTTCTTTTTGTGTTCAATTTTTATATTAATAATAAAAAAAAACTTCTTTAAATATTGGTGAAATCTTTAATGCATTGCCCTAAAAATCCCACAATTGGAGGTAACAAATGTTTACATATATCAGGTATGATGGCAATGACATGCCATTCCTCATGAGTCAAACTTTTCCCTAAAGCCCCAAAGTCTTCTGAGATACATGAGTCAAGTGTCCTAGTCAGTATCCCAGGAGAATTCAGCAGGGAGTGGAATGTCCTTCTTGCCTAGGTAAGAAAACCAGAAGAGCGAAGTTGAATGCCACTAAAAAGACATTTAGGGACAATAAAATTTCAATGTCCAATTATGTACTACCATATACTACTTAAAAGTCCACTTTCAAGTAATATATGGTACATATACAAATTATTTTAAAGAAAACATGTGACCATAGAAATAGGGAACTGCCATTGCTACCTGTTTTTTAAAAGGTGCTGGCTACAGAGCTTTCATCTTAATTCTGGTTTCTCTATTCAGTGAATAGGAATAAGTATGTAAAAGGGGAGTTCTGACTTTTCAAGCTTCTTCCAGGTCACTGACTCGCTAGGTAGTGAAGTCAGGCTCACGATGACAGCTTTGGAGCTTGTATATTAACAAACAAGCCAGAAATGGCAGATGTTATATTTTTATCCTAACACGTCCACTTTAAAGATTCTTTCTGAAGCTGTGTAATCTATATGTGGGTAAATAGGGGTTTTACACTTTCTACAGGTTCACAGAAATTCAGGTGAGAAATAGCAGTAAAGCAATCTCATACCAAGTCTAAGGTCAACGTGCTTGTCAAATTGGCTTCAAATAAAAATGTTAAAAATCTTACAAATGTCACTTTAAAGCAGAAAAACTGTCAATCACCCAGATGTAATCTATCAAACATATAACTGCCACTAGTAAACCTTTGCTACAGTATAAGTGAACTTTAAATTTGTCCCTACGGTTGACTGATTGTGGCTTTTTAAAATTAATGTTGTCTTAATATTTACAAAACTGCTCTTTCTCATCCAATATTGTTGACTGATAATGATTGAGGAGGTCATGGACATACAAACATATCACATTTCATTTTGCAATTTTCGAAAAGAAAACTCATTTTATGCTCTTTTTGCAAACATTTACCTTGGGCTATTTATCTACTCCGTAGGTTATTAAAATGTAACATTAGGCAGCTATAAAAGGCTCAATCTAATGTAGCTTTGTAATCATTAAATTGTATGTAAACTCAAACAATGATCTTTTTTTATTATTTGGTCAGTAAAAGCTGAACTCCAGGGAAGAAAAAAGATTTACCTTTACCATGGGATCCCCCTTCCCAGGGCAAGGGTTAACTGCTCATTTTGCCTAGGGGATGATGAATAAGGTTATATACTTACTGTATTCTTTGCTCTCACAGGCTTCCTTTTCTTTCTGCTACTTGTCCTCCAAAGTCTTGTACTTAGCTCTTTGATGTCATCCCATACAACGCAGGAGAAGTAGTTTTCCATCCTACAAGAAGACACCAAGGGTCCACCCACATTTCAGAGCATCAGAAAGTGGAGGTGAGCTCCAGATGCTGACGGAGTGAGAATAATGTAAGTTCATCAACTTAGTCATCTTTCCCTAGGATGAGCAGTTAACACTTATGGCCCGTACACACGGTCGGAAATTCTGACCACAAAATCCATCGGATTCCGTCCGACACTGGTGTTGCATACACACGGTCGGACAAATTTGTCGGAAAATCCGATCATTCTGAACGTGGTGACGTTTGTTGCGTACGATGGAACTACGTAGCGGCTAGTAGCCAATATCTTTGGTCTCGTAATTTGATCTGAGCATGCGTGGCACTTTGTCCGTCGGAATTCTGTACACACGATCGGAAAAAGTCCAATCGGATTTTGTTGCGGGAAAATTTGAGAGCAGGATCTCAAATTTTTTTCCGGCGGAAATTCCGACAGAAAAAGTCCGATGGAGCTCACACACACGATTTTCCGACAACATGGTCCGATCGGATATTTTCCGTCGGAATTTCCGACCGCGTGTACGGGGCATTACAGTTGACACTTTGACACACTAGGTTAAGTGAACAACCCTTGCAACATCACAGAAATCACTAAAGGTGATACCAAGTACACAAAGTGTATTGCTGTTTCAGGAAACAGACACCAAACAAGTGGCAAGTCTCAATATATAGTCACACAATTTGATTGGTAACAATAAATACATGAAAGTGGTTTAGCAATTGCAATAGAACAGCTCAATGTATGGTATTATCAGTAGTCAGCAGTAGGTGCAGCATAACACTATGCACCAGAATCAGCATAAACTGTAGTAAGTGCAGCAATGGACAGTAATGTGGATAGATTTACTGCGCTCAGCAGACTATGCTGCCAATGTGCATTATGGATGACAATGCTAGGCCTAGGGTAACTGGACAGACGTACCATTTATGTGAGTAGAAGGTGGGGAGGGGCCTTTATAGAATGGCTTTATAGGGGGAAGTCTTTAACTGTGTTCTTCTGCCGCCTAATGTTGGGGCCCATAAGCAGTGTGGGGCCCATAATGACAGTCTTGGTGAACCAAAATTCAGTGTAGGTGCATCCAGTGACACAGTCTCTGCTATCAGTGTTTGAATATTAGGCAGAGCTTCCTTTTACCAGTCTCTGTGGTGCAGCTGCAGACTCCCACTGTGCAAAAGGGGCCCCTTTGCCTCTGCGTAGATGGCTGTGGTGACCAAAAGTGAGAGAGGGGAGAGATCACTCCAGTCTCACTGCAGCAAGGGCGAAATTGACTTAATTGCTGTGGTCTGTGTCACCGCTATCAGGCCTCAAGCTCCAGTCCCTGCCAGTCTGGTCTCCCACAGAGATGTGTGCACACAGGCTGATGTGCTCAAATGGACTTGTAGGCTGCCAGTTTTCATTGCAGTCCATTAAAAGCTATTCTACCATTCCCCCTCTCCCTTAATGTCCTATGGGAGCTGTTTTGTAAGAGTCCATGAGTCCCATTCTGTGGTTGATGTCTCAGACTTAATTTCCCATGATCCTTAGCGTTCTGCATAGAAGTCCATAGGCTTTTCTGGTTATAGCTCTCCCCTTGCTGACTGGAGGAGGTGCAACACAACATCCAACATAGCAGTATAACGTGAAAGTAAATCCGATTGTAAAGGGGACAATGTCTCTTTCTCCATGTATCTGTAGTCCAGCACCTTGCTACACTTATTTCCCCAGAGTTCATCTTTAAAGTATAACTAAAGGCAAAACTTTGTTATAGTTTTAGGGTGGAGAGGGGTTACAGTTAACATTATCATCAATAGTGAAAATAAAAGAAAATCCCAAATTTCATGTTGTCACCAAACAGTAATAAAGGGGAAATCCTCTAATGGGGAATGGATATTAGTTCTGGTTGTCCTGGTGACATCCAGAGATTGCGTCACTTTGAAGGGATTTTCTCTCACTTCCTGTTTTGGCTATGGGACAGGAAGTGAAGGGAAATCTCCCCAGTTGGACACAGATGGAAAAAAAAAACATGACAGGGGTTATAACCCTCCCCTTGTAGACAGGGGAGCTGCAACAGCCCCCGCTGTTGTCAATCACAACTTGTGATGAGAGAGTAGGGGACCGGACTGTGGCTTGCCATGGGGGCACTCGGCAGGGAGGAGGAGCCAGAAGCGCCAGTGGGGAACTCAAGAAGAGAAGGAACGGGTTGCGGGTGGCATTTTTATTATTTTAACGGCTTGCCATTTGCCCGCCCACCCTCAAATGACGGAGGAGTGGTGCGGCTCTTGTTCTGGGTGGACGTCATATGACGTTGCACAGAACGGCCGCTCTCGGACGCCTGGTGTGGCGCGCAGCACGGCGATCGTGGGTGTGCAGTGTTCCTAGGACATGGTGCAACCCCGATCTCTGTAATGCGGCTCTTTAACCATGTGATCGGCTGTGTGGAATCACACTGACAAAGTGGGTGGCAAGGAGAGCCGATCAGCGGCATCTTCTCACAGAGAACACCCAGACAGGTAATCAGGGCACTGATCATCAGTGCCCAGATTACAGTATAGCCTCCCCCCCAGTGCCCATCAGTGCCCCCCAGTGCCGCCTATCAGTGCTCATAAGTGCCGCCTATCAGTGCCACCTATCAGTGCCCATCAGTGCAGCATATTAGTGCCTTCTCATCAGTACCACCTAATCAGTGCCCATAAGTGCCTCCTCATCAGTACCCATAAGTGCCACCTCATCAATGCCCATAAGTGCAGCCTATCAGTGCTCATCAGTGAAGGAGAAAAAGTACTTATTTACAAAATTTACTGACAAAAACTACGAAAAAAATATGTATTTTTCAACATTTTCTGTCTTTTTTCTTTTTTTAGTAAAAAATAAAAAAACCAGCAGTGTTTAAATACCACCAAAAGAAAGCTTCATTTGTGTGAAGAAAATGATTAAAAATTAATTTGGGTACAGTGTTGCATGACCGCGCAATTGCGACAGAAGAATCTATGGTTTGAGGCTATATTGGACTTTAATGGTACCATAACACTTGAGATACACAAGTAAGTAAAACAAAATAGAGTTTTGTTAAATTAACATCAATATGTTAAAACATACAAATTTAAAATAGGACTCATGTTGTTGCTCTGGGTAAGGGTTGTGACTGCTTGTTGGGAGGGATAACATATTTGTTACTATCTAGTCATTTTATATGATTTATGATTTATGATTTATACATGTCTGTAGTATTATATATTGCTTCTGTTCCAATAACATCATGAAATATCCACAAAACATGTTGAGCATGCCAGTATAGTTGACACAGGGTGAACTGGTATTACCATCTCTTTCACTTGCACCTTATATGTTTGAACAAGCAGAACTGTGTTTAAATTTGTATGTTTTAACATATTGGTGTTAATATAATAAAACTCTATTTTGTTTTACTTACTTGTGTTATGGTACCATTACAGTCCAATGTAGCCTCAAACCATAGATTCTTCCATATTCACAGGACGTAGGTACCCCCCCCCTTTTTTTCTACTATTTAATTTGTGGCACTCCATTTAACAAAGTGCGGCAGTGCTGAAAGCTGAAAAATTGCCTGGGCAGGAAGGGGGTTAGGGTGTCCAGTATTCAAGTGGTTAAAAAAAATTAAGCCTTTAGAACCACTTTAACCATTTGACTATAGCCAGGGCGGGGGTGAACATGTCCTGTATTGAAGTGGTTAATATATCATGAAGTGTATTTTTAGAATGCAAACTTGATATCAGCCCTTAGCAGCCTCCAATGCAGTTTGTAAATGCTTTTAGCTGTTTGAGCTTAAAGGGAGTTCTTGCGACCTGGATTTAGAAATTCTGGGCCTGTATTTAATAACTGAATCTAGATCACATTTTTCTGAATTAGGTTAGAGTTGGAATTCTTAAAGCGGAGTTCCACCCAAAGTGGAACTTCCACTCATTTGTCCCCCCCCCCCCGGTGCCACATTGGCACCTTTCAAGGGAGAGGGGATATCCTGTCCCCACTTCTGGGAGTCTGGGCCACGGCGCATTACGTCAGCAGCTCGGCTCCCTCCTCCTTCCCCCACCGCCGGGCCAGTAGGGGAGCGCAGCAGAGCTTTGCGCATGCGCAGTAGCGACCCGGCGGTCAGCCATAATGCTACACTTCTGGGTTCCCTTACCCACAATGGTGGCGACAGCTCCTGACAGCTAATGGAAACATCAGCTGTGGTGCCGACATCGCTGGAGTCCAGGACAGGTAAGTGTCCTATTATTAAAAGTCAGTAGCTGGAGTATGTGCTGGCTTTTAATTGTTGCAGGGGTGGGCAAACCTCCTCTTTAACCACTCCAATACTGGGCACTTTCACCCCCTTCCTTCCCAGACCAATTTTCAGCTTTAAGCGCTCTTGCAATTTCAACAAGAATTGCGCGGTCATACAACACTGTACCCAAATGAAATTGTTATCATTTTGTTCACACAAATAGAGCTTTCTTTTGGTGGTATTTATTCACAAATCTTTTTTTTGAGATATAAGCAAAAAAAGAGCGGAAATTAAAAAAAAAAAAAAAATATTTTCTACTTTCTGTTTTAAAAGAAATCTAAATTACGAATTTTGTCATAAATTTAAGCCAACATGTATTCTGCTACATGTCTTTGGTAAAAAAAAATCCTGTTAAGAGTATAATAATTGGGTTGTGTGATCACGGACATATGTGTGCAGATGATCATTGGGACATATGATTTTACTGTTACATATGTGGAACAGGTGTTTTTACTCTGTGTGGGGACATGTGTGTGGGGACATGGTTTTGGGGACACTATGTAGGGGACATTGTGATTCCACACTGTGTGGGGACACTATATAGGGGACATTGTGATTCTACACTGTGTGGGGACACTGGGCCAGTGATCAGTGTGTAAAAAGCTGTAAAAAACAGCTCACTGATCACCGTCTGGCTGCAGCGATCCCCTCTCCTCTCCTCACTGACAACTTCTGTGTGAGGAGAGGAGAGCCGATCGCCTACCAAACAGCTCTCTGTTTACATCACATGACAGCTGTGATTGGACACAGTCGTCATGTGATCAGGAGGGCCAATCATAGAGCCCTCCTACCGATCGGAGATGCGCCGTGTCCGGGTGACACAAGAGCATTGGGATTGCGCCGATGCGAGGGCACGCGCGCGCGTGATCCCCCTCCTTCTGAGAGACATTCCTGAACATCCACTCAGAAGGAGTAAGCTCCCTCCCGGCCGTATATGTGCAGTGGTCGGGTGGCAAGTGGTTAAAGCTGAACTTTTGGGAGAGGTTTAAGAGCTCCCAGACATTACACGGAGGCAGAAAAACAGCAAAAAAGCTATTGCATGAAAATTGATTACAGTATTGGATGTGTATGGATTATTTTTGGAGAATAAGGATATTGTTTAGTGTCCCTTCTATTATTTACTGTTAATAAAGTAACTTTTCCATGTCACTACGGCCAGATGTAATTTTCCAAAACTACCCCAAAAATGTAAATGTTGCTTCCATGTAACCAGATCCAGCTGAAGCCTCAGCTCATTAAACTCCTTTGACTGAGATCAAATGACCAATCCCTCATTACAGCGACGGTTTAATCAGGATAAAGAAGTGTCTCTGCAGCACTTTTCATTACCGCTACATTTTGCACAGGTTCTTATTACAGTATAGGTTTTCTTTAATAAACTAATGCAAAGAATATTTCTGATGGGCACTTTCTTTATTAAAGTTGGATCAGTAAAAAAAAAAAAAAAAAAAGCTGGAAATTTGGTTGCTATGGATTCAATGCACTTTGCGCTCTTTGTACATTATAAAAAAAGAGAATGTTCCCAACGAGGATGCAAAGTAAAAACTAAAAATGTAATATAACTGTAAATCAGATGACGTCCATTTGTCAAATTATTATTATTCATGTACAGAACAAGTCGTGTCTAAACAAAAAGTCTTCTTTAGTAAAAATATAACCATATTAGCAATTTTTTTTCTCAGTTCCTGGAGCTGGGATGGCTGTGAATATGCAAATCAACTGATCCTGGAAACCAGCCAACCAGAATAATTTGATGTCTGCGCTTGTCCTGCTTTAAGTCCGATGACAGGCAGCTATGACTTTATGATTTTTTTTTCAGTATGTGGATGATAGTAAAAGAATGAGGACACCATTAACTATATAACGCATGTTTATTTGTAAAACAAATTGCTTTACTTGGGGTTATGTTTTTTGCAAATTTTTATGCTAATGGTGCATTTACCAGTTCTTTAAAGCAAAACTATTTTTTTTTCCTAATTTTTTTCTATATAAAACAGAAGCATATTTGTAGAGGAGTTTTTTTGAGAGAAGCTTTCGGGCAGAAAAAAAATTCTTGATGAGCCTGAATGCGTCTAAACGGCGTGTAAAGCATTTTTAAGTGTACTTTTTTCTATTGTTTTTGGGAAAAAGGCTTATAAGTGCAAACGCCCCTAAACACGTATACAATATGCCTCATAGGAGCCTTTTAATGCTTTTTAATGCTCCTTTTATTTTTTTTCTGCAAGCAGTTCTGCCATTTTTTCTGCTGCTTAGTGGGCATGGACCCAATCAGTGCGATGCCGACTTTGCCACGCCACACCAATTTCCAAAAGTAGTTCCTGCGCTGGTTAGTAATTCCTGATGTAATTAGATTTTTTTTTCCCAGGTTAAATCTGGCATCAGGTGTCTCCCCAGCACCACAGGCTCATAAATAAAAACAATGTTTTAAAGTGGAAGTAAACCCCCCTATCGTTTTCAGCCAAGGAAGCTGCCATCTTTGCCTCTGTTTAATCTTCAACTGCCACAGTGCTGCACATGTGATCCGTTATGACACCAGCCATTGGATGGTTTGACTGTTTGGTTGAGAGCACAGCCAATGTGCAGTTAGCATTCACGGCATGCCTTTTTTTTTTAGACTGTTAAATCGATGGGTTTACTTCCGCTTTAAAGAAAAAAAACAAAAAACAAAAACAAAATATTAATAAAAATAAACTCCGAAAAGGGCAGCATTTATTCCTTCCTATGTGCAAATGGATGTAGCCAGGAGCTGGATATATACCTATTCCTGCAAACAGGATACACAGTGTGGCGTTGTTGCAGAGGGAGCCGATTCCCTCTAGTGTTCAGTGTGATGCTGACCTTTTACCTTCTTAATCAGAGACAAGGCAGCGGATATCCAGCGGATAATTTAGCTGTCCGGAGGCAGCCTGGAGGCCGTTCCTATCTCATCCATCCTGCAGTGGCATCAGATTTGGGTGAGCCGTGGTGCAGGCCGTATGTCATCCCTTGAGCCATGTTCGTGAGAGACCATCACCATCATCATTATCATCATCATCATCTCTTGTTCCACTGTAGTGAACGGGCAATAGCCAAATCTTATAGGCCCTGTATATAGACACCATTGTCTCCTGCACTCCTTGTCATATTTAGTTCCAAGGATCTAGACCAAACATCATAGGCACTATATACAGACATCTTTGCTTTCCATTGTTCTCCTGTTGCTTGTAGTTCCACACAAAGTAATATCTTTAAGTCAGTGATCACTATGAATCGTTACAGTTTAACCACTTCAATACAGGGCTTTTAAACACCCTTCCTTACCAGAGCACTTTTTGCGATTCGGCACTTCGTCGCTTTAACTAACAATTGCGCGGTCGTGCGACGGTACACCCAAACAAAATTGACGTCCTTTTTTTCCCACAAATAGAGCTTTCTTTTGGTGGTATTTGATCGCCCCTTCGGTTTTTATTTTTTGCGCTATAAACAAAAGAAGAGCGACAATTTTGAAAAAAAACACAATATTTTTTACTTTTTGCTATAATAAATATCCCATTTTTTTTTTTTTAAAAAACTATTTTTTTCCTCAGTTTAGGCCGATACGTATTCTTCTACATATTTTTGGTAAAAAAAATCGCAATAAGCGTATATTGATCGGTTTGCGCAAAAGTTATAGCGTCTACAAAATAGGGGGATAGATTTATTGAATTTTTTTTTTTCTAGTAATGGCGGCGATCTGCGTTTTTTTTTTCGTGACTGCGACATTGCGGCGGACACTTCGGACACTTTTGACACATTTTTGGAACCATTCACATTTACACAGCGATCGTTGCTATAAAATTGCAATGATTACTGTGTAAATGTGACTGGCAGGGGAGTGGTTAACACTAGGGGGCGCTGCAGGGGTTAATGTGTGTCCCTATAGGAGTGATTCTAACTGTGGGGGGAGGGGACTCAAGGGGAGGAGACCGATCATGTGTTCCTCCGTACTGGGATCACATGATCAGTCTCCTCTCCGCTGACAGGACGTGGAGCTGTGTACACTGTTTACACACACAGCTCCACGGTCCCGCACGGTCCCGTTGCTTTAACGGGCAATCGCGGGTGCCCGGCGGACATTGCGGCCGCCGGGCACTCGCACCGGGTCCCGCGTGCGCCCCCCAGGCGGCCGGGAATGCGAGGACGTCATATGACGCCCACCCAGGATGGGAGATCCACCTTGTGGGCGTCATATGACAATGACGCGGTATTGAAGTGGTTAATTAACACAGGAAAATTGTTTGCTGTTTATTCACAACTTATTGAGTTAGTTCCTTTACTTTACCATCCAAAGTTTCTTTGCATGCAATTAAACATCAAGGGCTAGCTGAAGATCAACTGGACTGCCAAACAGCAACACAGGACTACATTCACCTCTCTCCCCACTTCAGGGATTTGTATTACTGAAGCTCATAGAGCTATAATTCACCAAGAACTCTCTGAAAGAACAGGTTGAGTTGCAATACAGTATTAGTGGCTAAAAGTTGTACTTGTTATTTACTGTTCTGCATTTATGTGTGAAGGAGCAGTAGAGAGGGGGCTGAAACTCATAAGAGCCATTCCTCTGCTCTCCTGTAGTCTGTTCACATAGGCATTATATGTGCTTGATAGAGCACAGAGATTATAGTGTTCACTGTTAAAGGGGTTGTAAAGGATTTTTTTATATTTTTTTTAAATAACAAACATGTTATACTTACCTTCTCTGTGCAGCTCGTTTTGCACAGAGTGGCCCAAACCTGGTCTTCTGGGGTCCCTCTGCGGCTGTCTTGGCTCCCCCCTGCAAGTACTTCTCACGTTCATGCGAGCTCCCCTGGCATGATGAGAAGCACTTGCGGGCGCGCTCCCATGATACAGCCGGCAGCTATAGCCGATCGCTGTATCACTCGGCCCCGCCCCCTGGCGCGCCGCTTCATTGGATGTGATTGACAGCAGCGCGAGCCATTAGCTGCGCTGCTTTCAATCCATCCTTTCTAGCCAATCAACGGCCAGGGTGAGTGGCGAAGAGGATGTCGGGGGCGGAGAGCGGGACTTTCGAGGGGTCAGGTAAGTTAAACGGGGGGCTGGGGGGGGGGGGGCGGTATAATCAGATGTTTTTTTCACCTTAATGCATAGAATGCATTAAGGTGAAAACATTTTTACCTTTACAACCCCTTTAAATATTTGAATCTGACAAGTGATTGTTATGTAGTTATTGATAACATTCCTGTAGGAAACAACATTTTAAAGTGTAAACTTGAGTTGACTCTCTAATTTCTTTTCCTTCCATCTCATTAAGTAAATTTTGCTGATTTAATCAATTCTGGTGTATTTACTACTTCTTCGCTGTCATTTGGAGGAAAGGGAAAAAATGTATGAACCCAGGGTGTCATAGGTGGCAGAGGACTCACAGGGTTTAGGGCAACCAGGGGGGTACTGATTTATCTTGGGACTCTCAGGAGGACAGCGCTACATGGATCTCTCAACAATGCGCTCAATGTGTAAAAGTGATAAAGAATATCATACAAACAATAGCATCCAATAAAGTGAAATTCTAAACTGTATCCCTAAAAGTCAAAAGATAAATATGGTGTTAAATAAAGTCCAACATTTGTGAAAATTGCAAAATCCAAAATTTCTCCTGTGATTTATTTAAATCTTAATTGCCAAAACTATATGTCAGCACCAATTTAGATTCACATTCACCATTTTGAGGTCACCACTGCTGGTAAGTGTGATTCTAATTTAGCTGGGGGTGCATCAGCAACAAGGATTTGAATACCTTCATCATCCTAGGAGAGATCTTGGATTTTCATGAATACTGGACTTCATTCATTTAACACCATATTTTAAAGTGCATTTCAACCTTTGTTAAGTTAAGAACAATCCCCTCTAGGTGATATATGCCAATTGGAAGGATTTTAACAAATGTTGTAGCAGATTCCTACCTTTTTCTGCTCTGAAGAAATAGCTGTTTGTTTCAGAATGTTCTTTGCAGACTTCGATTCTGAATGGGAGGGTCTGGTTCAATATAATTACCTGGTGCCCTCTCAGTGTTCTGATGAGAAAAGCTGCAGCATCTGCACCCTTTTAGAAGTATTTAAAGTGGTTGTAAAGGCAGAATGTTTTTTTTATCTTAATGCATTCTATGCATTAAGATAAAAAGTCTTCTGTGTGCAGCATCGCCCCTCAGCCCCCCTAATACTTACCTGAGCCCCATCTCTATCCAATGATTGTACAAGTGCCTCGGCCGTCTGGGACTCATCCTCCTGATTGGCTGAGACACAGCAGCAGCGCCATTGGCTCCTGCTGCTGTAAATCAAAGTCATTTAGCCAATCAGGAGAGAGAGGGGGCGGGGCTGAACTGTGGCTCTGTGTCTGAATTGACACAGGGAGCTGCGGCTCGGCTCGGGTGTCCCCACAGCAGGCCTGTGGAGGCACTCTGCAGGAGGGAGGGTCCAGGAGCTTCGAAGAGGGACCCTAGAAGAGGAGGATTTGGGCTGCTCTGTGCAAAACCACTGCACCGAGCAGGTAAGAATAACATGTTTGTTATTTTTAAAGCAAAACAAAATTTGACTTTAGTACAACTTTAACCCTTGAGGAGTATCTCTAAAATCTGATATTTCTATTGCAGAAGTGCCTTAAAGCTGACTTATATCTTAGTTCAGACTTTTGAGAAAATCAGTGAGCCAAATACACAAGCAGGAAATGGCATTTCTGGGTGCGTTCCGTGTACAAATGGTGTTTGGTACACCTTCAGGTTGCCATATTGCATTAAGTTTTACAGAAAATGATGGCGGCTACAGATTGAAATGGAAAGGTAATTTTTAACAACATTAAATTACAATATGTCTTGTGCAGCAATTCTATATGCTATATTATTTATTTTTTATGTGCTATTTAATGGGGTTATCCTTTATCCTTAAATTTGAAATGTCCATCACTGTGCACTAGCCTCTTCTGGAAATCATGAAGTATATACTGTACTCACTATAGGCATATTAGAGTTAGAATGCACTAGATTAATCAAAGCCCACACAACTTGAATGTGCCAGTAATACATCTACAATATGGTTTAGGGTTTCCATAATTTATATTCCATCCAGGAAAGCAGTAATTTCTTCCATCACTGCGTTCTATGCACCTGAAGACATGAATTTCAGACATTGCCTAGAGGTGTCTCGCTAGAAGCAGGTTCCCTGGGTAGACTCTGCCAGAGAATATATATTAGAGTGTCTATCAGGTAAGATCTTAACTAATTTCAGGCTTAACTCTTTCTGAGCACAGGTGGTATGTATTATAGTAAACAAACAATATACTTCTTGATTTGTGATTTTTGTAATTGCTTTTTATGACAAAAATGTACTTAGGCATGGAAAAGGGTGTCTGAAACAGCTGCATGCAAACTGAAATAAAAACTGAAATTAACCTAAGTTCATGTATGTGGGTTCTCATTTTTTTGCATTGAAGTCTATGGTGTCAAAAATGCACCAAAAGAAGCACCTGCATCTTTTTCCAAGCCTCATTGAAGTGTGTTGTATAGGTGTGAAAGGTGCCCAAACTGGGATTGCTCTTGTCTTGTATTGCCATGTGACAGTCAAAGCATGACAAAGTATGACAGGTGTGAATGAGACTTTAGTGTATATGTAAACCCTTACCTTGTAAAACAACCCATTCAGTTCACCATAGAAATGCAAGGCAAAACGTTTGTCAATATATTTACAGTATATTTATAAAGCGCTACTCCTGTTGGAGCCACTAGAAAGATGCCCAGGGTTCTTTTTCTCCGGACATAAGGTTACAGTCACTCTTCAAGTCAGTAAACAGACAAGGGGTGTTATTTGTGGTGTTTTTTTGGGGGGTAACTTGGATAGGGTTAGGGGGTTGAGTGGGATACTCCCAATGGAACCATGTACAAAGTGAGGACACTATACTTATTTCTGTAGAGCTGTAAGCAAAGTCCTTGTAAAAGTGGTGAGTGGACTTGGCATTGTAGTAGTATTTAAAGGCACAACAATTATTTTGAGCAGTTTGAGAAGAGTCCCTTCACAAAGCACTAAATTGACCCTTTTCTTCCACAAACAGGTGAATTCTATCACCAGAGGCATGGCAGTAGCCCACAGTCTCTAGGATCTCTCTCACCAGTCGGTACTCCTAAATGTCCTTGGAAAGTTGGTTTCCTTCTTCCAACACCCATGCAACACCATCTCCCTGTGATAACAGACTAGATCCTCAGACAACAGCCTCTCAGTCAGCTTCCAGTAACTTCAGCATCCAGGTCCAAATTATCTCCTGGAACAATGATCTGGCTTCTTACCAAACAGAGCCTCTCCTGTGTGCTTCCATAGGGGTCTGTTTGAAACAGTATATATGAGTTGCTAGGTATGAGACTAGAAATAACGGCTTTTAGGACAATCCCACTAAACATGCCTAAATGTACAAGATACAGAACTGCCTCTAAAACAAGCAGGAGGGTATTCCAGAATCACTCAAGAGAGACAGTAAGGTACCAAGGACCATAACATTAACCATTTATAATTAATTTCAGTAGCTAAGACATTGATAAAACTCTGATGTATTAGACCAGGGGTCTCCAAATTTTTGAAAAAAAAGGTCCAGTATACTGTCTTCAGACGCTGTGGGGGCCGGACTGAGGCCAGTGGGAGTAGCAAATGTCCCGGTGTCGGTGGGAGTAAACAATGCCTCATCAGTGGTTGGAATAGTGCCCCATTGTTGGTGTCATTAGGAGAAATTGTGCCTTTTTATTGGTGTCAGTGGGAGGACATATGCTCAACTGTTGATGTCGGTGGAAGGAATGATGCCCCATTGTTGGTGTTAGTGGGAAGAATTTGGGTCCCATTGTTGGTGTCATTGTTAGGAGTTGTGCCCCATATGTTCAATTGTTGGTGTCAATAGGAGGACACATGCCTAATTGTTAGTGTCAGTGGATCGAATAATGCCCCAAGGGCCAGATAAAAGCAAGCAAAGGGCCACATCCAGCCCCTGGGTCGCAGTTTGAAGACCACTGTATTAGACCATATTGTCTTTCCTCCCTCTTTTAGTTTTTTTAGATACATACAAAGGTTTTGAGTTCAATCTTATTTTATTAAGTTTCAAGGTAGTATAACAAGACGAAAAGTACAAAAATTGTATAATATATAATCAACTAGTGGTAAACAATGGAAATTATCTTTCACAGGACTCAATGACACAAATAAGTATGGAAAGTATGTATTTAACATACTCGTTGTCTTCAGTTATGCAGTTTGTAAATTGAAATTTCAGACCAAGGGCCAATGGAAATTGTCTATCTATCTCTAAAATAAACTGACCAGTGTCACCATTTAATATTTATCAAATGGAAAAGAGGGAAGATGGGGGGGGAACAGGTGTATGAAAGTTGATAGATAATATAGGGAAAGAGTTTAGTGTGAGGATAAAGGAATAGATAAAGGGTAAAGAGGCAGAGTGAGTTAACCACTTGCCTACCAGGCACGAACACCCCCTTCCTGACCAAGCCATTTTTCAGCTTTTAGCGCTGTCGCATTTTGAATGACAATTGCGCGGTCATCCAATGATGTACCCAAATAACATTTTTATCATTTTTTACCCACAAATAGAGCATTCCTTTAGTGATATTTGATCACCTCTGTGGTTTTTATTTCTTGCACTATAAACAAAAGAAGAGGGACAAGTTTAAAAAATGCAATATTTTTTACTTTTTGCTATAATAAATATCCAATTTTTTTTTTTTTAAAACAAATTTTTCCTCAGTTTAGGCCGATATGTATTCTTCTACATATTTTTGGTAAAAAAAAATTGCAATAAGCGTATATTGATTGGTTTGCGCAAAAGTTATAGCGTCTACAAAATAGGGGATAGATTTATAGCATTTTTATTATTTTTAATTTTTTAACTAGTAATGGAGGCGATCTGCGATTTTTATCATGACTGCGATATTGCGGCGGACATATCGGACACTTTTGACACTTTTTGGGACCATTCACATTTATACAGCGATCCGTGCTATAAAAATGCATTGATTACTGTATAAATGTTACTGGCAGGGAAGGGGTTAACACTAGGGGTGATCAAGGGGTTAATATGTTCCCTATGGGAGTGATTCTAACTGTGGGGGGAGGGGACTGACTGAGGGAGGTGACCGATCTATGTCCCTATGTACAAGGGACACACCATCGGTCTCCTCTCCTCTGACAGCACGTGGATCTGTGTGTTTACACACACAGATCCACGTCCTGCTCAGTAACTGGGCAATAGCGGGTGCCCGGCGGACATCGCGGCCGCCGGGCACGTGCATCGGGTCCCCAGCGGCGCGCGCGCTCCCCTAGCGTCCACAAAGGAAATGCCGTCATATGACGGCGGCCCGAAACAACAGATGTTTCTTGCTGCCGTCATATGACAGTGGGCGGTCAGGAAGAGGTTAAATAATAGAGAAGATTTTAGAGGAGTTATCGTGACCGCAACTGCAAAGTTCCCTCTCAAACTTCTTCCTTCTTTTCCTAGAATAATTTTTTCTGTGTTCACTGTATAGCCCCTGTGCAGTATACATTTCCAGCTCACTCCTGGCATTTGTCAGACAGCAAGAAAGGAGATGGTTGACGGGGAAGATGACGTCAACATATTTGTTTTTTTTGTTTTTGGATCTTGCACATTTTTTATTACACCTCATACACCAAATAGTAATTGAATTTTTCCTCTCAGTTCTATAGAATTATATTAGATCATTTAACTAATGAGATAATTCAGCATTTTGTTGAACAATAACTGGGTTTCCATGTTTACCAGTACTTTGCAATAAATATTTTCTTTTCACTTAAAAGGAGTAATGCCCATTCATTAATAATGAGATTATACATTCTATGCACAATGCACTTTTGGAACACCATGTACCGTAGTTTACTTTTAGATTAATGTGTTATTAATTATTTATTCTGTTTTGCTTGTTTCATGATCCATTTGATTTGTAATTTCAGTCATGTAATTATGAACGTACAGTTATTACTGTTTAGGACCAATTTTTTTAAAGACAACTTTATTACATTTTATTAGTTTTTGATCTAGATGTTGTATAAAGACAATTCTCAAGTCTCGATCTACCTTTATACAACTGAATAGATAAATGAATTGCCATGTGTACTGGAAACAGAGGTGTTGCAAGGTAAATTGGGTGTTGTTTCTGCACTGCTTGGACCAAGAAGGGAACACCCAAAAATGTAACTGTAATCAAACAACAAATAAAAACTTTGGACAGTACTCAACTGTGTTGGACGTTGTTTTAAACCACTGCTTCTCAAGTCTGTTAGCTCTGACAAGAGGAAAGTGTACAAAAGGCTTAAATTTAAATGAGTACAGCAGAAAATTGGAAAGTGACCAAAGATGGGAAAGGCATCATACAGAAAGGAAAAGGGTGGCAGAAGAAGGAGGAAAGGGGCAGAAAACAGCTAAACCCACCTTTCATCATTAAAACCCACAATATTTTAGTGTGGGTGCCCATGAAAGTCTCTAATCTATCAAGACCTTAGGAATGTCCTCGCTAATCAATAGCTTGCAAGGGTGGGCACCTGTGTGCAATGGAGTCCCTTTCCAACCTGAATGCACAAACTATGAGTGGGCATTCTAATGCCATAACCCTTGAGTGTTTAAACTGTGTGTGCTACGTGTATTGTGTGTGCTCTTAGTGCATATGCTCTTTCTGTATGCTGTCAGTGTATGTTTTGATATACTATCTGACTGCGTTTGATGTATGTGTTCTCTGTCTGGGTGTGTGCTTTTGTGTGCTCTTGACTAAAGGATTTGTCAACCTTGGTCACTCTACTGATCCTTTAAATAATAACACAGACTGCATGATATGGGGTTAAAAGGCCACAACATCCATTTAAAAAAAAATTAAAAAAAATTTATGAAATAACATTGACATAGCATTATACAACCTCGACAATACAACAAGGAGGGGCTCTTTGGGTGTCTCTAAAGGCACAATTTATAACTAGAATTAGCTGCGCCCCAAATGGCTTTAAGACATTACAAACTCACACTTACTTTTTCCCCAGGGTACCTAGCTCCTGGTAGAACCACCAATAATCAATCAAGTGGAAGTGTAATACCCTAGATGGGCCTCCAAAACAGCTTAAAGACATTACAAACTCACACTTACCTTTTCCCCAGGGTACCTAGCTCCTGGTAGAACCACCAATAATCAGTCAAGTGGAAGTGCAATACCCTAGATGGGCCTCCCGAATGGCTTTCCCAATGACCAATCAATGTAGTGCAATACCCTAGATGGGCCTCCCAGTACTTTAACAATTCAAATATTGACTGCAGGTGGGTGGGAAAACGACTTCTTCGCCAGAGGTTTCCAGAAAGAATACCCAGCATCCTTCACTTGAACAACCTTTGTGGCTCCACCCTGCCCATTTGACCTTCAGCCTCCAAACAGACCTACACCCCCTTATATATTAAGCTCAAATTTTTAACTCTCTTCTGACCTGTTTCTCCCCTTAGTCATGCAGCCTCTCTGTCCATTTTCTATCCTCTGGGTCTCACTTCCTGGGCCTTTACTGCATTTGTTTTAACTGTACTTGTTATGTATACTGCATGTGTTCTGAGTGTACTCTTGCCATACATCTCCCTCAAGCACTAAGTATTTAATTGGGGATCCAGCATGACAATCTATGGGAAAAAAGAATAGGTCAAATGGGAGCAAAACATACAATTTAAAAGGAGAGTGGGGGAGAGGGAGTTGGGGTGCCACAATGAGGGGGAGAGCAGAGAGGTAGGTGGTGCATGATCCCTGAGGGTGTACAGTTGAATGTATGCAAGATCCCGTCAGTGCTGTAAACACTAAGCTGACTATGTATAAACCTAAATAGGTGCAAGAAGCCTAATTTATTTTCTTTATATATTATACAGGATAACATATTTGTGACACGTACACTCAAATCAAAGCTATACATCTTGCAGTGAAATGCATGTAGTACACACTGGGGTTGATTTACTAAAAATTGAGAGTGCAAAATCTGGTGCAGCTGTGCATGGTAACCAATCAGCTTCTAACTTCAGCTTGTTCAATTGAGCTTTGACAATAAAACCTGGAAGCTGATTGCACTTAGTAAATCAACCCCACAGTCTACCTGTCCTGGATTTGTAACAATTTAAGTGAACAGACCATGACATTTATAGGCACCAATACAGCCAAAATGTTTATATATAAATACAAATTTTATTTCACATCTTAAAAAAAAACATATAGAATTTATCTAAAATTTCATAATTGGAATATGCTCATTCAACAATAAGCTACTAATATGGTCATAAGACCCACACCAGTCCTAAACAGGTATAACGTTTCAGCCAGAAGATACAAGGCTGTCACTGTCCAAAAAGGATTGACGTTTTTTTTTTACTATATTTTGGGACTGTTACTGATTAAAATTTCCGTGTTCGATTAATCAATTTTTTTTTAATTAATTAATCGACTAATTTCGATTAATTATAACACACATACAGTTTTTACTATTTACATCCGCCCCCATAATGTAATATCCACATCTGCCCCCAAACTGTAATATCCACATCTGCCCCCAAACTGTAATATCCACATCTGCCCCCAAACTGTAATGTCCACATCTGCCCCCAACTGTAATGTCCACATCTTCCCCATACTGGAATATCCACATCTGCCCCCATACTGTAATGTCCACATCTCCCCACATACTGTAATGTCCACATCTGCCCCCAAACTGTAATATCCGCATCTGCCCCCAAACTGTAATGTCCACATCTGCCCCCAAACTGTAATATCCGAAACTGCCCCCAATCTGTAATGTTAACATCTGCCCCCATACTGTAATGTTAACATCTGCCCCCATACTGTAATGTCCACATCTGCCCCCATACTGTAATATCCACATCTCCTCCATACTGTAATATCCACATCTGCCCCCATACTGTAATGTCTACATCTCCCCGCATACTGTAATATCCACATCTGCCCCCAAACTGTAATATCCACATCTGCCCCCATACTGTAATATCCACTTCTGCCCCATACTGTAATGTCCACATCCCCCCATCTCCCCCCATACCGTAATATCCACATCTCCGATTGCCCACTCTGTCCGGAATAGACAGCAGGCAGACCCGTCCACAGAGTAGACGGCACAAGCAGGCGGGTGATGATGACGTCAGCACGCCGCTACTAAGCCGCCGCCGGGTGGACAAAGATGACCACCGCTCCGGAGCTAGGCCAAAGAGAGACCGCGGAGCTCAATCCGCAGAACGCGCTCGATCAAAATTATTTTGATCGAGCAATTAATCGTTAATTTTCGCAGCCCTACTATATTTTCATTCCGAAGATAAAAAATAAGAAGCTCTAAACTGTGTAGGACCAGTCATGCAGCACTAAAGATAAAAGGAAGAGGAGAAAAGTGAGCACGTTGATTACACACTACAGAGACCCCAAAGATAAAATATTAGATATAACAAATGTTTTTGGCAAAATCAAAACCTGAAAATGGATTTTCAACTGTTAACAGTTTTATCTTTTCAAACAAGGAAAACAGAATGGGAAAAAAAGAAGAAAATGTTGGTCCCATTTATATTATGTTTTAAAAAGTAAATATGGCATACATTCACTTGAAAAACCATTTGCCCTCATCAATTGTTCAGTAGGAAAGAATGTTTACTTGTACGTCTTCTATTTTTAAAAGGAAAATTATTCCATGTACTGTACATTTGCTGAGCACAATTCATTTTTAACATTTGGTAACCTGAAAGAACAAAGGCTCCTCTTCAATACTTTAACCTTGTGAAAAAAATTGGTTCACCAGATAGTTTTAAATACACAAGGAACTCTTAGGAAACATTTCCCCAGAACTCCCTGTGACTTCACTATTCTAACAATATATCTATTGCCCAAGATGATACTGAGAGAGCATGTTTAGTTGTGAATCTCTCCAGTCAGGAACCTGTTATCCCCTACTGCAGTATATTGATGCAGTACTCTGTTTTACTGACCAGAATCCAGAAGCCAAGTGCCATACCACAACACAGGAACCATGAATTAATCAGCTCGAAAATAGACCACAGACAGACTCTCACCTCAAAAATAGACCACCTTCAGACTGACATTGGTCTTAGTAGAATGGATCTGGACACTTTTGAAGATTATATTACTGAGGTGGAACAGCGTGTATCCTCCACAGAAGACAGGTAGCAGGACCACATGGCTGATCTCCATACCCTGAAAACTAAAGTGTGCTACGTGGATTCCTTGGATTCCAGTAATAAGGCGTTCCAACCCCAGGGCCATCACTGAAAACCTGCATGTTAAACCATTCCCGAATGAGAATATCTCCTCATTCTGTACACCGCATACCTGCTGCTAAAGGGCCTCCTGGCACGCCACCCTGCACCTTTATTTTCAAGCTTCTCTACTTTAAGGACTAAGAACATGGTCTATTGGTGCTATTAGAGTCGAATTGAGGGTAAAGGGAGTAAAATACAGCATGCTGATACCTGCCAGGCTTGAAGTTCAGGATGGCAAGATGATTTGTTTCTTGATATCCCCGGAGGAAGCTGTTACATGGCTGGACACTGTCTGCAGGAATTGATGCTCCTTTAGTTTTGCAATTACTTTGTTGGTTATTACTGTACTGTTATTACTTTACTGTAAATACCTCTTCAGGCTCCTTTTTTGTTTAATTGCTTGTACTGATATATCTAGTGTTAGTCCAAGTACGGTGAATAATGTAACCATGTAAATTGATTTTAACATAGTGAATATGCCCTAGCGAATGCTAGCTCAGCAAATGTGCTTCATAAATATTCCCCAGTCATTATGCATGCATGTGCCCCTTCTTCCTAAAAGTGTAAAGATGGAATTGGGACAATAATGAGGTCTGATGATCCCCAAACTGAGTAGAGAGAATAGAGAAGTCATACTGAACACAGTGCCACCCTCAGTGGCACATTTAATACAACCCTCCACTAAAACACAGCTTAGTTTAAGACACAAATCAGAGAAAGTTAGATGTCTGGCAAACTTCTGCAGGTATAAACCGTACTTAGAAGTGACTGGAAAGACTCTTGATGCAGCTCTGTCATAAGTAACCTGTCATAAAACCATCTAGGAGAAAATACACATCTGTATGTCTGGTTTTATTTGACCTGAAACTGCACTTTTTTGCATCCCAGCTGTCCTGGATCCCTTCACAAACAGAGCTGGCTTCCAGGGTTATCAGTATATCAGCGTGCACAGCGCAGGCGTCCCACAGACAGTGGACTACTTATACATGCCTATTTTTTACCTACTAAATGTGAGTGGCTTTTAACCTTCTGCCAAAGAAATGTTTTAATAGTCTACACTAATGCCCCGTACACACGGTCGGATTTTCTGACGGAAAATGTTCGATGGGAGCTTGTTGTCGGAAATTCCGACCATGTGTAGGCTCCATCCGACATATTCCATCGGAATTTCCGTCACACAAAATTTGAGATCTGGATCTCAAATTTTCCGACAACAAAATCTGTTAACGTAAATTCCGATCGTGTACACAATTCCGACGCACAAAGTTCCACGCATGCTCGTAATCAAGCAGAAGAGCCGCACTGGCTATTGAACTTCATTTTTCTCGGCTCGTCGTACGTGTTGTACGTCACCGCGTTCTTGAAGTTTGGAATTTCCGACAAGATTTGTGTGACCGTGTGTATAAAAGACAAGTTTGAGCCAACATCCGTCGGAAAAAAAAAAACATGGATTTTGTTGTCGGAAAATCCTATCGTGTGTACAGGGCATTAGAGGTGCCTCTGCTTTCTTTTCTCTTTTACATGGTCCTGGAGATGGCTTATGCTTCTCTCAAGAGGCTTGCCCTGAGTTAAGGACCTTGCTGAGCTCAGGATTCCCAGATTCATTGGACTAACTGTATGTGCCTTATTCGGTATGTGATGTTGCTTTCCAGTCACATCTAAAACAGGGATTTGTAACAACAATCACTGCACCAATGTTTTTTGTTGTTTTTTTTTTAAAAGAGGAACTGCAGTCTGCTCACATAATTTGTAATAAAAACATCTTTGCCATTTTAAAGCTTCCCTCCAACCACTTTACATATTATTTTATTGTATTGCGTTTGATATAAAATATAAAATTTTTCTATAAGACTGTGATAGAATAGCAATCAGACTAGTTTGAGTGCAGAGATCAGGTTTGTCTGAGGATGTTTCCCAAATTAATGCCTTGGTAACAATAGGAACTGTTGACAGTTGGCAGTTTGGTTGTTAAAGGTTGTTAAAGGTAAATGAGTTTGTAACCATTATCAACCAACTGGTAAACAAAAGCCCAAATAAAAGGAGCAGTAGAGACTGATAGGTGCCCACTCATCATGGGTTAACACCAGAGCAGGAGAAAGAATCTGTAATAAGCGTAGAAGAAGGTGCCTGGTCTCCAGGAGCAACAGAGATCATGATTACACAATAACCAGAGTTAAGTAACTTTTAAGTGTATTTCTCCTGTTATAGGCCATAGGCTGTTTATTTGCTAGGCATTTTGCATATTATAGATATTTGTCAATCTTGATTTGTATTCCTAATATTGTAATAGTTTTGTATGTACAGCATTTTTGTATGGTGAAAGCACATTTACACACTGCAAAGGTCTCAGCTTCCTTGCTTATACCACAAAGTAACATTGCTATATAGATGCAAGCAAAATATTTATATGTACTGTGATTCTGTACTTGCCAAATATGCTGCAGAAATCCCCCTCCACTGAGTCTGGCTGCAACCATTTTAACTGTGGGCAGCTTAAGCTGCTGCCTTTTCACTTCCTGGATTTACACAGACACACAGAGACACACCTCCAGCTCTGCAGCTCTCATTGGCCCTCTTATGACTCATCCCCCTCCCTTCCTGGCAAACTCTCACGAGAGTGAGAGAGAAAGCTGTGCATGATGTCATAAGCCTAGGCTTTTTTACCAGACAAGAAACAGGAAGTGGGCTGTATAAGGGATTTACTGGCAGAAAAAAAAAAAACTTTTACTATACAAAGTTAAAACAACAAGGGCAGAAGGTTCATTAGATGGGAAGATGAAAAAATTACTAACGTTCTTCAAGCACTCTGATAAGGGCTAATTATGCCTGGAGCAATTATGTCACCCATAGACTTCAATGATTCATCTGTTGTCAGTGATCCCTCCTCTCCCCAGCAGCGGCAATGGCAGACACAGGGTAGTGGAATTGACTGAACTGGAAAAATATGTAAGTATATGCATCTTTCTTATACAGGTTAGTTAGCATATGTGTTAGAAGGGGGGAGGGGGCCGATTTAAGAGTAGTTGGATGCAGCTGGAATTTACTTAAAGTACTTTCCACTCTTAATCCTATTTATTTTACTGTTGCTTATTTTCTGTTTTGTAAAACACATTCTATAAATATTTTGCATGCCCTATTTTTATTTTATTTTCAATAAAACACTATTTTAAATAGTTAAGCTGAATCTCTGAATGCTTTAAATTAGAAATTAAAGAATGCTTGGCTCTGTGAATGTTACTGATATTTAAAACTCTATCTGGGCGCGGCACACAGGAAATCCCTGTGTATGATGTATTTTCTTTTAACAATTTTTTTATGTTTTATCAGGGCAGTCCTAGGAATGTGATTGTTTGTGATTTTGTGATCATTTTGTACAAAAAGACTATATGGGTAATGCCCTAAGCTTTTTTTTTTTTTTTTCAAAATAATTCCCTACATGAAATCTAATTCTGGGCATTCAGTTTTTTTCTGTTTTGCTTGGAATGGGTGTTCCATGAGAGTCTTTTACCTCCCAGCTAGTTAAAGTGGAAGTGAACCCGTCCATAAAACAGTATGTGCCGGAAATGTCTAATAACAGAAAACCTCTATTGATGGGATTTTTAAGGCAACAAACAAAATTTTGAAAAAATCTATAAATTTATTGAGTGAAAAAAAGGGAAATTTCCATAAAATTCCAAACATTTTATACATAGATCATCCTAAAAGCATTGTACGTTATGAAGGAAGATATAGTGATACTTTTAATCCAACGCGTTTCAATAAACCATAGTAGTTGGAATCTTCATCAGGGCTAATGTATCACTATCTAAAATAGATCAAAAATACAACATTTTAGGGATAACATATTGGAAGCACTTTCAATTCTCATACATATTATCCTTATATCTACACAGTGGTATTTTTAGGACAACAGATAAGAGTCTCATCAATTGCATCCCATCCACATAAGCAAAAATGAGAGTAATCACTTACTTTCATAAACATAATTAAGCATGTGGTAATTGCATTCCCCACGGTGTCAGCCTTAGAAGGACCCCAAACCACATATGGTATGTGTGACGGAACGTCCCTACACTCCTCTTGAGTGCGTTCGTCATATATCACTTCCTCTCAGTCTGGATATAGGTATAAGATATTCCAACCGCTCCCAAGCACCAAACGAGACAACACTTGCTTGGTGCCAACATGGACTGAAGATTTATTACAAAGATGACATTTATATACAGTAGGAGAGGAGATCCCCCCTCCTGCTCATATTATTCTAACAATACACTTGTAACAACTTAACATAAACTAATTAGCTAATTCCTTTAAGCAGCTGATGTGACTAAGGATTTCACTACAAGTCAGACTTGTGGTCACCGAGCTAAACACAGTTGATTATAAATTATCATAATTACCACCACAAGACATCTCATCACAATAGCAGGAGACCACCAGTAACAGACGGAGCGTCTCCTGCATTGTGCAGAGGACAATGGGATCAACTAACTCAATTAACATCTTGAGTTCATGACACTAGCATCAGAGTGTATGTCCCAACAGCATGAGACACACACATTATATATATACATATATATACAGCATTGAATGTTCTCCTTCACCCTGTGCCCCTTAAAATCCAGGGCCCATGATCGGTGGGCAGGAGGCTCGTAGTTAGTCCTCTCAAAAAGCCCGTGTCCTGGCTAGGTCTGTCACATTTCTCCCCTTTCGGCAGGAGACTAACACAGGAGGAGACCCCAGACGGGTTGACTCCGAAGTTAGTCCATAGTTCCAGTCCTCTAATGCCTGTACCCACACAGTACCCCAAACAAATTGTTTCAAACAGAGCACTCACCCAGCCAACCTCTGCCTCTCTCATAGAACATATCCGCCGCTGGGGAGAGGCCTGGACTGGCCCTTCTCCCTGGAGTCTTTTCAGCCGCTGGAGAGAAGACAGGGTGACTGGGCTCAGTCCATCATGCTGTTGGGGATCTGGGCCGACTGCCCTGCATCCCTGGGGTATACAAGTGGGGACTGAAGTCCCATCCACCGATATCAGCTCAAGCTGCAGTTGTGAAGTGCAGATTGCATCCTCTCCTTGGGTCCTGAGCTGCTGCTCGGGAGTGACCACCACCTCCTCACCCTGGGCCTCCAGAACTGCCACAAATGTGGGGCAGAGGTCTTGGACCCTCTGTCCGGTTGCCAGCACTTTAGCTGGGTTGGTGTCATCATTCTGGGGCGCCGTCTGCTGCTGGACAGTGTGACCGATTGCTCCAGCTTCTTGAAGCTGTAGAGACACTGTAGGTGCTAGGCAGAGGCCAGCGGTGCTCTGCCCTGTTGCCAGTGATTCAGCTGGGAGTAGCAGCTTCACTACATCAGCTTGACGCCGGAGAGAGGGGCCAACTGCCCCGGCTTCCTGGAACTCCACAGATACTGCTGTTGGTGCCTGGCAGAGCTCAATGAAGTTTGGCCCTAATACCAGCTCTTCTGATGGAGGCTCATCAGGCTGTTTTTCCTCAGCAGAAAAGTCTATCAAATCCCCAGTCTCTGTAACTGGTGTCTGGGGATATAGATTCACCATCTCCTGTCCATGGAACCCAGAAGATGCTATCAGTGCTGAGCAGAGGTTGGCAGAGCTCTGGCCGGTTGTCAGCACTTCAGTTTCTGGGGTGGCAATTTCCAGATTTTCCACTGCCGATTCCCTGGCATGCTGCTGGACAGGCACATTCCTCCATCCAAGATCATCCCATGCAGAAACAGGATCATCAAGGTCAGTCAGCACTTGCTGCATCCGCCATAAGACCTCCGCATCCATAGCTGCAGGGGCAGGTTGGCAAAGCACACTGTTACTCTGCCACATTGCCGACTCTTCAGCCAGACCAGAGTTGTCCACTGGTATTTCCTGATAGTCCCAGGCAAAGGGAGCCCAGCCCTGGCGCTGAGCAGAGTCTAGCAGCCGTCTGTAGGCGATCTCCAGCTCCCATTCCTGATCGGCCAGAAACTCCAAATCTTCCAGTGCCCAGTGCACTTCCGAGATGTTCAGTAGCCCTTTTCTGAAATCCATGATTTCATCCAACCGCCACTCCAAATCACTCCCAAAGTTAGAGTCCCCTGTCAGCTTCACATACAACAGTCCCAGGCCGCCGTAGCTTAAGCCTTCCGTTGGGCTGTCATCTGCTATCCAAGGACATGCTTGGGATACATGCCACCGGAGGGCTCTGTAACTCTCATCCAGCTTCATCTCTGCCCAGACCAGCCTGCTTAATTCAGCTGTCTGCTCCTTGTGCGGTTTTTCTCCCAAAAACAGCACCCGCAATCCATACTGCGACCAGTACCTTTCCTGGATGGAGGGGAGAACTTTTCCCTGGTGACGCTGCTCACGGGCTAGCGCTTCCTTCCAGAGTTCGCAGCGAATAGAATCAAACCATCCCAGCAGGACCTGCTCTGATACTGGTCCTCTGTGCTGTAGCTGCATCTCTCGCAACCTCCTCCTGAATTCCTCTTCCATGGCGGCTGGTATCTGTACCTCTCCTCCTCTCCTGCTATCCGGACCTTGGATCCAGGTGGAGGTTTGGATGTCCCAGACTGCAGGAAGCATCCCACTGCTTGCCAACAATGTGACGGAACGTCCCTACACTCCTCTTGAGTGCGTTCGTCATATATCACTTCTTCTCAGTCTGGATATAGGTATAAGATATTCCAACCGCTCCCAAGCACCAAACGAGACAACACTTGCTTGGTGCCAACATGGACTGAAGATTTATTACAAAGATGACATTTATATACAGTAGGAGAGGAGATCCCCCCTCCTGCTCATATTATTCTAACAATACACTTGTAACAACTTAACATAAACTAATTAGCTAATTCCTTTAAGCAGCTGATGTGACTCAGGATTTCACTACAAGTCAGACTTGTGGTCACCGAGCTAAACACAGTTGATTATAAATTATCATAATTACCACCACAAGACATCTCATCACAATAGCAGGAGACCACCAGTAACAGACGGAGCGTCTCCTGCATTGTGCAGAGGACAATGGGATCAACTAACTCAATTAACATCTTGAGTTCATGACACTAGCATCAGAGTGTATGTCCCAACAGCATGAGACACACACATTATATATATACATATATATACAGCATTGAATGTTCTCCTTCACCCTGTGCCCCTTAAAATCCAGGGCCCATGATCGGTGGGCAGGAGGCTCGTAGTTAGTCCTCTCAAAAAGCCCGTGTCCTGGCTAGGTCTGTCACAGTATGGAACCCCAAATTCTCTACAGGACGACCAGATGTAACAATATCCAGAACTGTATTGGTGCTTGAAGGACGCTGCAAATGCTGAAAACATATGCAGACCATTAGGACCAGAAAGTCAAAATCAAGCAAAAGTTGTCCCAAACAACAACACAAAGTTATCATATATAGCACTTACTTTGCAAGAGCTGCCTGCATGCGGTCCTCAAAAGGCTGGAGTGTACTATCACAAAACACCCCACTAGTAGTTAGCCTCCTTCAGCTGTCTAGCTGAGGAGGGGAATGGCACCAATACGCCGTCCTTGGCGTTCTATTTATACAGTGTTTCGTGCGCCGTCCATCACAAGATATGTGACGCTGCTCATGGCCACCCCGTCCCTGCATCACACATAAAAAATGTGAGGCCAGGGATCTGGCCATGCTAGGACTAAAACCACTGGCACAAATCCCTAAAATTGGGGAAAAACCCAACTCTAGGGAGATACTCAAGCCCCCCATTAAACATGAGGGGTCCTTTTTGTGCCAGGTAGAGGGATGGGGCCCATATGTAAGTGATAAAAGAATGGGGCCTGCCCACCCTGTTCCCGACGAATCCGGGACTGGATGCCAATTCCAAGGCAGACATTGTGTGGGCAATGTAAATCCACTCAACATTATGGATCTTAATTATTAACAAAAATCCTCACTTCCTTTCACCCATCCCGACCCAAAGATGTCTGAACGGCAGGAAAAAGAGAATATAGAACTGTATACATTAAAGTATAGAAATGTGAAGAAACCCATATGTATATACATCTCTTCCATTCAGAGTAACTCTCTCATTGAGTCCAGGAACATGTAGAAACCCTAACGGGGGGGGGGGGGGGATTAAATTCTAAGAATTGATAAGATTTTGGATTACATATGCCAAAGCATCGCAAAATCTAGATGACAAGTCTCAAAGTAGTCTAAAGAACAACAGTCAACCAAAAAGTCCAAAATCGATGGATATTGAATAGTCTTTTTCGACATTAACCACTTCAATACAGGGCTTTTAAACACCCTTCCTTACCAGAGCACTTTTTGCGATTCGGCACTGCGTCGCTTTAACTAACAATTGCACGGTCGTGCGACGTTACACCCAAACAAAATTGACGTCCTTTTTTTCCCCACAAATAGAGCTTTCTTTTGGTGGTATTTGATCACCTCTGCAGTTTTTATTTTTTGCGCTATAAACAAAAGAAGAGCGACAATTTTGAAAAAAAACACAATATTTTTTACTTTTTGCTATAATAAATATCCCATTTTTTTTTTAAAAAAAAACTATTTTTTTTTCCTCAGTTTAGGCCGATACGTATTCTTCTACATATTTTTGGTAAAAAAAAATCGCAATAAGCGTATATTGATCGGTTTGCACAAAAGTTATAGCGTCTACAAAATAGGGCATAGATTTATAGATTTTTTTTTTTTTTTTTTTACTAGTAATGGCGGCGATCTGCGATTTTTTTTTCATGACTGCGACATTGCGGTGGACACTTCGGACACTTTTGACACATTTTTGGAACCATTCACATTTACACAGCGATCGTTGCTATAAAATTGCAATGATTACTGTGTAAATGTGACTGGTAGGGAAGGGGTTAACACTAGGGGGCGCTGCAGGGGTTAATGTGTGTCCCTATAGGAGTGATTCTAACTGTGGGGGGAGGGGACTCAAGGGGAGGAGACCGATCATGTGTTCCTCCGTACTGGGATCACATGATCGGTCTCCTCTCTGCTGACAGGACGTGGAGCTGTGTGTTTACACACACAGCTCCACGGTCCCGCACGGTCCCGTTGTTTTAACGGGCAATCGCGGGTGCCCGGCGGACATCGCGGCCGCCGGGCACTCGCACCGGGTCCCGAGCGATGCCGCGGGCGCGCGCGCGCCCCCCAGGCGGCCGGGAATGCAAGGACGTCATATGACGCCCACCCAGGATGGGAGATCCACCTTGTGGGCGTCATATGACTATGACGCGGTATTGAAGTGGTTAAGTAGTCCCACATACAAGATCCCTTATACATCCTCAAACAATCAATATGTTTTTCCTGAGCTATATGTGCCGGAAATGTAACACTCCCATTGGTTGTGCTCTCAACCAAACTGTCAAACCATCACATGTGCAGCATCATGGCAGCTGTGGATTAAACAGAGGCAAAGATGCCAGCTTCCTTGGCTGAAAATGATAGGGGGGTTTACTTACCCTTTAACAAAGCTGACAATGGTTCTAAACCTTCTCTACTCTATCCAAAGCTAAAAAAGTTTTAGTTTTATATGCACCTAAAAAAATGTCCAATCTCTTATCATTTCTTATTAATTACAGCTCTTGGTCTCAAGGAAACCTGGTGGTCTAGGAACAGGAAAATATCGATCTTATTATATGGAGGAACCCCAAACAATCTTAATTTTGAATTAGTTATTTCACCACTAACAAAATCCAGTCCTCTACTCACTGTTATCATATTGCTAAACGTATCTGATCCTGAAAATCAGTAGAGGTGATGTTAAACTATTGCCATTTTGGCAGCGAGGAGGCTTCCAGAATAATATGGTGCAGTGGACAGGAAAGGGAACATGGCTTGATTTCTAGCTTGGTTGGTGTGTTTTTTCCGCTGGTTGCCTTTGTCTGTGGCCTTGGAGCAAATAATTGTCTTGTATATTAATCTGCTGCTCATGAATAAACATCCTTAAGTCACTGAGCAGAAAGGACGCATTTCAAGTGAAGCAGCGTTACACTAATGGGGTTTCTTTTATAAAATGTAGCTTCAAATAACACCAGACGCGCTGTTCAGAAAAAGCTGTTAGATGGCTTTATAAATGGTATCAGTAATGGGAAAAGTACAGATCAGAGTGTGCATGCGAGTATTTCAGATTTTAGCTATTTTAAAAAGAACATACAGACTTTTTTATTTTATTTAATTACATTTCTAAAAGATCGGCTGTATGTAATTTTGTGTTGTGTGTGTTTATACTTTAAAATCCTTGCTTCTGTTCATAATTTGTATTTATATTTCTGTTGTGGCAGTTATGTTTGTTGATTACATACACAGGCTCAAGTTCCTTCTCTGCAGTGCTACACAATGGATGTGCTGTACTGTTCATTCTCATGTTGCAAGTCTATGGGTCAGCTGACTCCCTTAACCGCTTCAGCCCCGGAAGATTTTACCCCTTTCCTGACCAGAGCACTTTTTGCGATTCGGCACTGCGTCACTTTAACTGACGTTTGTGCGACGTTGTATCCAAACAAAATTGACGTCCTTTTTTTCCCACAAATAGAGCTTTATTTTGGTGGTATTTGATTATCTCGCAGTTTTTATTTTTTGCGCTATAAACAAAAAAAAGAGTGTCAATTTTGAAAAAAACACAATATTTTGTATGTTTTGCTATAATAAATATCCCCATTTTTCTTTTAAAAAAGCAATTTTTTTCTCAGTTTAGGCCAATATGTATTTTTGGTAAAAAAAATCGCAATAAGCGTATATTGATTGGTTTGCGCAAAAGTTATAGCGTCTACCAAATAGGGGATAGATTTATAGCATTTTTATAAAAAAATTTTTACTAGTAATGGCGGCAATCTGCGTTTTTTATCAGGACTGCGACATTATGACGGACACATCGGACAATTTTGACACATTTTTGGGACCATTGGCATTAATACAGCGATCAATGCTATAAAAATGCATTGATTACTGTAAAAATGTCACTGGCAGTGAAGGGGTTAACACTAGGGGGCGATCAAGGGGTTAATTGTGTTCCCTAGTGTGTGTTCTAACTGAACGGGGGAGGGGACTGACTAGGGGAGATTACAAATCGCTGTTCATACTTTGGATCTGTGACTTCTCCCCTCAGAGAACCGGGATCTCTGTGTTTACACACAGAGATCCCGGTTCTCGCCGTGTTACGAGCGATCGCGGGAGCCCGGCACTCATCGAGACCACCGGGTACTTGCATCGGCTCCAGGGGCGAGCCTACCGGCCGCCTTAAGGTGTGACGTAACATAACAGCGATTCGCCTGCCCGTGTCATTCTGCCACAGTATAACTGCGGTAGCTGGTCGGCAAGCGGTTAAAGCAATACACTCCCTATGTGGCTGATATTCTGTGTATTATTTTTTTAAATATTTTATTATATCTTTTCATGTGACAACACTGAAGAAATGACACTTTGCTACAATGTAAAGTAGTGAGTGTACGGCTTGTATAACAGTGTAAATTTGCTGTCCCCTCAAAATAACTCAACACACAGCCATTAATGTCTAAACCGCTGGCAACAAAAGTGAGTACACCCCTAAGTGAAAATGTCCAAATTGGGCCTAATGTGTCAATATTTTGTGTGACCATCATTATTTTCCAACATTGCTTTAACCCTCTTGGGCATGGAGTTCACGAGAGCTTCACAGGTTGCCACTGGAGTCCTCTTCCACTCCTCCATGATGACATCACGGAGCTGGTGGATGTTAGAGACCTTGCGCTCCTCCACCTTCCGTTTGAGGATGCCCCACAGATGCTCAATAGTGTTTAGGTCTGGAGACATGCTTGGCCATCAACTTTACCCTCAGCTTCTTTAGCAAGGCAGTGGTCATCTTGGAGGAGTGTTTGGGGTCGTTATGTTGGAATACTGCCCTGCGGCCAAGTCTACGAAGAGAGTGGATCATGCTCTGCTTCAGTATGTCACAGTACATGTTGGCATTCATGGTTCCCTCAATGAACTGTAGCTCCCCAGTGTCGGCAGCACTCATGCAGCCCCAGACCATGACACTCCCATCACCATGCTTGACTGTAGGCAAGATACACTTGTCTTTGTACTCCTCACCTGGTTGTCGCCACACACACCATCTGAACCAAATAAGTTTATCTTGGTCTCATCAGACCACAGGACATGGTTCCAGTAATCCATGTCCTTAGTCTGCTTGTCTTCAGCAAACTGTTTGCGAGCTTTCTTGTGCATCATCTTTAGAAGAGGCTTCCTTCTGGAACGACAGCCATGCAGACCAATTTGATCCAGTGTGCGGCGTATGGTCTGAGCACTGACAGGCTGATCCCCCACACCTTCAACCTCTGCAGCAATGCTGGCAGCACTCATACGTCTATTTCTCAAAGGCAACCTCTGGATATGACGCTGAGCATGTGCACTCAACTTTTTTTGTCGACCATGGCGAGGCCTGTTCTAAGTGGAACCTGTCCTGCTGATCCGCTGTATTGTCTTGGCCACCGTGCTGCAGCTCAGTTTCCGGGTCTTGGCAATCTTCTTATAGCCTAGGCCATCTTTATGTAGAGCAACAATTCTTTTTTTATGATCCTCAGAGAGTTCTTTGCCATGAGGTGCCATGTTGAACTTCCATTGACCAGTATGAGAGAGCGAGAGCCATAACACTAAACTTAACACACCTGCTCTCCACTCACACCTGAGACCTTGTAACACTAATGAGTCACATGACACTCAGAAGGCAAATGGCTACTTGGGCCCAATTTAGACATTTTCACTTAGGGGTGTACTCACTTTTGTTGCCAGCGGTTTAGACATTAATGGCTGTGTGTTGAGTTATTTTGAGGGGACAGCAAATTTACACGGTTATACAAGCTGTACACTCACTACTTTACATTGTAGCAAAGTGTCATTTCTTCAGTGTTGTCACATGAAAAGATATAATAAAACACTTACAAAAATGTGAGGGGTGTACTCACTTTAATAAGATACTGCACATACTGAGAAAAATATAAATAAAGGCACATGCAAAAAAAAAAAAAAGGATTTCATATATTATATATTGCAAGCATTAAACACAGACAGTTATCAAAGAGATTTTTGGTGATCTTTTAAGCAGGAAGGGAGAGTGTATGTATAGTAAATGCTGGCTTAATCTAGTGACCCCATTTTAACCACTTCCGGACCAGTGTCATACCCGTACATCGCTGGACTTCAAGTGGTTATTCCATACCTCCAAACTTTTTGAGATGGGAATGAGGGACACCTTTTAGCAAAAGTATGTAGTCATAGGACGCACCTCCCGACACGCCCCCTTAAAGGAGAATTGTACAAAAAATGATTAGTTAAATCCACAAGTGCTTTTTTTTTACCACTACTATTCCTTTATATTGGCTTTTGACATTTACAAATTGAGCAATTTTGAAATTGGATGAAAGGTTTAGCTCTAGGAAACACTTTTTGAAAGATAAATGATGCATTTTATATACAACTATATGGATCACACCAAAATGAGGGACAAATGAGGGGGAAAGTGGGACAGAGGGGTTTTGTTCCAAATCAGGGACAGTCCCTCGAAATCAGGGACAGTTGGAAGCTATGTTATACCAGGATGATGTCTGCAGCTGCAGGCATCATCCCAGTATCATTTTCTAGAACCAGTGGTTGGCTGACTTGTAAAAGCAATCCTAGCAGCTAACTAACCACTGGATTGTTTCTACAAGCAGCGGGAGGGGACGCTCCCACCCCCGCTGCCTTCTGCGACTTTCTCAGGCTTTCCTGTCCCACTGGGAGACCCAAGCAGCCAGCCGGACGCTTCTGTCGAACAAAGCCCAGATCAGCTTTGATCAGCTCTTGGCTATGGTAACCCGGAAGCGATGACCTGACGTCACTTCTGGTTTAGCATTCGAAAACACAGATCTTGGTGTGATTGAATGCTTTTAAGGGCAGAGGAGGGATTTGGGGACTTATAGACCCCAGATCTCTCCATAAAGAGTACCTGTCACATGGCTATTGCTGTCACAAGGAAGTTTACATTTCTTGTGACAGCAAAAAAAGTGATAAAAAACCCAAAACATTAAAGCAACAGAATAAAAATAAAAATAAAAATAAAATAAAAATAATCATTTAAAAAAAAAAGTAAAGTGTCCCTGCCCCCCGATTCCTTGTGCGAACGCTTGTGCGAACGCATGCAACGGTCCTGCATGCATGCAAAAAGCGATCCTCCCACATATGTAAGGTATTATCGTGAACGTCAGATCATGGGCAGTAATTCTAGCATCAGCATCCTGTGTGAATCTAAAGTGGTAACCTGTAAAGGCTTTTAACCACCGCAGTACCGGGCACTTATACCACCTTCATGCCCAGACCATTTTTCAGCTTTCAGTGCTGTCACACTTTGAATGACAATTGCGCAGTCATGCTACACTGTAACCATGTGAAATTTTTATCATTTTCTTCACACAGATAGAGCTAGTTCTTTTGGTGGTATTTAATCATTCCTGAGTTTTTAATTTTTCCCTAAAATAAAAAAAAAGGCCAAAAATCTTGAAAAAAAAAAAAAGTTTTTCTTAGTTTCTGTCAGTAAATTTTGTAAATAAGTAATTTTTCTCCTTCACTGATAGGTGCTGATGAGGCAGCACTGATAGGCTGCACTGATGGCCACTGATGTGGTGGCACTTATGGGCACTGATGAGGCGGCACTTATGGGCACTGATTAGGTGGCACTGATGAGGAGGCACGAATATGCCGCACTTATGGGCACTGATAGGTGGCACTGATATGTGGCACTGGTGAACACTGATAGGCGGCACTGTTGGGTGGCACTGGTGGGAATTGGGCACAGATAGGTGGCACTGGTGGGCACAGATATGCGGCACGGATAGTTGGCACTGATGGGCGTCACTGTTGGGCATTGATGGGTGGCATTGATGGGCAGCAGTGATGAGCATTGATGGGCAGCAGTGATGGGAATTGATGGGCAGCACTGATAGCCAGCACTGACTGGCATTACTAATGGCCACTGATTTCTGGCACTTGTAGACACTGATTGCTGGCACTTGTGGGCACAGATTGCTGGCACTTGTGGGCACAGATTAGTGGCAATTGTGGCATTGTTTGTCACTGATTTCTGGCAATGGTGGACAATCATTGCTGACACTGGTGGGCACTTAATTGTAATCAGGGCACTGATGATCAGTCCCCTGATTACATACCTAGCTGTCCTCTGTGAGGAGATGCTGCTGATCGGCTCTCCTCTCCGCACACTCTGTCAGTGTGAGGCGAGGAGAACCGATTACTGGCATCTCCGTGTTTACATGTGACCTGCTGTGATTGGACAAAGCTGATCACATGGTTAAAGAGCCGTGGGCGTGGCACTTTACACAGATCGGGATACCATAACTGTGTCAAGAAGCTGGAAATTACTGTAGTAGACACCCCCTACTCCAGTCATCTCCACTAGCTTTTGGGAATATAGTTTAATTTAGAATACTAGGAGGTCAGCTGATTGGAATGGATGCCATTCACAATTCACTTTGCTTTTTCTAATAAATGCAAAGTGTTCTTTGATTGGATGAGGTGGAGAGGCCAGGCGGTGATGTCACAATCTCGACCTCATCCAACCAGAAAATGCTTTGCATTTATTGACACAATGCAAAGCATTCACTGAATGGTGCCCATGCCTGGCGGTGGACCTCCTGTTGTTCACAATGCAGCAGGGGCTCCGGAAGCTAGTAACGATCACTGGAGTAGCAGTGTCTTACTACAGTGATATTCAGCTGCTTCAGGGATCCCACAGGTATGGTATATGCATAGTTACATTGCGGTTGACTTACTAAAACTGGAGAGTGCAAAATCTGGTGCAGTTGTGCATGGTAGCCAATCAGCTTCCAGTTTTTTTTTGTTAAAGCTTAATTGAACAATTTGAAGTTAGAAGCTGATTAGCTACCATGTGCTGCGTGCCAGATTTTGCACGCTTCAGTTTTAGTAAATCAACCCAATTGGTCCAAGTTGGATGTACAGTAACTATGTAAAAATATCCATACCTAGATCTTTTCTTTAACCACTTGCCGCCCGCCCACCGTCAAATGACGGAAGGACTGTATGACTCTCATGCTGGGTAGACATCATATGAAGGTGCACCCGAACGGCTGTAGCCGCAGGGGCATGCAGCGCAGCTATTGTGGCCGCACCATGTTGCTAGGACATGGCGCAACACTGATCTTTGTAAAAGTCGCTGGCATGACTCTTTAACCACTTCCCTCCCGGCATATAGCAAAATGACGGCCGGGCGGTGGTTCAGTTATCCTGACTGGACGTCATATGATCTCTTTCAGGATAACTGCCGGCACGCGCCTGTGGGGGCACGCAGCGCGGTGGTCGGTGCTGCGGCGTGTTAGTCTGACACACCGCTACACTCATCTCGGTAAAGAGCCTCTGAGGCAAAAACTAAATTTACACATAGCGGGGCACTTTGAAAAAGTTTGGCGCTACACTGAAAATAACAGTTCTCTTGCTGCCATGCTGATCTATTATCTTTTGTACTTTCTGAGTAACTGGACATGATCAAGCATTCATGTCAGGACTTTTTACTTCAGTGTAGGTTTGAGAACTACATAAGTTTAAGAATACTAACATGAAAATCAATAGTGTAGGTTTGAGAACTACATAAGTTTAAGAATACTAACATGAAAATCAATATTTTTTTTTTTATTGTTCCTTTAAACAGCAATTCCAGGCAACGACTGAAAGTACAAAGTGAGCATATCATGGTACTCTAATGCAAGAGCATCCTTCTGCTTCCTGAAACATCAATCATATTCAAAGTTCTAGAGACAGGTTTCTATCTGATTGATGTTTGTTGAAAAATTCTAAACACTAATGCCCTGTACACACGACCGGTTTTCTCGCCGGAATAAACTCTGAAGGTTTTTCCGACGGAGTTCCGACGGAATTCCACTGAAACTGTCTTGCGTACACACGATCACACCAAAGTCCGACCGCCAAGAACGCGGTGACGTACAACACGTACGACGGGACTAGAATAAGGAAGTTCAATAACCAGTAGCCAATAGCTTCCGTCTCGTACTTGCTTCAGAGCATGCGTAGTTTTTGGTACGTCAGAACAGCATACAGACGAGCGGTTTTCCCGATAGGAATTGATTCCGTCGGAAATATTTAAAACATGTTCCATTTCTAGGTCCGTCAGAATCTTCGAAAAAAAAGTCAGATGAGGCCTACACACGATCGGAATATACGATGAAAAGCTTCCGTCTGACAAACAAAAAACAAATCAATAGGTGCTGTGCTGCTAGAATCATATAAATCAAGCCGAAACAAATACTCAGAGGGGGTTATTTACTGAAGCTGGAGAGTGTAAAATCTGGTGCAACTCTGCATAGAAACCAATCAGCTTTCAGGTTTTTTTGCCAAAGCTTAATTGCACAAGCTGAAGCTAGAAGCTGATTGGCTACCATGAACAGCTGCACCAGATTGTGAGTCCACCTCTATTAGTAAATCTCCCCCAGTGTGCACAATAAGTTCTGAAAATATCATGGGAAACAAGAACCTCAAATTTCCCTTAAGGCCACCCACACTGTAAGTAAAATACAGGGCGTCTTTAAGGAAGGGCAAAAGGGGCAGCTGTCCTGGGCCCTGTCATTGTTGTGGGACCCAAAGCAGCTGACTCATACTTGCCAACTATCCTGGTTTAAATTCCCTTGTCCCTTGAAGTTTTAGTCTCATGCTGTGTCCTGATATCTCAGTGTGAAGTTTTGTTACTAATGCTGCCCAGCTCTACCCTATTGTTGTGTACAGATGACTCACCTGCAGACCCTGTGTTTACATGTCAATATCGGCATTGATGTAAATAGCAGCGGACCGTCAGCATGGTTACGTAAATAGAGGCAGTATTCATATGTATATCATATATCATGCCCCCCTGAGGTCATATCCATCATCACCTATACTGAATGCTGCTCACTGGGGAGATAAAGGGGCATGCTTGAAAGTCCTGCCTACAACTGTACTCATTAAGCCTAACATCAGCCTGTTCTGCAAAGGTGGGGTGTGGGGCAGAGAAGGAATTACAGTTTGGGTTGCACAGGTGAGAAAGGAGGGGATGTATGGAGGTAAAGACGGTGGGTGCAAAGATGAGCAGAGGAGGCAGGTAGAGTTAAAGGGGAGGGGGATTGGAAAGGATGGGGGAGGTTTGGGGTGCAAAGGTTTTTTAGCATGGGTTTTAGGATGCAAAGGTGTACTGACAGGGTGGATAAATATATAGGTCACGTGTAGGGCAGCCAATTAATTTCAATGGGCTGCTCTATGCGCTACAAATGCAGAAGAAAGTCCCAAACCCTTTTTCAAAATCACACGTGGCAAGGCACATGTCAGCAGATGAGTGAGGGTGTCATAAACAATTAATGGCACTGATGTGTATCGGTTAAATGCGTTCCCGACACACACAAATGTGAACGCAGGCTAAATGTCTCAGTTACATTGGTGGTCAGTGTAAATCTTCTTATTACATTGGGGCTTTGTGTAGAATCCTTTCATTCACACTAGTGGCCAGTGTGATTGCCCCCTTACATTGGTGGTCAGTGTAAATCCCTCCTTACATTGGTGGTTACTGTGAATGCTTCTATTACATTAGTGGTCAGTGTAAACCCCTATTACATTAGTGCTCAGTGTAAACCCCTATTACATTGGTGTTCAGTTTTGAAACTCCTCTTTATATTGGTAGTCTGTAAAAAAAAAAAAATAAGCATTGTCATTGATCACACCCCCCCCCCCCCCCCAGCACTGCCACTAATCCCAGCAGTCCTAGGATCCCTAGGAGTTTTCTGTCTATTAATGGGTCCCCTCACCTCCCCATTCTATCAGGGGAGGATAGACAGATCTGCTGTTCCTAGTGATCAGGAACAGCGATCTGTCTCCTCCCCCAGTCACTACACTGCCCTCACAGTTAGAAACACCTCCTTAGGGAACACTTAACCCCTTGATCGCCCCCTAGTGTTAACCCCTTTCCCTGCCAATGACATTTATACAGTAATCACTGGCTATTTTTAGCTCTGATTGCTGTATAAGTGTCACTGGTCCCAAAAAAGAGTCAAAAGTCTCCGATCTGTCCGCCGCAATGTCACAGCCCCGCTAAAAATTGCTAATCACTGCCATTACTGGTAAAAAAAAGTATAATAAAAATGCCATAAATGTATCCCTTATTTTGTAGACGCTATAACTTTTGCGCAAACCAATCAATATACGCCTATTTTTCTCTACCAAAAATATGTAGAAGAGTACATATTGGCCTAAGCTGAAAAATTTTTACAATTTTTTGTGGGGATGATAATTATAGCAATCAGTCTTTTTTTATTGTTTATAGTGCAAAAAATAACAACGCAGAGGTGATCAAATACCACCAAAAGAAAGCTCTATTTGTGGGGAAAAAATGACGTAAATTTTGTTTGGGTACATCGTTGCACAACCGCGCAATTGTCAGTTAAGGCGACACAGTACCAAATTGCAAAAAATGGCCTGGTCATTAAGGGGGCAAATCCTTCCAGTCACTAAGTACTTAAGTTAAAGTAGAATTCCATGCTACACCTAACTAGTCCTAAAAATCACAGTCAGCCATGAATGTAGAATAACTATTCTCACTCCCGTGTACATGGCAATATCTAATAGGGGTAGTGCAATAATTGTTTTCATTTCTAGGCAGAGCCGATGCATTTGCATTGTTACGTGAGTATGTGGGGGCAAGGGACTTTCAAAATGTTTTGTTTTTTATTTATTATACGTTACCTAAACTTTTGTGAAGGGCTTAACTTTAATGATATCACCTAGGTGACATCAGTGGTCTATTAGACCTCTATTGTCACCTATGGAGTCACAAGGTCTATGTATCAGTTAGACATGTGCACAACAAAAAAATTTGTTTATTTTCGTTTCTTTTTTTTCGTTTCCGAAAAAAAATCATTTTTTTTCGTTTCGTTTTTTTCGTTTCCGTTGATTCGTAACAATTCGTACATTCGTAAGTCGTCGTTGTACGGATTCGTAACGATTCGTACATTCGTAAGTCGTCGGTGTTCGTATTCGTAATGATTCGTACATTCGTAAGAGTTTTATTTTTTCGTTGATTCGTTTTTTCGTTAGTTTAATTTTCGGACGCATTCGTATTTATTCGTACATTCGTATTTATTCGTACATTCGTAACATTCGTACATTTGTAATCGGAGCATAATTCATAATTTGATGTAATGTGTATGCTATTATTACATTTTAATAATTTACGAATCGAAAAAATAAGTTACGAATCGAAAAAAATAAGTTACGAATCGAAAAAAAAAAAAAAGTTACGAATGTACGAATTTTTTAGTTCAATAGAGACACGGAAAATACAAATCAAAAAAAAAAAAAAAAAAAAAGTTACAAATCGAAAAAAAAAAAAGTTACGAATCGAAAAAAAAAAAGTTACGAATCGAAAAAAAAGTTACAAATGTACGAATTTTTTGGTTCAATAGAGACACGGAAAATTACAAATCGAAAAATTTTTTAAAAAAGTTACGAATTGAAAAAAAAGTTACGAATCGAAAAAAAAAAAGTTACGAATCGAAAAAAAGTTACGAATGTACAATTTTTTTGGTTCAATAGAGACACGGAAAATTACAAATCGAAAAACAAAAAAAAAAAAGTTACGAATTGAAAAAAAGTTACGAATCGAAAAAAAAATAAGTTACGAATCGAAAAAAAAGTTACGAATGTACGAATTGTTTGGTTCAATAGAGACACGGAAAATTACAAATCGAAAAAAAATTTAAAAAAGTTACGAATTGAAAAAAAAGTTACGAATCGAAAAAAAAAAGTTACGAATCGAAAAAAAGTTACGAAAGTACAATTCTTTTGGTTCAATAGAGACACGGAAAATTACAAATCGAAAAACAAAAAAAAAAAAGTTATGAATCGAAAAAAAAAAGTTACGAATCGAAAAAAAAAAGTTACGAATGTACAAATTTTTTAGTTCAATAGAGACACGGAAAATACAAATCGAAAAAAAAAAAAAAAAAAAGTTACAAATCGAAAAAAAAAAAGTTACGAATCGAAAAAAAAAAGTTACGAATCGAAAAAAAAGTTACAAATGTACAAATTTTTTGGTTCAATAGAGACACGGAAAATTACAAATCGAAAAAAAATAAAAATAAAGTTACGAATCGAAAAAAGAAAAGTTACGAATCGAAAAAAAAGTTCCGAATGTACGAATTTTTTTGTTCAATCCATTCGAAGCACGTTTAGCAGCACCATTGTAAGGGACATTACCAATTCAACAAAAAAAAAAAAGTTGCGAATGTATGAATTTTTTCGTTCGTTTTCGTTTTTCGGATTTTCTTCATTAGTACATTCGTTGTTTCTAATTTGTTTTTTCTGATTTTCGTTGTTTTTCGGATTCGTTCGATTCGAATGATTCGTTATTCGGATTCGTACGATTCGAACAATTCGTTCATTCGTACGAAAACGAACGAACAAAATAACGAAAAAAAACGAAAAACAAAAAAAAATCGAAACTAATTGCACATGTCTAGTATCAGTGTTTTCATCCAAGATTCATACAACTTAATTCACACAGTTTCCTAAATGGATTCAACTGAAAAATTTGTGAATCATGGGTGAAAGTTTTGTGGATTTTTTGTAAAAACATTTATACCTGTGACAAAAAAAATAAAGCCTATACATGTAAATATATATATATATATATATATATATATATATATATATATATATATATATATATATATATATATATTTCTATTGCAGAGGGTTGCACTGTGTGGTAACTGCCCCTTGAAAGCACTACTGAAACAGAAAATGTTTCTGTTCTTACTTGAAATGCGAAATGATAATTCTTCCATCCAATGAAGCCAAGATATCTGGTTGATTAAGCCCCCGTACACACGGTCGGAAATTCCGACCACAAAATCCGTCAGATTTTTTCCGACGGATTTTGGCGCTGCATACACACGATCGGACAAAGTTGTCGGAAGATCCAATCGTTCCGAACGTGGTGACGTTCATTGCGTACGACAGAACTACGTAGAGGCTAGTAGCCAATAGCTTTGGTCTCGTAATTTGATCTGAACACGCGTGGCCCTTTGTCCGTCGGAATTCTCAACACACGATCGGAAAACGTCCGATCGGATTTTGTTTTCGGAAAATTTGAGATCCTGCTCTCTAATTTTTTCCAGCGCAAATTCCGATGGAAAAAGCCCACTAGAGCCCACACACGATCGGATTTTCCGACAACATAATCCGATCTGACTTTTTCCATCGGAATGTCCGACTGTGTGTACGGGGCATAACAGCTTGTCATACTTTGCATTTTACTGTATTTGCTGGTTGCCATCAGAAAATAAATTGCTGAAATATTACCACCAGCTTAGTTTTCTTCCACTGTTCTATGACTTGTAGCCACCAATAACACAAGGAGCTGCTGCTTCCTGCAGGTCAACCAAGAAAAAACGAAAATATAAATATCGATCATCTCTGTAAATCAAAATTATTTTTGTCATCCAACATTGCTGCATCCTAACTACCATTATACCTTTTTGGTGCTCAACGAAAAATAAATTAAATAAATAAAGAATTTAATTGATTAAAAAAATAAATTAAGTGACCCTGCCAGTTCAGTAACAAAATTCAAAAGGAAGTTCCCTGCAACAGAAGAGGTATTATAATTACCTCTCCAGCAACCCGTGTCTCCTACCTTCCAGCACATGTGTAGCTCAGTGTAGAACTTGCAGCAATGCCGAAATGACTTAAGTCCTATGCATGCACGGGAGTGACGTCATTTTAATCTGGTCAATGAAAACGCCTATGTATATAAACTCATGACCACTTCAGGCCTGTACAATTGCTTGGTAACACAAATTGCTAATCAGCCAATCACATGGCAGCAACTCAATGAATTTAGGCATCAGGACGCGGTGAAGACAACTGAAATTGTGAATACCTCTAAATGGGATTTTTAAGGCAATTATAGAAAAATGCTAATTATATGTATATATATTTTTTCAAAAAATAGAAAATGTATTAATACAAATTTTTTTACATAATAAAAAGATTCCCACAAGGGAAACCCAGACAAAAACACACATGTACATGTATCATAGTGAAATAATTAATTCATATCACAAGTTGTATCACCCCACTACACATACGGAATACCATCCATACAATTTACAGATGATGGTGAGTAGTGGGAGTGACCAATACGTTTCGACATAAGTATGAATTTTATTCTTCTTCAGGGACTGATACCACTTCTGAAAATACAGAGTAAAGTATAAATATATTTTGAAATCCAAATCAATGAATATCATATGAGACATGAAAAATGCTTTCAAATATATCAAACTTACATATCAATTATATTATTGGAGAGAGCATTCCCTCAACACTGATGACCATCTCAAAGTCTGCATGAAATACGCCTTTCATCACATGACATATTTGAAACCATTTTTCATGTCTCATATAATATTCATTGATTTGGATTTCAAAATGTATTTAACCACTTCAGCCCCGGAAGAAATTACCCTCTTCCTGACCAGAGCACTTTTTGCGATTCGGCACTGCGTTGCTTTAACTGACAATTGCGTGGTCGTGCGACGTGGCTCCAAAACAAAATTGACTTCCTTTTTTTCCCACAAATAGAGCTTTCTTTTGGTGATATTTGATCACCTTTGTGGTTTTTATTTTTTGCGTTATAAACAAAAAAACAGTGAAAATTTTGAAAAAAAAACACATTATTTTTTACTTTTTGCTATAATAAATATCCCCCAAAAAATATATAAAAAAAAAAATTTCCCTCAGTTTAGGCCGATACGTATTCTCCTACATATTTTTGGTAAGCTTTTATTGATTGCTTTTATTGATTGGTTTGCGCAAAAGTAATAGCGTCTACAAAATAGGGGATCGTTTTATGGCATTTTTATTGATAATTTTTTTTTAAACTAGTTTTACGATTTTTATCATAACTGCAACATTATGGCAGACGCATCGGACACTTTGGCAGGATTTTGGGACCATTCACATTTATACAGTGATTAAAAATGCATTGATTACTGTGTAAATGTGACTGGCAGTGAAGGGGTTAACCACTAGGTGGCACTGTAGGAGTTAAGGGTGTCCTAGGGAGTGATTCTAACTGTGGGGGGGGGGGGCTGTGCGTGACACTACACTGATTATGCTCCCGATTACAAGCTGCCTCTTAAAGGGTAACGTACAGGTACATTAATCTGCCTGTACGTGCCCTTCTGCCGCAGTAGGCGGTCGGGAAGCGGTTAATGTATATACAATTCATACATATGTCGAAACGCGTTGGGTACTCCAACTACTCTCCATCATCTGTAAATTGTATGGATGGTACTCCGTATGTGTAGTGGGGTGATACCACTTGTGATATTAATTATTTCACTATGATATGATATGAGTAATATTGCTGACCATGTCCATCCCTTTATGACTACAGTGTATCCATCTTCTGATGGCTCCTTCCAGCAGCATAATGCCCCATGTCACAAAGCTCACATCATCTCACCACTGGTTTCTTGAACATGACAATGAGGTTACTGAACTCCAATGGTCTCCACAGTCAGCAGATCTCAATCCAATAGGACACCTTTGGGATTTGCAGAAACTACGTGATGCTATCATGTCAGTATGGACCAAAATCTCTGAGGAATGTTTCCAACACCTTGTTGAATCTCTGGCATGAAGAATTAAGGCAGTTCTGAAGGCAAAAGGGGGTCCAACCCAGTACTAGCAAGGTGTAACTAATAAAGTGGCCGGTGAGTGTATACCTGTAAGCCACCAGGCTGAAGATGTCAGCAGCCAGCGGAGAGCTCCGGGACATTTCAGCTCTGGAGACAAGGAGAGTATACTTCTGCTTTAACTTTTTCACTAGTGTTATGCACAATTCACTGTTATCCACCGCACTGTTGACGTCATTGGAAGTCGGCTGCCACTTTCTGGCTAAGGCAGTCTGCCTCCCTAATGATGTGTCGCCGGGTTCCCCGTCCTACGATCGCTATGGAACCTGAAGTGTCCTAGGACCTGTGACAAGCATATCCTGGTAGGCTTCAAAGTGGAAGAGATGTCATTCTCACCTAAGCGAAAATGGCAGCAGGGGCAAGCCAAGTTAAACAAAATTGTAAGGTAATCATTAGAAACAACAATTTTGAGAGATTTTGATTGCAGGGATGGGGATGGGGGGATGGAGGGACCATGCAATGACCCAAAAGTGGAACTCTCGCTTATACGCTTCCTCCCCCCCTCCGGTGCCACATTTGGCACCTTTCAGGGAGGAGGGGCGGGGGACCTGTTTTTGACAGGTCCCCTTCCTCACTTCTGGGGACGGGCCGCGTCCCGATCTCCCAGAAGTTCGGCCCCCTTCCTCCTTCCCCCTCCGCCAGGCCAATTAGAAAGCGCAGCGCGTTTCGTGCATGCTCAGTGGGGGACCAGCTGTGAAGCCGAAAGGCTTCACTACCGGGTTACCTTACCAGGAATGGCGGAGGCAGCGCCTGGGAGTCGATCCGAAGATTGGCTGGGGTGCCGACATTGCGGGCTCCCTGGACAGGTAAGTGTCCATATATTAAAAGTCAGCAGCTACAGTATTTGTACCTTTGGACCTCCTCTTTAAGTGCTTTCAGGTCTCCTTTAAGCTAAGGTGACCAGATTTTTAAACTGAAATCCGGGGACATATTGCTTTTTTTAATGGTGGCAATCAGCGCTCTCTGCCCATCGCCGCTGCCGCCAGCCTCACAGCCTGTCAAGTCTTACTCCCCGGGCCCCGACTACTATCGAAAATCACTCTGCCAGGGAAGGCAAGGAGATAAGCAGGTAGGCGGCTGGCCGGGACTTGAGCCAAGTCAGAAGAACATGCGAGCGGAGCTGGATGGGCATGCACCCGAAGCTGAAGAAATATTCCCTCCGCTCTGACCAGCACATGACCATCAGAAAGGGGCACAGATAATGGAAAAAAATACACTGCGTTAAGCTAGTAGGAGCAGCAGATTCAGATTTTTTTTTTTTTAATTCTGCACTGACTGTCTTTGAAATTGCCCCGGCCCCTGTTCAAATCCAATCTGGGGACAAAACCGGGGACAGACTTGGTCCGGGGACAGTGTCCTCAATCCGGGGACTGTCCCCGGAAACCGGGGATGTCTGGTCACCCTACTTTAAGCTGTTTGCCTGTAGATCAGCTTAAAACCAAGACTTTTTTTATTTATTTTACAACTCCCCTAAAATGCATATCATGATTAGAAAAAAAATAAATAGCTACATCTTCCACATTAATAAAATCTTCAGAGAAAACCTCAAATGTACTCTTGCCACTATTTTAAGAAATCCTTTCTAGTAAACTTTTTCCTGTAATCTGTGCCTAAATGGTGCTTTTATGTAAAAATGTACACAGGTTACTTTGAAACTGTCACATAGACATGTCAGTTAAAGTAGATGGTAGCTCTTAAAACGTACGCACTTCAAACAGTCCTGCATCAATAGCAGTACCCAGCTATCCATGCTTTATTACAAAAATAAATCTCATAAACCATTTTTTCATCCCTAATTTCAGCTACGACGTTGGTCTTCCTTTCTGGGAGGGAGGCACAAGTGGCACTTACATCAAACAATATGCTCCACTCCAGTATAAGACAGGGTGCAAATGTATGTCAGAGGGGGCACCAACATGGCCACATCTAATGCAGTGGTGGCCGGTGGTATTTTTTTTACCACCACCACCCCTGGTCTGGTCGGTCGGGTCCAGAACACTTACCCCATCTATGGCGGGCAGCGGGCATCACGGGTGGCTTCCCCTGCTCTCCACCGCGAGCATCATGGGCGGCGGGCATCACAGACGGCTGATTGGCAAGGAGGAGATTCAGTGTGAAAATAGCAAATATTAATTCGCTAATGTCACACAAATGGGTGGGCTTGGTTTGCAGTGCTCTGCTCCCCGATCCCACCCTATTTTCAAGCCTACTAGAGCCTCTGGCTCTACTCATGTGCTTGAAACCCCCCCTATTGGAATTCATGCATCCGGCATCCTGCATGGGGGCCCAACGAATGGATGGGGGGCAGCGCCCGTGTGCCCCTAATGGACAGGCTGCCCCTGATCTAATGGTAGTTCTTTGGTAGATGCAGAGCAAAGAGGCTGATAACTCAGCTTCAAATGTTGTCATCCAATGTTGTGCCCCTGGACGACGCAATTCTATTGCGAAACCGGTAGGGTGGAGCGACGCGCTGACGTCACCTCTATGCTGTTATTGGAATTCCAGGAAGGACGGGTTTGTGTTGTTTGCGTCCGGCCGGCGCATCACACTTGAGGCTCGATTCCGCTTGTTATGATGTAAGTGCATTCTGTTTTAAATGTTTAAATAAATCTCGGATTTTACACTATTGGAGTCCCCCCTCCTTTTATTGAGAGCTTTACTGAGGAGTGTGGAGTGGCTTACCCAGGCTGTGGGAGTCTGCTATATCACCTAGGATTCGAGGAGAGAGGCATTTCTATTCAGGCTTACTATGACACTCTGTAATGGTGTGTCATGGAGATTTGGTAAGAAGTAAATCTTATCTTGTTTCCCTTGGTGGTGGATCACTTGCAATTTGAAGATCATTTTTGGATGGACAGATGTTCTTCTGATTCATTTAGTTTTATGTTGCACGGGTGTAATTATCTTTTAACCACACTCAACATACCTGGACTTTTTTCACTGGACTTTTGCACTATTTATTTATGCTTTATTCATGTTTATGTATGACATATGATTTTTCACTAATATGTGGGGATATTATAAATTGCCATATTATTTATGATATTTATCCAGCAATTTTCCTATTTTGGGGAGTGTTACATGGTTTTATTTACCATAGGTGTTGCACACATATATATTATTGACTGGGGTTGGCAACAGGCACTGTCAATCAATTATATGCACATTAAGTTTTGGTTAAGCGCTGCTCTTTTCATTTTCCGTAAATGTTGTCATCCCTCTGCAGGAAAATTTGCATTCTTTAACCACTTGCCGCCCGCCATATAGCAAAATGATGGTGGCAAATTGGTTTCGATATCCTGACATATGATGTCGCCAGGATATCAAGCAGCTACATGCCCCCCTCTTTACCAATCTAGGTAAAGAGTCTCTGACGGAGACTCTTTACCAAGTGATCAGACGTGTCCAATCATGGCTGATCACAGTGTAAACAGGAAGAGCCGTTGATCAGATTTTCCTCACTCGCGCCTGTCGGACACGAGTAGAGGAGAGCCTATTGGCTGCTCCTCTGACGGGGGGGTCTGTGCTGATTGATTGTCTGTGCTGATCCCCCCCCCGAGGATGCCCACACCGGACCACCAGGGATGCCACTAGGACCACCAGGGATGTCACCAGGGATGCCAATCAGTGCCCATAATGGTTGCCAATCAGTGCCCACAATTATTGTTTGGCACTGATTGGCATCCATCGGTAGCATCTATTAGTGTACATCAGTGCCACCTATCAGTGCCCATCCGTGCCACCTATCAGTACCCATCAGTGCCCCATCAGTGCCGCATATTAGTCCCTATCATCAGTGCCACCACATCAGTGCCACCTCATTGGTGCCTTATTTTTAGAAAAAAAATGTAAAAGAAATCCCAAATTTTGGGCCTTTTTAGGGCCTTTTTTTGATTTGTTTAGCAGAAAATAAAAATCCCAGAGGTGATCAAATACCACCAAAAGAAAAGAAAACTTGCTGGGTCAATAGATTAAAATTGGTGGAAACAAGAGGACTAATTTAACCCATTTGGCTCAGTATGATAGTCATATAAGCCTGATAAAAGAGTCCTGCATGGCCGCTGTGGTGATTATGAGGAGCTCCCACTCTACCTGTTTGATTTTTATTTCATTTATATTACAGAGAATATAGCAGGAGGAGCTGAGACACACAAAGGAGGGTGGGAAAATTCAAAACTCCTACGTATACTAAAGTTAAAAACTATGGCAGTGAGACCTGCTGGAGAATTTATTTTTTACTCTAAAGGAATCCTTGAATTCATTTATAGGTCTTGGGGAACCCCCTGATAAAACCAAATCATTGGGGCAAATGGACAAAATGCCCCTACATTGGTGGCCAATGGAAAGAATTCCTTGTTACAGTGGTGGCCAGAATGCCACCCTTACAGATAGCAAGTAGACATGTGCAGGGTTAAAAAAATGTGTTTTGTTTTGTTTTGATTCAGTATTTCAACAAATGTGTTTAGTTAAATTCGTTACATTCGTTTTTAGAATTTTGTTAGTTCCATATTCAATTTTTTTTAAATTCACCCGCATCGAAAAAAATTATCGAAATGGAGTTTATTTACAAAAGCTGGAAAGTGCAAAATCAGGCTGTACCATCTTCTGAAATTCGAATATAATTAATTTGAATTTAGAATAGAAAAGATTATAATAGATTAGATAATAATAGGAAAAAAATTATAGAAAATAAGAGAATAGAATAGAAAAGAATAGAATAGAAAAACAATAGAATAAAATAGAAAGAATATATAACCATCTTCCAAAATTCGAAATTCAAATAGAATGAATTCAAATAGAAAAGACTAGAATAGACTAGAAAAGAATAGAATAGAAAATCAATAGAACACAATACAATAAAATAGAAAGAATATAATGATTATATTCTTTCTATTTTATGTTATTCTATATTAATTGCTTTTCTATTCTCTTATTTTTTTTATCTTTTCTATTCAACTTTATTCTATTCAAAATTAGAATTTCTGAAGATGGTTTCTATTCTTTATATTTTATTCTATTCTTTTCTTTTCTATTCTCTTATTTTCTATTCTTTTATTTTCTAATATTTTAGATTCCATTGATTTGGATTCTATTCTAATCTATTCTATTCAAATTCAAATTTATTCTGTTCGAAAATTGGAATTTTGGAATACGGTCATATTCTTTTTTTTTGTTCTATTCTATTGCTTCTCTATTTTATTCTCCTATTTTATATTCTATTCATTTATATTATTTTCTATTCTTTTGTTTTCAATTATATTCTAATCTTTTCTATTCAAATTCATTCTATTCAAAATTAGAATTTTTGAAGATGGTTAGGTTATATTCTTTCTATTTTATTATATTTGTTTATATTCTATTCTATTGTCTTTCTATTCTAACAATTAAGAAGATAACTGATGTCCTGCAGCTGGTTCTGCCAAGTGGCATGACTCTGGAACTATCCATGCTCCATCAAATCGAAGGTCAATTAACAAGGAACCCCTAGCAAGCTCTGGAGAAACCCTAGGCTTCCATTAACCACTTGAGGTCTGGGCTATAGCCGAATGACGGCTACAGCAGAGACCTTAATTTCCGGGAGGCTGTCATAGGACGTCCTCCCCTGTGCATGCTCCCTGCGGGCACCCTGCAGGGTGCGCGGGGAGCACACTGTGATCACTGAGTCACTGAGACTCGGGTGATTACCGATCCGAGTAAGGGGCTGATCCCGGTGTGACAGCGTGAGGAGAAAAAAAAAGCCGATCACTGACTAATGTTAAAGGGACATCGGCCCCCAAAGAGGAAGGAACACAGGCACCTCATCTGTGCCAATCAGTACCCCCTGCCATTGCCACCTGCTATTGCCACCTGCCAGTGCCCACAGTGCCCACCAGTGCCACCTATCAATGCCCACAAGTGCCACCTATCAATGCCCACAAGTGCCACCTATCAATGCTCACCAGTGGTGCCAATTAGTGCCACCTATCAGTGTAAACAATCAGTGCCCATTTTTGCCACCCATCAGTGCCCATCACTGCCACCCATCAGTGCCCATCACTGCCACCTATTGGTGCCCATCACTGCCACCTCATCAGTGTACATCAATGAAGGAGAAAAATTACCTGTTTGCAAAATTTTATGACAAAAATATTTAAAAGAATATATATATTTTTTTTAAATTCGAGCTTTTTCAATTTTTTTAACAAAAAAAAACTGCAGAGGTGATTAAATACCACCAAAAGAAAGTTCTATTTATGGGGAAAAAATTAAAAAAATTTGATTTGGGTACAGTGTTGTATGATCGCGCAATTGTCATTCAAAGTGCGTCAGCGCTGAAAGCTGAAATTTGGTCTGGACAGGAGGGGGTTTAAGTGCCCAGTAAGCAAGTGGTTCAACCATGGCTGAGAATTGCTGCACTATGCGATTCATTTAGTAAAGACAAATATTGTTTACTTTGTAAAGGAATTATCCTCAGAGCATGAGTAATTGAGTCAAAGCTCTGTTGAATTTCATCATCCAATCATGTCCATGCAAAAATTATGTGTTTTTTTTTTTTTGTTTTGTTTTTATTGTATGCAATTGGGTATTTATTGCAAACTGAAATTTCACCACATTCACTAAGTTTGGGGAAAGATTCACTTGCAAAGTGAAACTTCCTTTGCAAAGTGAATAGCCTATTTGCCTTTAGTAAATCAACCCCTATAGAGCCAAAAAATGTGTGGATACCTTCCCATCATGCCTATATGAGCTTGTTAGACATTCTATTCCAAAACCATGGACATTAATATAGAGATTTCCTACCTTTGCAGCTGTAACAGCCTCATACTTCTGAAAAAGCTTTGAAAAGATTTTGGAGAATTAGTGACTATTCAGCCAAAAGACCATTTGTGAGATGCTGGATAAGAAGACCTAGCTAGAAACTGGACATTCCAGTTCATCTATAAAATGCTGTGCTACAACAATTAAAACATAATAAATAAAGTCCAACTTCTTTCTTTGAACAGATGAAAACGTGGTGAATCAAAACCTTCACCTCTTGAAGAAAACCACCACCAAGAGGAATCAGATGTGTGCTTACCATAAGTCGGGAGTCGGGACCTTCTAATAAAAAAAAGCTGATTTACATGTGGTCCTTCAAACCTTTCACGGTTATGGGTGGTATTTAACCACTTCAGCCTCAGAGGATTTTACCCCCTTCCTGACCAGAGCACTTTTTGTGATTCGGCACTGCGTCGCTTTAACTGACAATTGTGCGGTCGTGCGACGTTGCACCCAAATAAAAATAGACGTCCTTTTTTTCCCACAAATAGAGCTTTCTTTTGGTGGTATTTGATCACCTCTGCGGTTTTTATTTTTTGCGCTATTAACCACTTGCCGACCGGCGCACGACGATATACGTCGACAGAATGGCACGTACAGGCAGGAGGGCGTATATATACGTCCCTCCTTTAGCCTGTCCGTGCCATCGGGAGCGCGCCGGGAGCGGCGCGCTCCCGCGCCGGTCGGGACCCCCGTGAGTCCGGCCGCGGTCCCCGCGGACTCGATCGCCGCGGGGACTCCCGCGATCGTCTCACGGAGCGGCTAAACGGGGAGATGCCGAGATAAACAGCATCTCCCCGTTCTGCCTAGCAACTAGTGACGCCGATCTCTGCTCCCTGTGATTGGAGCAGAGATCAGCATTCACTAGCTGACAGCCACGCCCCCCCACAGTAAAAAAAACACCCCTAGGCCTACTTAACCCCTACACTGCCACCTTGTGGTTAACTCCTAAACTGCCAGTGTCATTTATACAGAAATCAATGCATTTAAATGCATTAATTGCTGTAAAAATGACAATGGTCCCAAAAATGTGTCAAAAATGTCCGATGTGTCCGCCATAATGTCGCAGTCACAAAAAAAAAAATCGCAGATCTCCGCCATTAATAATAAAAAAAAAATTATTAATAAAAATGCTATAAAACTATCCCCTATCTTGTAAACGCTATAACTTCTGCGCAAACCGATCAATAATCGCTTATTGCGATTTTTTTTTACCAAACAAAAATATGTAGAAGAATACGTATCGGCCTAAACTGAGGAAAAAAAATGTTTTTTTTATATATTTTTGGGGATATTTATTATAGCAAAAAATAAAAAATAATGCATTTTTTTCAAAATTGTCGCTCTATTTTTGTTTATAGCGCAAAAAATAAAAACCGCAGGGGCGATCAAATACCACCAAAAGAAAGCTCTATTTGTGGGAAAAAAAGGACGTCAATTTTGTTTGGGAGCCACGTCGCACGACCGCGCAATTGTCAGTTAAAGCGACGCAGTGCCGAATCGCAAAAAGGGGCCTGGTCCTTTGGCTGCAAATTGGTCCGGTCTGAAAGTGGTTAACAAAAGAAGAGAGACAATTTTGAAAAAAACACAATATTTTTTACTTTTTGCTATAATAAATATCCCATTTAAAAAAATAAAAATAACATTTTTACTCAGTTTAGGCCGATATGTATTCTTCTACATATTTTTGGTAAAAAAAAAATCGCAATAAGCGCATATTGATTGGTTTGCACAAAAGTTATAGCGTCTACAAAATAGGGGATAGATTTATTACATTTTTTTTTATTAGTAATAGCGGCGATCTGCGATTTTTTTCGTGACTGCGACATTGCGGCGGACACTTCGGACACTTTTGACACATTTTTGGGACCATTCACATTTATACAGTGATCGTTGCTATAAAATTGCACTGATTACTGTGTAAATGTGACTGGCAGGAAGGGGTTAACACTAGGGGGCGCTGCAGGGGTTAATGTATGTTCCCTGGGAGTGATTCTAACTGTGGGGGAGGGGACACACAAGGGGAGGAGACCGATCGGTGTTCCTCTGTACTGGGAACACACCATCGGTCTCCTCTCCACTGACAGGACGTGGATCTGTGTGTTTACACACACAGATCCACGGTCCTGCTGTATTACCGGGCAATCGCGGCCGCTGGGCACGCGCACCGGGTCCCAAGAGACACCGTGCGTGCCCCCTAGACGGCCAGGAATGGGAGGACATCATATGACGTCCACCTAGGATAGGAGATCCACCTTGTGGACATCATATGACAGTGGGCGGGGTTGAAGTGGTTAAGGAGTTTGGGACAATTCCAAATCACCAATTGCAGGTATAAAGGGAAGAAACTGACTATATAGTGTAAAACTAATTTATTAAGCTCTAAAATTAAATTAAATTTAATTTTAAATTTAATTTAAAATTAAATTAATTGAGCTTTCAAAGTTTCCAGCTGGCAAAGATGTCTTTTTATCATCACGTCCGGGTGACAAGATGACGCTAGCACGTTGCTCCCCCTTACGTGTTTCGTCACAAGAGACTTCTTCCAGGCCACCAATTCATCCCAAAAATGTTCAGTAAGGTTGAGGTTTGGGCTCCTCCACTAAACTCACCAAACCATGTCTTTATGGAACTGGCCTTATGCAAAGAAGTACAGTCATGCTGGAGCAGAAAGAGCCTCCGCCAAAGTTACTACTGTACAAGGTTTAAGGTGCACAATTGTCTAAAAGGTTTAAGTATGCTGTGGCCGTTAACAGTACATGTCACTAAAAATATATGAATGCAATTATTTGGAGGGGTGTTCACATATGTTTGGCCATATAGATATGTGTGATGGTCAGGTGCCAACAAACATTGGACCACATAGTGAAAGATCTAGCTTAGCCCACCAGATACCAAATATTTCCCATTTTAATGTAATTCCAGTTAGATTTCATAGTCAATTTTTAAATTTTTCTGTCACACTTTAGAATGAGAACTGTGTGCGGAATATGAAATATTAAGTTGGGGTGCAATTTATCATTGTGACACAAGAGAGTTTTTACCGCCAGATACAGCTAGCGCACTGTGTTGCAATGGAACGTTGAGCAATGTAGAAGGAAGGTATCTACAGAATAAGGAACATCACATCCTTCCAATCTCTATCAAAGTTTGTCTATGCCCTAAGACATAAAATATTTTTATGGTGTAAGTAATATCTAAACGATAAGGCGGCTAGATGATGCAGTGTAAAAGCAACTTCTAATTGCTGAATTGCGCAGTGAGCAGCTGACAATCAGCACTAATTAACTACTCTTCAATCAAGCATATTTAATAGAGCTATTTAGGGATGTTTTTCACTAATTTAAATACATCATTGAAATTGATTTATCAGTCTGGAAAACTGCAGAGAAGGGAGGAAGTGAAAAACACTTTGAAAGTCTAGTTAGATAGTTTGCAGTTAAATATATTATTGCGCCCATGTGAAGGGACACATATACCCTGCAGTCCAAGAGTTGGAGTTCAGGAACACCGGTACCAACCTCAAAAACAAGTCACATACAGTATTTTTTGACTTGCTTCCAAGGTGCTTTGCTTTGACTTTGAGTTGCTTCAAGTTACTTCTGGGTTGTCTTTGCATTCGCAGTGACAATATATGGGAAGAAAACATCTATGAAGGTTTATGTATGCTAAGGCAATTTACATAACTGATGTGGGCAAAAATGGTGGGGTTCTAGGTGGTGTCCAATGAGGAGAGCAGAAATCAAACCCATTTCGACATGGAGATAAAAAGATTTATGAGAACAGTACAGGGAGTCCCCGAGTTACGAACCTCCGACTTGCGAACAACATCTACTTACGAACGGCAGGTGAACAGCGGAAAACATCGGAAAACTACGTTGGAAAACAGCGGGAAAACTGCGGAAAACGCCTATCTGCGAATGCGCGTCCGAATAACAAATCAAACTTAAGAACAAACAGGCAGTCCCTAACCTGTTCGTAACTCGGGGACTGCCTGTATTGAGTATTAAAAGCTTGTAATGCCCTGTACACACGGTCGGATTTTCAGACGGAAAATGTCCTATCGGACAATGTTGTTGGAAATTCCGAGCGTGTGTAGGCTCCATCGGACTTTTTCCGTCGGATTTTCCGACGGACAAAGTTTTATCTCCTGCTCTCAAATTTTCCGACAACAAAGTCCTATCTGACTTTTTCCGATCGTGTGTAACATGCTCAGATCACATTACAAGACCAAAGCTATTGGCTAATAGCCTCTACGTAGTCCCGTCGTAGGCAACAAACGTCACCCCGTTCAGAATGATCGGATTTTCCGACAACTTTGTCCGACCGTGTGTATGCAACACCAGTGTCGGACAAAATCCGTCGGAAAAAATCAGATGGATTTTGTGGTCGGATTTTCCGACCGTGTGTACGGGGCATAATAGTTAAAGTGGAAGTAAGGTCAAAACCTATCTAAGGCTTCATGTACACCTAAACTACTTTGTCCACTGCCGCCAGAAAACGCAGCAAAATTGTGTCGTGATTTTACCACGATTTCGCCGCCTTTTGTGGCTGGTCATCAAAACTTTCCTATTCTAAAAGCTCCTAAACTATCCTAAAAGCCTATGTGTACATGGACAAATAGACTTTTATGGAGTTGAGGAGCTTTGGCATGAAAACACCAAAAGCCTCCAAACTTAAGTTTAGGAGCTGTAGTGTAGGCCTTACTCTAAACCCACTTTCAGCCACATTCTAAGCCTAATCTATCTACCCCTGTAAAGCAAAAATAACTTACCTGTTCTGCAGCCGCTATGGTCTGGTCCCATGCTGAGCCATCAACGGCTGCTTCAGTGTGTGTGTGTGCAGGAGAGGCGGCAGACGATGGAAGCCCCATAGTAACTCTATGGGTGACGTCACTTCTCAGGCATTTCACAGACGTTGTCATTATTCTCATGCACACAGCAGACGCCACTGGAGACCGGCCCCGGTGCGGATGCAGAACAGGTAAGTATACCGATTTTTGCTTTACAGGGCCAGATAAATTTCCGTCAGAAAAATCTTGGATGTTTTTTCCGATGGAATTCCGCTCAAGCTTGGCTTGCATACACACGGTCACACAAAAGTTTGCTGAACTTTCGACCGCCAAGAACGCGGTGACGTACAACACTACGACGAGCCAAGAAAAAAAAAAGAAAACATGCTCTCAATCTTTTGCTGGCTGGAATTCGGCCAGCAAAAGTCAGATGGAGCATACACATGGTTGCATTTTCTGACCAAAAGCTCTCATCAGGTTTTGACTTTACTTCCACTTAAACCGCTTCAGCCCCGGAAGATTTTACCCCCATCCTGACCAGAGCACTTTTTATGTGATTCGGCACTGCGTCGCATTAACTGACAATTGCACAGTCGTGCGATGGTGCACCCAAACAAAATTGACGTCCTTTTTTTCCCACAAATAGAGCTTTCTTTTGGTGGTATTTGATCACCTCTGCAGCTTTTATTTTTTGCGCTATAAACGAAAAAATTGTGTTCATTTTGAAAAAAAAACGCATTCTTTTTTGCTTTTTGCTATAATAAATATCCCCCAAAAATATATAAAAAAAACTATTTTTCTTCTTCAGTTTAGGCCGATATGTATTCTTCTACATATTTTTGGTAAAAAAAAATCGCAATAATCGTATATTGATTGGTTTGCGCAAAAGTTATAGCGTCTACAAAACAGGAGATAGTTTTACGGCATTTTTATCGGGACTACGACATTACGGCGAACACATCGGACAATTTTGACACATTTTTGGGACCATTGGCATTTATACAGCGATCAGTGCTATAAAAATGCATTGATTACTGTAAAAATGTCACTGGCAGGGAAGGGGTTAACACTAGATGGCGATCAAGGGGTTAATTGTGTTCCCTAGTGTGTGTTCTAACTGAAGGGGGGAGGGACTGTGTAGGGGAGATGACAGATAATTGTTCATACTCTGTACTCCCCTCAGAGAACCAGAAACTGTGTGTTTACACACACAGATCCCGGTTCTCGGTGTGCCCTGAGCGATCGCTACCGCCGGGCACTCGCATCGGCTCCGTGGGTGAGCAGGGGGCGCATCCGTGCCCCTAGTGGCCGAAATTGGAAGCGACGTAACAGGATGGCGATTTGCGCAGCCAAGCCACGTTGCCGCAGTACAACTGCGGCGGCTGGTCGGCAAGCGATTAAATAAATGTTAAGACAATTTCATACAAAAATTTTTACTTTTATGCATTATTTTTGTACATGAATTAACGTCGAAGTTATTGTTAGATAGAATAATACACATAATTAAAATGAATTGGTGCCTAAACAATTAAAATGTAATTGCATGTAATAATCACATATTACTTAATTATATTAACTATATATAGATATAGTATTATTATCATTATTGAATAAACTGATAGAGAGGTTTGAAAGGCAGAAAATAAAATCAAGACAAATTACAATCTAGCCATGATAGTTGTCTGATCTGCAGTATGTCCTATTTGTCTGAATGTGAAATATATATTATGTGTATCTGGCCTGAATAAGGTTCATCGGTACTGCATTTACTATCAAAGACTGCAGGAATATCTACACACCAGGTTGTCCACATATACACTATATTACCAAAAGTATTGGGACACCTGCCTTTACTCGCTCATACATGTCTTTATGGACATTGCTTTGTGCACTGGTCCAAAATATTTGGTGGAGGGGGATTATGGTGTGGGGTTGTTTTTCAGGGGCTGGACTTGGCTCCTTAGTTCCAGTGAAGGGAACTCTTAAGGCCAGGGCCGGACTGGGACTGAAAACCAGCCCTGGAAAAAAATTTCATACCAGCCCCATAGCATTATTATACCAGCCCAACAGCATAACGTCATTATTTTCTTGTTCATAAAAGGGAAAACCATACATTTTAAAGCACATTTGAAGAGTGCATTATATATAGATAATACACATATAAAAGCACATAGGGCTTTATATATTTGTTTTAACAAGAAAAGGGCTTTATATATTTATATATATATACCGGAAGTTATGTGAGACTGGCGCTAGTCGCCATTTTATGCTTAGAACTTCTATCTTTTATGTAAGGATGCATTTTGTTTTACAATAAATTGAAATTTATCAAAACATACTTCCCTATTGGACCCTCCTTCTTTGTCCCTTACCCCTATTTCTGGTGAGGTGTGTTCTGCCGGACGGCGGTGGCTACTGAGGATTTTAGGGACACGAGAGGATATCCCCGAGAAGAGGTATACCCCTAGTGGAGACAGTGGAGGAGAGGATTATATTATATTATATTATATAATATTGCAAATTTCCGCTTTTTTTTCCGCTTATATCACAAAAAAAAAATAACAGAGTCATGAATAAATACCACCAAAAGAAAGCTCTATTTGTGTGAACAGCATTGCATGACCGCGCAATTGTCATTGAAAGTGCGAGAGCACTGAAAGCTGAAAATTGGCCTGGGAAGGAAGGGGGTGAAAGTGCCCGGAAATGAACACAAAAAAAAAAAACTGTCTGCACACCATTGCCCTTTACACATGTATGGTATATCAAAATTTAGGAGTTTTTTACTCTGTCCGTAAATGCCAACCTCCTTTTTATAGGGCACACATGTAAATGTAAAACATGATGTTATTTCCCCACCCAGGGGAGTGGTGGTGCATCCATAGAGGGCGCAGGAGCGCTGCCCCCTCTTTCCTGCACCCATCAATCTTCAATAGATAGATTCATGCAATGCATGAATCTATCTATTGTCGCCACTGCCCAGGGGCGTACCTAGTGCATTTGGCACCCGGGGCGGATCCTATATCTGGCACCCCCCCCCACCTTAAAATGTAAAAAACACCCCACTGTGCTCCCTTCATACCTCTGCATCCTTAAATATCTCTTTGTCACTACTGTGTACATTACACAGCACCCTGCACCCCTTTACAATACACAGCACCCTGCACCTCTGGACCCCTTTACATTACACAGCACTCTGGACCCCTTTACAATACACAGAACCCTGCACCTCTGGACCCCTTTACATTACACAGCACTCTGGACCCCTTTACATTACACAGCACCCTGCACCTCTAGACCCCTTTACATTACACAGCACTCTGGACCCCTTTACATTACACAGCACCCTGCACCTCTGGACCCCTTTACATTACACTGCACTCTGGACCCCTTTACATTACACAGCACCCTGCACCTCTGGACCCCTTTACATTACACAGCACTCTGGACCCCTTTACATTACACAGCACCCTGCACCTCTGGACCCCTTTACATTACACAGCACTCTGGACCCCTTTACATTACACAGCACCCTGCACCTCTGGACCCCTTTACATTACACAGCACTCTGGACCCCTTTACATTACACAGCACTCTGGACCCCTTTACATTAGACAGCACCCTGCACCTCTAGACCCCTTTACATTACACAGCACCCTGCACCTCTGGACCCCTTTACATTACACAGCACTCTGGACCCCTTTACAATACACAGCACCCTGCACCTCTGGACCCCTTTACATTACACAGCACTCTGGACCCCTTTACAATACACAGCACCATGGACTCCTTTACATTACACAGCACCCCTTTACATTACACAGCACCCTGCACCTCTAGACCCCTTTACATTACACAGCACTCTGGACCCCTTTACATTACACAGCAACCTGCACCTCTGGACCCCTTTACATTACACAGCACTCTGGACCCCTTTACAATACACAGCACCCTGCACCTCTGGACCCCTTTACATTACACAGCACTCTGGACCCCTTTACAATACACAGCACCATGGACTCCTTTACATTACACAGCACCCCTTTACATTACACAGCACCCTGCACCTCTAGACCCCTTTACATTACACAGCACTCTGGACCCCTTTACATTACACAGCAACCTGCACCTCTGGACCCCTTTACATTACACAGCACTCTGGACCCCTTTACATTACACAGCACCCTGCACCTCTGGACCCCTTTACGTTACACAGCACCCTGCGCCTCTGGACCCCTTTACGTTACACAGCACCCTGCGCCTCTGGACCCCTTTACATTACACAGCACCCTGCGCTTCTGGACCCCTTTACATTACACAGCACCCTGCACCTCTGGACCCCTTTACATTACACAGCACTCTGGACCCCTTTACATTACACAGCACCCTGGACCCCTTTACATTACACAGCACCCTGCACCTCTAGACCCCTTTACATTACACAGACACCCCCCCCCTAACAGCTCTGGACCCCCTGCATGTTACACAGACCCGCCTACAATACAGACCCCCCCTGCAATACAGACTTCCCTACAGTGCAGATCCCCCCCTTCAGTACAGATCCCCCTACAGTGGAGACCCCCCTACAATGCAGAGCCCCCCCTACAGTACAGACCCCCCCTTCAGTACAGACCCCCCCTACAGTGGATACCCCCCTACAATGCAGACCCCCCCCTTAAGTACAGACCCCCCCTTACTACAGTAAAGACCCCCCCTCTACTACAGTACAGACCCCCCCCCCTACGACCCTTAATGTACCTCATGGTCAGGAGGATTGTCAGCGCGGGACACACAGCAAACTACAAGGAGGAGGGGGAGGCGGAGCCGGCGGCTTCACTCTGCTCGGCTGTATGACACAGCCGAGACAGATCAGAGCCACGGAGAGCCGCGTAGAGCGGCGAACACCCTCCCCCTCTCCCTCCTCTCACCTCACCTGACGCTGGCTGTCACTCACCGCGCCGCTGCTGCGCAAGATATATCAGCGCTCGGCGCGCTGTTCCCGACTCCCCGCTTCCATCGCGGAGGGGGGCGCCGGCCTGACACCCCCCCAGTGTGTGGCACCCGGTGCCCCCCCGCACCCCCCCCTTAGTACGCCACTGCCACTGCCGCCCCCTATTCAGGTGTCCGGGTCCTTGCCAGGCACCGGGCATCTGAATTACAGGGGGTGTTTTTGGAAGTGCCTGATTAGAGCCGTCAATAGGCATCCTGATTAGAGCCGTGGGCTCTAATAGGCTTCCAAATTGGTAAACAGCCAACGCACTGCTGTGCGTTCGCTGCCTACACAGTGCTGTGTTAGGGAGTCAAATAAATCGCTTCCCTAACACTGACCCACCTCTCAGCCAATCAGGTGCACCGGGTCTGGTTACCTGTTACCTGATTGGCTGAAGCGACAGGCGCTGTGATTGGATGCCTATCGGGAGTCCAATCATAGCAGAAGAGGACGGGAGAAGACATTAAGGACTTTTAGGAAGCGTGGAGGATTGCGCTGACCCGAGACAGGTAAGTGTTGGGCGGGGGGGACACTGGGAGCATTTGATGGGGCAAACAGGCGGCAATTGATGGTTACAGTGGCTGCGTTTGATGGCAGTGGCTGCGCTTGATGGCACAGTGGCTGCATTTAATGGGCACAGTGGTGGCAATTTATGGCACAGTGGCTGCGCTTGATGGCACAATGGCTGCGTTTGATGGCACAGTGGCTGCGTTTGATGGGCACAGTTGCTGCGTTTGATGGGCACAGTGGCTGCGTTTGATGGCACAATGGCTGTGTTTGATGGCACAGTGGCTGCGTTTGGCACAGTGGCAGTGTTTAATGGGCACAGTGGCAGTGTTTAATGGGCACAGTGGTGGCAATTTATGGGCACAGTGGCTGCGTTTGATGGGCACAATGGCTGCGTTTGATGGGCACAGTGGCTGCGTTTGATGGGCACAGTGGCTGCGTTTGATGGGCACAATGGCTACGTTTGGCACAGTGGCAGTGTTTAATGGCACAGTGGTGGCAATTTATGGCACAGTGGCTGCGTTTGATGGCACAATGGCTGCGTTTTGATGGGCACAATGGCTGCGTTTGATGGCACAGTGGCTGCGTTTGATGGGCACAATATGGCACAGTGGCAGTGTTTAATGGGCACAGTAGTGGCAATTTATGGGCACAGTGGCTGTGTTTGGCACAGTGGCTGCGTTTGATGGGCACAGTGGTGGCAAATTATGGGCACAGTGGCTGCGTTTGATGGGCACAGTGGCTGCGTTTGATGAGCACAGTGGTAGCAAATTATGGGCACAGTGGCATGCGTTTAAGGGCACAGTGACTGCGTTTGATGGGCACAATGGCTGCGTTTGATGCCACAGTGGCTGCGTTTGATGGCACAGTGGTAGCAAATTATGGGCACAGTGGCATGCGTTTGAGGGCATAGTGGCTGCGTTTGATGGGCACAGTGGTAGCAAATTATGGGCACAGTGGCATGCGTTTGAGGGCACAGTGGCTGCATTAGGGGGCACAGTGGCTGCGTTTGGGGCACAGTGGCTGCGTTTGGGGCACAGTGGCTGCGTTTGGGGGGGGCACAGTGGGTGCGTTTGGGGGCACAGTGGGTGCGTTTGGGGGCACAGTGGGTGCGTTTGAGGGCACAGTGGCTGTGTTTGGGGGCACAGTGGGTGCGTTTGAGGGCACAGTGGCTGCGTTTGGGGGCACAGTGATGCAATTGATGTTTTATTTTCAGTTTGTGCCCCCCCCCTCCCCAAGAAACTGCAACGCTCTACAAAAAATGCACTATTTTTGGAGAGAGAGAGAGAGGGGGGGGGCCGGGAGAGAGAGAGGGAGAGGGAGAGAGAGAGAGAGGGGGGGCCGGGAGAGAGAGAGGGGGAGAGAGAGAGAGAGAGAGGGGGGCCGGGAGAGAGAGAGGGAGAGAGAGAGGGGGGGGGCCGGGAGAGAGAGAGAGAGAGAGAGAGGGGGCCGGAGAGAGGGAGAGAGAGAGAGAGAGGGGGGCCGGGAGAGAGAGAGGGAGAGAGAGAGAGAGGGGGGGGGCCGGGAGAGAGAGAGAGAGAGAGGGGGGCCGGGAGAGAGGGAGAGAGAGAGAGAGGGGGGGGCGGGAGAGAGAGAGGGAAAGAGAGAGAGAGAGGGGGGGCCGGGAGAGAGAGAGGGGGAGAGAGAGAGAGGGGCCGGGAGAGAGAGGGGGAGAGAGAGAGAGAGAGAGAGAGAGGTGGGGGCCGGGAGAGAGAGAGGGAGAGAGAGAGAGAGAGAGAGGGGGCCGGGAGAGAGAGGGAGAGAGAGAGAGAGAGAGAGAGAGAGAGAGAGAGGGGGCCGGGAGAGAGAGAGGGAGAGAGAGAGAGAGAGAGGGAGGGGGGCCGGGAGAGAGAGAGGGAGAGAGAGAGAGAGAGGGAGGGGGGGGGGGGGCCGGGAGAGAGAGGGGGGGGAGAGAGAGGGGGAGGGAGAGTGCAGGCACCTTAATTCTTCTGATGTATGAGCGGCCGTCCACTTCACCTATTCTCCTCGTGCAGACTAGTGGGCGGTCCGATGGGAGGAGAAATCAGCGGTGCTGCGCTGCTGTTCGTGGCGCCGCACGGGCCGAATGCAGAAACCAGCCTTCTCATGCTCCTCCCCTCACAGACAGAGACAGGCATATGATAGCAGTGGGGGTGGCACGGATCAAAGATACAGAAGCAAGCGCGCCGCACACACAGCCAGAGCCAGGCTTCATTACAAAGAGCGGCGGCCGCCGCTGCTGTTTTTTTTTTTTTTTGCTCCGCTGACACTGCCAAAAGCGGCCCCAGGGCACTGAGAGCAGGCGGCCTACCGGGAAATTTCCCGGTATCCCGGTAGGCCAGTCCGGCACTGCTTAAGGCGTCAGCATACCAAGACCATTGTGGACAATTTCATGCTCCCAACTTTATGGGAACATTTGGGGATGGCCCCTTCCTGTTCCAACCTGATTGCGCAACAGTGCACAAAGCAAGGTCCATAAAGACACGGATGAGTGTGTTTGGGGTGGAGGAACTTAAATGACCTGCACAGAGTCCTGACCTCAACACGATAGAACACCTTTGGGATAAATTTACGTTTTTTGCTAAAGAAAAATAACATGTTCAAAAGTTTAATATTATAAGGAAATTACCTTAAACCCTTAACCACTGACACGTGTGATAAATTACCGCATGAGAAAATGCAGTAGTTACCGAACAATCGAAAAAATACCGTATTCGTTATTTAACGCAAAATTCTTAGTGAATTGAACTTTCACAAGCATTAGTTTACTGCATTTTTTGCTGTTATTTAACTCTTAGTGAATTTACCTCAATGGCACTTTTTAGAGATTATTAGAGGTGTAAAAATATGTCTACATTTGGAGGCACCACTGAGATATCCTGGATCAGTACATTAAAGTACTGCCATCTCACTGTTATCCACCGAATCTGTTAGCAGACCCAAGAAGAGCGATTGCCATCTAAAAAGACATACCAAGTGCACCTATCTCTGTGAGCACCAACAAACTACAAGGGGCACAAAAATCCACTGCTGTGGATAAAAGCTAATGAGGGTTATGATCTTTATACCCACCAGCTCTGTCTCAGGTCAGTGAATCTAAATCCACTTTAGAACCGCCCGCCCACATTGTATGATAAGATAAATAAGATAAATACTTTATTGTCATTGCAACACAAATTACAATGAAATTCTATTAAAGCTCCACACATATGTAAAACATGAAGCAACCTCAACATACACACATGTAAACAATTACACACCTCCCAACATTTTGAGATGGGAATGAGGGACCCCTACTTGCAAACGTATGTAGGCATAAGACACGCCCCCTGACACACCCCTTAAAGGAGAATTAACCAAAAAAAAGGTTAATTAAATCCACAAGGACTTTTTTTACCACTCCTATTCCTTTATATTGGCTTTTAAAATTTACAAATGCAGCAATTTAGAAAGTGGACGAAAGGTTTAGCACTGGGAAACACTTTTTGAAAGATAAAAAGTGCATTTTTTATATACAACTATATGGATCAGACCAAAATGAGGGACAAAGGGACAAATGAGGAGGAAAGAGGGACAGAGGGACATTGCTCCAAATCAGGGACAGCTCCTCCAAATCAGGGACAGTTGGGAGGTATGCAATTACACCCCCCCCCACCCCCCCCCCCCCGGTTTAAAAAGCCTAAAACAAACCCAAAGTGAAGTCACTTACAACTATAGTATTACAACTATAATATTACAGCTATAATATTATTCAAAAATGACCATTTAGGACCTTGATAGCTCTTGCAAAGAAACTTTCCTTGAATCTGTTGTCCTCACCTTTATATTTCTAAACCTCCTGCCAGATGGCAGTAGTTCAAGCAGATAGTTTCCAGGGTGGAATAGGTCACTCACTATTTTCCCTGCCCTGCTGACACAACGAGACTTGTAAGTTTCCTTTAGAGAAACTAATTTGCAGCCTACAACCTTCTGCACAGCATTTATTTTTTTCTGAAGGGAAGCCTGTGTGCAGTTGGAATACCAGGCAAAAAACACACTTTCAATGGAAGAGAGATAGAAGGACTCCAAGATGTTTTTCCCTGGGCCATTTTTCCTGAAAAAATGCATGAAATACCATGAAAAATTAATGTACTGCAGACGGTCAGCTCCTACAGGCACAGCAACGTACCTGTATGTCTCTTCTTTCCTCTGGGTTTGTGTACCTGGTACCTCGTGCTGTCATTTGCTGCAGACCAAGTTTGTCAGGGGGTCCCAGTCAATGATTTTGCCCAGGACCCTACTGATCAGCTGCAGCAAATAACAGAGGAGCCCTGTACCTGTGTTTGGAAACACAGACACTCAATCTAGCTAGGTTCCATGGACTCAACATACTTCTCAGCAATCACTTTCTGAAAAGGGGTCAAGGGGTCATGGGGGGGGGGGTTGTACTATTCTGGCTTTTTGGGCCTCCGAAACTGTGATAGGTAGTCAGGAAGATAAATGAGAGAATCACGCCCTTTGAAAGCCTGAAGGTGCTCATTTGTTTTGCCCCCCTACGCAGCTAGGCTACCAAAAAAATCTTACACATGTGGTATAGAGAAGAGAGACACTAGACTTGGAGTAAAAGCTCTTGATGAGTGTCCTCAGGTCCCCCTTTACATCACTCCCCTCCACTCCGTTCACAGTAATTTTCTCATACTTCCTTGACACCAACCCCCCCCCCCAACAGTACTGTCCTCTGCCCCTATTTACATTATCGCCCCACATTACTGTCCTTGGTCCCCTGCCCCCCCCCCCCACATTACAGTCCTCAGCCACCCCACATTACTGACCTCATTGCCCCCCACATCACATTTCTCAGCCACCCCACTTTAATGTCCTCAGCCCCCCTCCACATTACAGTCCTCAGCCCCCCACTTTAATGTCCTCAGCCCCCCCCCCCCACATTACAGTCCTCAGCCCCCCACTTTACTGTCCTCAGCTCCCTCCACATTACAATCGGCAGCCCCCCCCCCCACATTACAGTCCTCAGTCCCTACTTTAATGTCCTCACCCCCCTTTAATGTCCACAGCTCCCCCCACTTTATTATCCACAGTTCCCCCATTTTGATGTCCTCAGCCATCCACATCACAGTCCTTAGCAAATCCACTTCAATGTCCTCAGCCCCCCCCCCCCCCCCCCCCCCCCCCATATCACTGTCCTCACCACACATATTCCTCAGCTCCTTCTCAGCTTTTCATACTAGTTTCCTCTCTGCCTGTAACTTTGCCCCCTCCCTATCTGTCCTACCTTACACAGACCGAAGATCGGAGGAAGGCACAGCATGTATGGATTGAGGCCGGGTGTTGCCAGATGGTGATTGGTTGCTAGGACCGCCCTTCATCCCAGCAGCCATTCACCTGCTTGTTAACCTCAGGAAGCTCCACTCTCAACCCAGAACTGTCCCACCCCATGCTGCCGGCTCTGTGAATATTACAGAGCAATGGCAAGGAGAAGAAATAGCTGCTAAATGGTGGTACTGCAGCAGTCTGAATGGGAATGTGAGGCGGTCCGCATTTGGCCCGCCATCCACCATTTAGTGATACCCATACCTCCCAACATTTTGAGATAGGAATGAGGGACACCTACTAGCGAATGTATGTAGTTATAGGACATGCCCCCTGTCACACCCCCTTAAAGAAGAATTAACCAAAAAAAGATTAATTAAATCTATTTTTTTACTACTACTATTCCTTTATATTGGCTTTTAAAATTTACAAACGCAGCAATTTAGAATTTGAATGAAAGGTTTAGCACTGGGAAACACTTTTTTAAAAGATAAATAGTGCATTCTCTTTACAACTATATAGATCACACGAAAATGAGGGACAAATGAGGGGGAACAAGGGACAGAGGGACATTGCGCCAAATCAGGGACAGTCCCTCGAAATCAGGGACAGTTGGGAGCTATGGTGATGCCTGTTCTAGATGCATGATGGAGGTGGTATTCGACTGCTATCCAATGATATTTGAACCATTGGAGTGCCTAGGGTCTGAGAATATCCATCCAATATATTTCAGCATAGGAGCCTCTTGCCATCCCAAGCCCCACTACCTCCTAAACGTCAATATTCAGGATCCTCTGAAGGGCCTGCCTGCAGGAATGAAGAGTGCATAAATAGACTTCTGTCAACTGTTGTATAGAATAAGATATATAAGAACCACTGAAGGATAGGAAGCGACATACAAAACATTACCACACAGGCAGCTAAAGCATGATAAAGTTAGACATTTTATGCTAATTCACATCTATTTAAACAGAAATCTGCTCAACAGTCCCTCAGGCTATGTAGAAATGTAAATACCATTATGCAAAATGTCAGTGATGGTTTCCTTTCAAAGATCCCAAAACAACTTAAATAGCTTTTATAACTGCATAAAGAATTACATTATACAATGTGCTGTATAAAGTAGAACAAAATCCCCAAATTTCAAGTAGAACTCCAAGCCAACAACTAAATACACAGTAATATCAGTGGCGGCTGGTGCTCAAAATTTTTGGGGGGGCGCAAACAAACAGCCTCACTGTGCCATCAAACGCTGCCACTGTGTCCATTAAATGCTGCCACTGTGCCCATCAAACGCTGCCACTGTGCCCATCAAACGCTGCCACTGTGCCCATCAAACGCTGCCACTGTGCCCCTCAAACGCTGCCAGAGTGCCCCTTCAAGTGCTGCCAGAGTGCCCCTTCAAGTGCTGCCAGAGTGCCCCTCAAGTGCTGCCAGAGTGCCCCTTTAAGTGCTGCCAGAGTGCCCCTTTAAGTGCTGCCAGAGTGCCCCTTTAAGTGCCGCCGGAGTGCCCCTCCAAGTGCTGCCAGAGTGCCCCTCAAGTGCTGCCAGAGTGCCCTTTAAGTGCTGCCAGAGTGCCCCTTTAAGTGCCCCTCCAAGTGCTGCCACTGTGCCCCCTGCCTGCCCTCTGCACTTACCTTGTCTCGATGTGCAGCTGGTGACGGCGTCAGGCGGCGGGTGTCTCATCGTCCGAGGTCTTCTTCTCCCGCGCTCCTCCTGTCTTCTGCTATCGTCCGTCCGAGGTCTTCTTCTCCCGCGCCTGTCTTTTGCTATGATTGGACGCCTAGCGTCCAATCACAGCGCCTGTGACTTCAGCCAATCAGGTTGCAGGTAACAGACCTGGCAACCTGATTGGCTGAGAGGCGGGTCTGTGTTAGGGAAGCGATGTATTCGCTTCTCTAACACAATACTGTGTAATCAGCGAACGCACAGCCGTGCGCCCGCTGGTTACACTTAGGGAAGCCTATTAGAGCATACCGCTCTAATAGGGTCCCCTATTAGAGCTTACAGCTCTAATAGGGGTGCTTCCAGCAACACCCCCCCCCCACTGTAATTCAGATGCCCGGCGCCCGATCAGGGGCCGGACACCTGAATAGGGGGCGGCAGCGGTGACAATAGATAGATTCATGCAATGCATGAATCTATCTATTGGTGATAGAGCGGTGCATACTGCACTGTGCCCGGCGCCCTTTTTTAAAGGGACATGTTTAAATAATTTTTTTATTTTTTTTTTAACTTTTATTTTTTATTTTTTTTAACTGCAAGGAGGGGGGGGGGGGCGGCGCCTGGGCGCCCCCTATGGATGGGCCGCCACTGAGTAATATGCATACTGTCTTGCCTGCTAATATATTTGTGTAGCGGGGTCGTACCCCTTTTTGGGGAAGAGACTACATCCCCCATGATTCCCCAGGCTCCCGGGCTGCTTGTTTCCGCCCGAGAGGCTGCTGGGGGAGGTTATAAAAAGGAAGAGCGGAGACCGCCTCGTCCTCTTGGGACACTTCCTCTTCTGAGGCGTCACCTGACTGGTCTCCCTCTCATGACTGAGCTTGTGACGCGGAGGCTACAGCCAGCGGAGACACCTGTGCGGACCGGAGCTGAAGGCCGGAAGCCTGGGCCTTGCAGCAGATGGAGTGAGACTCTCATCCCCCAGAGTCAGCAGCAGCGGAGCGGAGACTCTTCCCTACAGTCTGTCGGTCGGAGCTGAGGACCGGAGCGCAGGGGCTGTGACGAGGAGACCGGAGCCGCCATTGAAGGGACCGGAGCTGAGGACGGTACCCCAGGATTGGTGAGAGAGCCGGAAGGCTCGTCCTGCATTGATACACACGTTTTATGCCTACTGAACTGCCTAGGCGCAATTTACTTCAGAGCAGCAAATGTTACTTTCTGTGGATTACAAAGACACCATTTAAAGCTACATGTGCACCACCTCTACAGATTTATTGCCGGTGAAGAACACTGTACTAGTACAAGGACTGAGCTCTATTACTAGGGATCAGGCCTGGTCCATTAGGTAGGCGCAGATAGATTTATTGCACCTCAGGGGTGCATAGCAGATGGTCGCCACACTTGGCGCTCCGTTTCCCCTTTGCTAGTTGGTTACATATATGTGTACATGTTTAAGTGCATATTGCAGGGACCTGCTAAAGTATTGTAAGTCATATGTTTAAATGCATGTTACTATTTCTTTTCCTTACTGACAAAGTAAAGCCAGTTATTCTTATTTCAGCAGTCTGCTTGTGAGTTCATACCCATTACACTTAGAGTATAAGTGATATTTATATGTGCATAGAAACATACCCCTTTACTAACTGTGCCAGAGCGGGTAGAGCAAATTGCCGGGGATTTGGTGGAGCTGTACTCAGGGACCCAAAACAAACCAGCGGCTCTCTTAACTGGGGGTAGCGCTACACGTGGGGGCTCGTAATCCGGGATCCTGAGTCAGCGGGAAAAGCCGCCAGAAGGTACCGGCATGGACCCAATAGAAGTGGGACGGTGGTCCGCAACATGGGCCGCTGACCCAGCCGCAGCAGCAGTCATTGAATTGCCAGGGATATGGCAGAGAGAGGCAGTCAAGCAGCTCATAATGTCATTATCCCCATGCCAAAAGTCATGGATAATGGACATGAGAAATGATGCTGGGTACACATACGCCTTAATAGAATGGAAGGAAGAGACTCCAGAGCAGTTCAGGAGCCAAAGCATACAGGCACCGAATGGCCAGGCCTACCAATTGCTGCATGCGCTGCCGCGCAAGGGAGACTGTTCTCCTATGAAAGCCATGCTATCCCCAAAGAAGGAAGAGCAGAAGGGCGCGGAAAGCCCCGCACAGACTACTCTTAGTGCAGAACTGTGTGCTGTCCTAGGGGAAATTGTGACTCAGTGCAGAAGAGACCCCGGGGATTACCCGATGTCGGGATACAGGAAACTCCGGATGTTTTCAGGGAGGACACCTGTACCCTCGGGAGAAGAGGGATTTGAAGAGTGGTTAGATGGTGCCACGCAGGCCCTAGAAGAATGGGAGGTCTCAGAAGGCAGAAAGAAGCAAAGGATTGTTGAGAGCCTAAAAGGACCTGCCTTAGAGGCCATACGCAATCTGAAGACAAGCAAAAAGGATTGCACTGCCCAGGACTACATAGACATCCTGGAAAGTGTGTTTGGTGGGACAGAAAAAGTCACAGAACTTACCTATCAACTGGAACACTGTTACCAGAAGACAGGGGAGAAGCTGTCAGAGTACATGGGACGCATAGACAAGATCCTGCATAGGATTATCCTGAAGAAGGGGATAGATCCAGGGAAGGTAGATGAAGCCCGTGCCCAGCAGGTGATGAGGGGAGCCCAACCCCTGGACCCTGTCGCATTAATACTACGCACCCGGCAGGATGGGAAGAGCCTGGACTACCCTGACCTCATCCGAATGGTCAGAGAAGAAGAGGCCATGTTGGAAGAGAAAAGGGAAAAGCAAGTGATGGGGTCTATAAAACCTCCAGTGGCCACGGTCAGGTCGGCCTTAACCCCTGAGAGAGAGACAGAGGTAGATGCCCTGAAGTTGCAGATGTCCCAGATGATGGAGATACTGACGTCCCTAGTGGCGAAAGAGACGCCCAGTCCCAAGAAAGAAACAGGCAGGAAGGAATTGTTTCCAGCTGTTTCAGCACCAGCATCCCCACCTGACTACGGTGAGATGATCTGTTTTAATTGTGGAGGAATTGGTCATATTGCAGCTGTATGTTCCAGTCCCAAGAAGAAGAAAACAGATAGCCGCCAGCCGGCGGGAAACGCCAAAGGGCCCCGGTGAAGGAGTCAACCGGGTGCCCATCACCTTCAGTGAGCTCCAAGAAGCATAACGGGAAAAGGAAGCGAGGAGATAAGACCCCTCGGAAGGAACCCAGGGATCCTCAACCAAGGTGCACTCCGGAGAAAGGGGGCAAGACCCCTCCGAAGAGACACAGCACTCCCAGACGTGAGCTTTTCAAAGTGAGAGATAACGATATCCCTCAACGGGTTCACACTCCCAGTAAGAGGGAGAAAATTAATGCATACCAGGCTCAAGAAAGGAGCAAGTGCAGATCAAGTAAAAAGGAAAAGAGTCCACAGAAGAGGACAGCATCAACTCGGCCTTACCCAGAAAAGCTAGTTGGTCCATCCCCTACTGTACCTATCCAGGTGGAAGGAGTGTACACGAAGGCCCTCCTAGACACTGGAGCCCAAGTGACCCTATTGTACAGGGACTTCTATGACAGATACCTGAGTCATCTGCCAATACAGAAGATAGAAGAGTTGGAGATAAGGGATTGGGAACTCAGAGTTTCCCCTATGATGGATACCTACCCATACGGTTGACGTTTGACCCATCCGTGGCTGGGAAGTCTGAAGTGTTCGACACCTTAGCAGTGGTGTGTCCCCGCCCACCAGGAACCAGCAAGACGTCCCTGATTATAGGGACAAACACGGACCTAGTCAGAAGGCTTCTGACCCCCCTGGTGAAGAAAGAGAGTCTTTCAACTCCCAAGATCCATCCCATGCTGAAGGCAGCCTACCAGCGGTTGGTCCTAGAGCAGAAGACCCCAAGTGAGGGGATAGGAAGGGTATGGAGGCTTGGAAAAGAAGGAGCAGTGCTACAGCCTGGAGAGGTGACCTGCATGAGAGCCACGGTGAAACTTACTTGGGAGCAGCCTGGCCCCTTTGTAATGTTGGAACCCGACCCAATGGAGAGTCACTCAGGTCTGGAGGTGATACCAGAAGTAATTTCACTGAAGGACCTGAAGAAGGCTAGAGGAAGAATCCCTGTCAGTGTGAGGAACTCCACGGAGCAGCCCGTGGAGATCCCTGCCAGGATGCTTCTGGGGCAGGTGAGTCCTGCTGTCCCAGTTGGCTGGTCAGAAGTGAAGGGGACGGGTGAAGGAGAAGATATCTGGAAGAAACTCTCCATGGAAAACCCAAACCTACCTGGAGCCTGGAAAGAGAGAGCCAAGGCCCAGCTGACCAGATGGGAGAAGATTTTCTCTAAAGATGAGTTTGATGTGGGTGTGCGAGGAGTGCCACCCATCGAATCCGCATGCAAGAGGACAAGCCATTCAGAGAGAGAGTCAGGCGAGTCCCGCTAGCAGATCTGGAGGATCTGAGGGAGCAGCTTGCGGAACTGAAGAAGACGGGAGTGATTAGGGAGTCCAGAAGCCCCTATGCCTCCCCAATTGTGGTAGTCAGGAAGAAGAATGGGTCATTGAGGCTCTGCATTGACTACAGAACTCTCAACAGGAGGACCATTCCTGACCAATACACCACGCCAAGGATAGAAGATGCCTTACAGAGTTTATCTGGAGCTAAGTGGTTCAGTGTGATGGACCTCAAGAGTGGGTATTACCAAATCCCCATGCATCCAGAAGACAGAGAAAAGACTGCCTTCATAACCCCAGTGGGATTCTTTGAGTTCAACAGGATGCCTCAGGGCCTATCTGGAGCTCCTGCTACATTTCAACGCCTTATGGAAAGGACAGTTGGAGACATGAACCTCATAGAAGTCCTTGTGTACCTGGACGATGTCATTGTCTTTGGAAAGACTTTGGAAGAACATGAAGCCAGATTGGAGAAAGTACTGAAGAGGCTCAGTGAAGAGGGACTTAAACTTTCTCCCGAGAAGTGTCGGTTCTATCAGTCCTCTGTGAACTATCTGGGACACATAGTGTCTGAAAAAGGAGTGGCTACATACCCTGAGAAGTTGGAGGCAGTTACTTCGTGGCCTAGACCCACAACAGTTACAGAACTTCGGTCTTTCTTGGGGTTCTGCTCCTACTACCGCAGGTTTGTGGATGGGTTTGCCCGCATTGCAAAGCCCCTCAACGAACTGCTGAAGACAGAAGGAGAGGAAGATGGATTGGGGCCTAGGAGGCCCGGTGAGTCGGTCAAAGACCAGTGGAATTCAAGGTGTGAAGAGGCTTTCAGAACCTTGAAGAGAAGTCTCACCACAGCCCCAGTTTTGGCCTATGCTGATCCCACTAGACCCTATGAGCTACATGTTGATGCCAGCCATGAGGGCCTAGGTGGAGTACTCTACCAGGAGTATGAAGACCAGCTACGACCAGTGGCTTATGTGAGCCGGAGTCTGACCCCCTCCGAGAAGAACTATCCCACCCACAAGTTGGAGTTCTTAGCCCTCAAGTGGGCAGTTGTTGACAAACTGAGAGACTATCTGTATGGGGCCGAGTTTACTGTAAAGACAGATAACAACCCTTGACCTATCTATTCACCACCGCCAAGCTGGATGCAACTGGACACAGATGGTTGGCGGCGTTGTCTGGATTCAATTTCAGCCTCAAGTACAGACCAGGGGCTGGAAATAGGGATGCAGATGCCCTGTCCCGAAGATCCCATGTCATGGTCGATGACTGGGGAGACTGGACTCAAGTGGCACCAGATGGAGTGCGAGCCCTTTGTCAGGGGCTGAACTCCAAGCCAGAGGGGGATCCAGAGCTGAAGAGATAGGAGTCACCACAGTGGGAGTCCCAAAGTGTTACTGTGGGGTAACTCAACTGGCAGAGGAGTGCCTGCCGAAGCTGTCCAAGAAGGAGTTAAGGTGTGACCAATTGGAAGACCCCATGGGGAAATTGGTCCTGGAGGCACTGGAAAACCAGAGTCCAGAGGGACTTCGCCTTCACCCTTCCAAAGAAGCTCGCCTACTGAGGAGAGAGTTGGACAAGTTACAGGTGCATCAGGGGGTAGTCTACCGAAGGGGCCCCTCTGATAGCCCAGAAGATAAGTGGCAGTTGTTTCTCCCTGAGAAGCATCGAGAGACTGTGCTGATCGCCTTGCATGACCAGCATGGTCACTTGGGAGCAGAGAGAACCTTCCAACTTATCAGAGACCGGTTTTACTGGCCCTGCATGAGGGCCGAAGTGGAGGAGTATTGCCATTCCTGTGCAAGATGCATTCAGAGAAAGACTTTACCCCATCAAGCTGCCCCAATGGGCCACCTACAAAGTCAAGGCCCAATGGATCTGGTATGCATTGATTTTCTCTGCCTCGAACCCGATTTGAGTGGATTGGGAAATGTTCTGGTGGTAACCGACCATTTCACCCGTTATGCTCAGGCTTTCCCAACCAAGGACCAGAAGGCCTCTACAGTAGCCAAGGTACTCTTGGAGAAGTACTTTGTTCACTATGGACTGCCACAGAGAATCCATTCAGACCAAGGAAGGGACTTTGAGAGTCGCCTGATCAGGAAGCTACTAGATTCTCTGGGAGTAGAGAAGACTAGAACTACACCCTATCACCCTCAAGGTGATGCCCAGCCTGAAAGGTTCAACAGGACCCTATTGAACATGTTGGGAACTTTAGAAACAGAGAAGAAGCAACATTGGAGTCAACACATATCAGCTCTGGTACATGCCTACAACTGTACCACAAGTGATGTGACAGGTTTCTCCCCTTACCGACTTATGTTTGGGAGAGAAGCAAGATTGCCAGTGGATTTGGCCTTCGGCATATCCTTAGACCATGCCTCTGCTGCCTCCCACAAAGGATATGTGGACAGACTGAGGCACAGTTTGAAGATAGCTTATGAAAAAGCTCAAGCGGCCTCTGACCAGAGGGGGGCCCGAAATAAGAGGAACTTTGATTTGAAAGTTAGAGTACAGGACCTACAGCCTGGGGACCGTGTACTGTTACGCAATCTAGGGATCCCTGGAAACACAAGATTGCTGATAGATGGAGATCAGAGCCATATATCATCTGTAGAAAACTTCCAGGATTGCCTGTCTACAAGTTGAAGCCAGAAGGAAGAGTGGGGCCTTTGAAGACCTGGCATAGGAATCATTTGCTCCCACTTACTGAAGCAGTCAGAATACCTCCAGCGAGAGACGTACCTGAATCTGTTTCCATTCTGGATACCCCCAGGCCTAATACTAGGTCTCAGACATCACAAGTTAGGGGTGGACAGGACCCCCAACCAGAGGAAGAAAGAGGAGAACTTGAATGGCTATGGCCTTCCTCAACTCCAGGAAATTCCGCCATAGATCTTCCACCTACTGAAGATGTGGAAGATGGAACATTGAACCCAGAAGCCACAGAGTTTGTGCCATTCAGTGTTGTGCCTGAGTGCTGGGAAGATATCCCTGGTCTCTACCCAGAAGAAGAAGTAGATGTTCCAGAACCAGAGATGTTGCCGGAATGTGTTCCTGAAGAAGGCCCAAGAGAACAGAGAGCTCGCAGAGTTGTGAAGCCTCCCAAGAAGTTAACTTACCCCAAGATGGGAGAAAGTTCAGAGGACTCTGTTACCACAGCAAGGAGAAGTGCTGAAAGCCCTGACCCATCCACTGTTCATTTGGTGGAGGGCAACCCTAGCTCACTCTCTGGCACAGTTAAACAGGTCACCCACACTGAAGTGACCTGTAGACAGGACAGCTCCCCATCTTATGCCAATTGGTGGGAAGCTCCCCTGTCCAAATTATGTGAAAGTGTTGTTCCTGAGAAAGCTTGTAATTTGAACACTGTCTTTGGGACCAAAGATTCAAAGTGGGGGGAGTGTGTAGCGGGGTCGTACCCCTTTTTGGGGAAGAGACTACATCCCCCATGATTCCCCAGGCTCCCGGGCTGCTTGTTTCCGCCCGAGAGGCTGCTGGGGGAGGTTATAAAAAGGAAGAGCGGAGCCCGCCTCGTCCTCTTGGGACACTTCCTCTTCTGAGGCGTCACCTGACTGGTCTCCCTCTCATGACTGAGCTTGTGACGCGGAGGCTACAGCCAGCGGAGACACCTGTGCGGACCGGAGCTGAAGGCCGGAAGCCTGGGCCTTGCAGCAGATGGAGTGAGACTCTCATCCCTCAGAGTCAGCAGCAGCGGAGCGGAGACTCTTCCCTACAGTCTGTCGGTCGGAGCTGAGGACCGGAGCGCAGGGGCTGTGACGAGGAGACCGGAGCCGCCATTGAAGGGACCGGAGCTGAGGACGGTACCCCAGGATTGGTGAGAGAGCCGGAAGGCTCGTCCTGCATTGATACACACGTTTTATGCCTACTGAACTGCCTAGGCGCAATTTACTTCAGAGCAGCAAATGTTACTTTCTGTGGATTACAAAGACACCATTTAAAGCTACATGTGCACCACCTCTACAGATTCATTGCCGGTGAAGAACACTGTACTAGTACAAGGACTGAGCTCTATTACTAGGGATCAGGCCTGGTCCATTAGGTAGGCGCAGATAGATTTATTGCACCTCAGGGGTGCATAGCAGATGGTCGCCACACTTGGCGCTCTGTTTCCCCTTTGCTAGTTGGTTACATATATGTGTACATAGAAATGTAGGAATGCATAGGGATATTTAATATTAGCGAAATAGAACTGAATAAAAAGGAGCTTAATATTTTGAATCTTGGTTTAAAGTGCGCACAGAAGAAAGTGATGAACAAATTCGAGGTCTATATAGACACGCATAAGTTCATCAGAACTATGAATATTAAAAAGTATTTCTTGAACCAACCTATTAACCCTATGATTAGAACCAGCAAGAATGGGATGGTGGACAGTGGCCTGAAGAATAGATCCATATTCAACCCCCAGAACCCTAGTAATCACTATATAGAAGTGTTCAAAAATCTGGTACTGAAAGACATTGAAGAATTACCCCAACAAAAAAGAGTCAACCCTGAATATATTAGAGAAGGGATTAAATCTTTAGAAGGGAGAAAAAACATAATCATCCGCCCTGCAGATAAGGGAGGAGGGGTTGTAGTCATGGACAAAGTATTTTATCAGAATCAGTTATTGGAACTTCTAAGTGATGAAGTGACCTACAAGAAGTTATCAGCTGACCCAACAGAACCATACATAACACAGTTAACGTCTTTGGTAGAGTGGGGGTATAGGATCAGTGCTCTAAACATAAAAGAGAAGAAATATTTGGCCCCTAGCATGTGTAGAATACCTATTATTTACACATTGCCGAAGGTCCATAAAAACACTAAGATACCACCCCCACGACCAATTGTTAACGGGATTGGCTCTGTGACATCTAGGTTAGGGGAATATTTAGATAAATTTCTTCAGCCAAGTGTTAAAGCAACCAAAGCCTATCTGAAGGATACCTCGGAACTATTGGTATTATTACAAGAGGTTAAGTTGAATGGAGCCACTACATCCTTTTTAGTAACAGCTGACGTCGCGTCGCTGTATACCATTATACAGCATGAGGACGCGGCATTAGCCTTAAATTGGGCTCTAAGTAGGCGTGAGGATATCCCGCATACTCAAAAGCAGTTTTTGGGACATATTCTAGACTTCTGTATGTCGCATAACTACTTCTGGTTTGGAGGACAGTTCTACTCCCAGCAGGTTGGCGTGGCAATGGGAGCTAAATATGCCCCTAGCCTCGCCAACCTGTTTATGGCTGAGTGGGAAGATAGACAGATCTTCAATAATCCACTACCACAATTAAAATTTTACCGAAGATTTATAGATGACCTCCTGTTCATATGGGAGGGATCTAGAGAATCTGTGTTAGAATTCTTGAATGTTTTAAATCACAATAACAATAACATCAAGTTGGAATATCAAATCAGTGAGGAATCTGTGAATTTCTTGGATGTCACTATAAATAAGAATTCAAACATTCTTAGCACTAAGGTATATTTCAAAGCAACTGATCGGAACAGCTATTTGTCCATCAGGAGTGGTCATCACCCTGCATGGATAAGGAATATACCTAAAGGCCAAATTCTACGTGTCCGACGAAATTGCACAGAATTAGACGATTTTTTTATCCAAGCTGATGTCCTAAAAAATAAGTTTGTTCAGAAGGGGTATAAAGAGTGTACTATTAACGGACTAATTAATGAAGTGGCCGAAATACCTAGAACTGAGTGTCTCAAGAAAAAAGATAAGCAATTGGTACCTGATCAACACCAATTAGGGTTTATTTCAAGTTTTCATTGCCAATATAAGGAGATTGAAAATATTTATAAGAAATATTGGCATATTTTATGTAGGGATAAACATCTGGGGGGGATTTTACCACAACAACCGAAGTTTATATATAAGAAGGCACCGAGCTTCGGTGATCAAGTTGTTAGAAAGATCTTGAACCCCCCGGATGAAGGCATTATTAGGATTGATTTTAAAGGTTTCTTCTGCTGTAGAAAGTGCATCTGCTGCCGGACAGTAAAAGTACAAAATAGGGGGGTTACAGAGGTGACCAATAGGGACAATGAAAGTTTTACCATCAAAGAGTTTATCACCTGTAACTCATCCTTTGTGGTATATCTCATGTGGTGCCCCTGTGGTTTATTTTATATAGGGAGAACCAAGAGATTATTAAGAGTGCGTATAGCTGAGCACTTGGCAAACATACGAAAGGGTTTCAAATTTCACAGTGTGTCATTGCACTTTAGAGATAAGCACCAGCAGGACCCCAGCCTATTACAATTCGTTGGTATTGATATAGTGCACCCATCATGGAGGGGGTCAAATAGAGTGAGAGACCTATCACAGAGGGAAACCAGGTGGATCTTCCTCTTTAAATGTTTAACTCCTAGGGGGTTGAATATTGAGGTAGATCTTAACTGTTTTATTAATAATTTTTAATCAAGAATTTTAATCAATATTCTTATTCTCTAGGAAACAATTAATATTTTTTAGCCCCCATATGAATTAATTTTCTAATAATCCAAAAAAAAATTTTTTTTTGATATATAGTAGATAATTATCCCTCATTAATTAACTCCCAGGATTTATTGATATATTTTTTCGCAGATATACTTATATGTATATTTTTCGTAATATATACAATAGGATGCCGCATATTAATATACGGCACCTTATATGAATTAATTTTAACATGGGGTGTTGATTTGACCACTATTAGTTTTTTCAATTGATGGGCTGATGGAATATTTCATCAATCGATGAATTGGTGTACTGTAGTCATTCATACTTTCAGATAGATAGACCTCCAAAATTAATAAATTGGTTTAACATTATATTTTTCAATCATTTTAATTAATTTTAAAATAAATATTTTATATAGAGTGCAGCGGTACCAGTTTATATGCATATAGTGCACTGTTTCACATCTGTGCTTCTATGTCAACTAAAGTATGTTTCCCCGGGTGATTGGGGAATTTACATGGTTCGATTTATGCATATACTGACCGCTTAGTTTTAATATCTCTATTACGAGATCAAAGTCCGCCGATAAGGTTTGTGATCTAGCACATGTAAGCTATGGGTATAGTGTCTAGTATACAGTCATCTGAGGCAAGGATATAGGTCGCTATAGCGTAACCATGGGTTATGCTATTGCACTGCCTTTAGATACCCACTGATGCTCAGGAAGGGACGTGAGATAGGTGGGGTGTCTAGTGATTGATTGTATATGTTAACATGCAAATAACCAATGATTATGTGGAACTATGTTGTGTACACGAACGGGGACACGAGGAGTGCGCAAGCGCCGAGGCTGTCAGGCGCATGCGCAAGTTTTTCTAGCTGCGCATGCGCAATGCTGCCCGTACGGGGGTGGGAGGGTATATATAGGTTGAGTGACATGCCGTTCGACCAACCCCATGATTAAGTCGATTCTCAATGACGAAACATGTCGGGGGCGTGGCTGAGCGGCAACTAATCGTTTGATCCTGACGCTAGAAGCTCACGGAGGAGAGGCACTTTTTGTTCCTGCAGCACGGGCAGTGAGGAGGGGGTGAGATACATCTTTGAACAGCTTGTGTACACCTCGAGTCCGCCGTGACTGTTGGTTCTCAATTGTTTTGTGGTTTTGAAGTGGAGCGTGCAGTGCAGTGCTGTTTATACCTTAATCAATGCTGGCTTTGACTTTTAAACATGTGAGTGAAATGGTTGAAGGTTTTATTTGGTTTTGAAAATAAAATTTTAAATGTTTTTACACTATTTTGAGTATTTCTTTTCTCACATATGGAGAGATCCTGTCGCACTATTGTTTGAAGAGTGATCACCTTAAAACCCTGTGGTGGGTTTCTATGCGCAACTGCCTGACACGAGAGTGCGGGCTAATTTTCTGGTGAGTGCGTTTCTGTTGGGGGAGGAAAAAACACTTAATCACTGCGGTGTGGTGGAAGACTGAAAAAGAAGAAAATTTGCACATTTTTTAGAGGAGCTATATATGGACTTTATATCTCACTGTATATTTTGGCATCACTAGCTTTTACTGGTGGTCACACTAGTAATCATCCTTTTTATCTTATGTTCACTATTTCTTATTATTTTTTCTCACGTACACATGGTGTTTTGATTATGATGTTTGATATTATTTGCTCATTATTTCACTGAACATTAGGTGGTGAAATTTGTTTAGTATAAGCTATATTTATGTATACTTTTTAGTATATATGTATAGAGCGCCACTGTTTATTCTAAATCTTTAATTTATAAGTTATTGGTTTAAACTCATCATTCATATATGTGTACATGTTTAAGTGCATATTGCAGGGACCTGCTAAAGTATTGTAAGTCATATGTTTAAATGCATGTTACTATTTCTTTTCCTTACTGACAAAGTAAAGCCAGTTATTCTTATTTCAGCAGTCTGCTAGTGAGTTCATACCCATTACACTTAGAGTATAAGTGATATTTATATGTGCATAGAAACATACCCCTTTACTAACTGTGCCAGAGCGGGTAGAGCAAATTGCCGGGGATTTGGTGGAGCTGTACTCAGGGACCCAAAACAAACCAGCGGCTCTCTTAACTGGGGGTAGCGCTACATTTGTAATTCAATTCAGACAGTCCTGTGACACACACAATTCTGTTCAGGCAGGTGAACCCACTCCTTTCTGGTTCAGGTTTTTGGTTTCCAGTGTTGATTCTCTACCATTATGTTCACCAATCAGTAAGTTAACATCATCATACCATTGATTCCTTGTTTATTGAGTAGGCTGTTAAATAAAGTTGAAACCAAAAATAGTCTTCTTCCTGGCTCTGAAAAGTGTATGAATCACAGAATTATCCAAACAGAGTTTTTAACTATTTTGGTAGGTAAAATGGTTCCCATATACTAATTTCAGCTGTTTATCTGTTTCCCTGAGGTTCCACTTTAAAGTAGAATTCCAGGCTAATCCTCATTCCTCTTAAAAATATTCCCACCCCCCCTCCTAACACTATTTTCAGGCAGCTCTATTCTGGTCACATGATCTGGCTTCCCTGGGTCAGCCAACTGCGGCTGCAGCGGAGAGGAGAGAGTGTCAACAATGGATGGGCCATTGAAACCTATGGGTGACACCACTTAAAGCTTTACTAGCCGTTGTTGGAGCCAGGGGCGGACTGACCATTCGGCCACTCGGGCACTTCCCGAGGGCCCCGGGCCACAAGGGGGCCCCATCAGGGTTGTCACCCTCAGTAAAACCAGGGACAGTATGTAAAAATCTGTGTTTTTTTTACATCTGTTTATGAAATGTCCCTTACCGACATCCTTTTGGTCTAAAAATCCAGAGATTATAGCTGCCCCACCTCTCCAGTACCTTCTCAGCCAATAGAAACATGTAGGTGTATACTGTGTGATTGTATACTGTGTGTGTGTATACTGTGGCCCCATAATCTCTGATTACCTGGGGGCCCCATAATCTCCTATTGCTAGTTAGCTTTATACAACTTTCTTACACAGGTAAGTTAGCATAGGTGTTAGGAGTGAGGAGTGAACATGTTTAAGAGTAATTTTTTTTAAATCAAATCCTTTTTATTATTTTATATGAAAACGACATTGACACAATACATACAAAACCACAGAAATAGAAATCACACCAAACCAAAACCCCCCAGAAAAAACAAAAAACAAAAACCCAAACCACTTCCCTCCAACAAGACCCCCCCACTCGGAGTATTTATGACAAGAGTAATTAGTGTTAATGTAGAATTCTACTTTAACTTCTCCAACGAACATTCATTTCATTATTATTAAAGTGATTCTAAAGATAACAAACATGTCATACCTACCTGCTTCACACAATGTTTTGGCGCAGAGCAGCCCTGATCCTCCTCTTCTCGGGTCCCCCGAGTGTATTCCTGGCTCTCCCCCCCCCCCCCACGAGTGTCCACATAGCAAGCTGCTTGCTTTGGGGGCACCGGTGCATACTCACTCCCAAACCGGCTCTGTGTGTCCTCCCAAGCCCCACTCTCTCCTTACTGGCTGTGACTTCCAATGGCTCCCACACAACGCTGTGTCTGAACCAATAAGAAGAGAGAGAACTGAGCAAGCCTTTGCTCTCAGGCACATCACTGGATAGAGATTTGGCTCTGGTAGGTATTTAGGATGAAGCTGGGGGGAGCTACCTGCAGAAGGTGAGAATGCATTAAGGCAAAAAACCTTCTGCCTTTAGAAACAATTTAAAGCTATACTCCATCCTCGTCAACTGTACTCCAGACCATTTATGACAAGACCTCATCAGAAGTTCTTTTAAGACCCCGGCTATTGGAGGTTTAGGCTCCATGCACACTGGGCTTAAAAAAATGTCTGTTCTCTTGGGAGTAAAAAACACTCATATAGAGCATTTTTTGTACAAAGTCTATACGAGTTTAAGAGAGTTTTACATTTTTTCTACCAGTAAGCTCCAATCAGAAACGCGATCAAGAAGGGTTTTTTTTTCTGCTTCTTTTAACGTTAAACTTAAAATATGCCTCTTAACGTCCTAATGTGCATGGACACATAGGATAAAATTCAGCTGCTTCTACATGCAGAACGCTAAACTCCTGTAGAAGCAAAGTTTTTTAAGCCAGTGTGCATAGAGCATAATGATGCCTCTGCCTTCTATCTAACTCTTCTGCCATGGCCACTTAAAGGGGTTGTAAAGATAAGTGTTTTTTCACCTTAATGCATCCTATGCATTAAGGTGAAAAAACACCTGGCAGTCACCTGCCCCCTGGACCCCCCATTTTACTTACCTGAACCCCTTCATTCAGTCGGCGGGGACGCGCTGGCTCCTTCTCCACAGGCTCCTGGCTCTTGATTGGATAGATTGATAGCAGCGCAGTCATTGGCTCCCGCTACTGTCAATCAATTCCAATGACGCAGTCCCCAGGGGGTGGGTCAGAGTCCGGTGTTCTGACGAGAAATGTCCCCCTCATCAGATAGTGTCCACCTTATACTGCGCAGGCGCAGCACTTGCGCAGTACGGAGGACAAAGAAGATGCCGAAAGTCTCCGAAGATGAACAGCTGATTATCAGCTCTACACGGCGCCTGCGCACTTTAATAGTACATTCTGTCAGACGCTCCCGATGTTGTAAGACACCACTTTCTAACAGGGCCCCTCGCGGGCTCGCTTCGCTCGCCACGCTTTGGGCACAGCGTCGCTTTGCTCGGCATATTTATATTCTAACTCTATGTCCACTTGGATGGTGGGGCTTGAACCTGGACTCATGGAAGAATTTAGTATTAAGTGCGCAGGCACCGTGTACAGCTGATGATCAGCTGTTCATCTTCGGGGACTTTCGGCGTCTCTTTTGTACTCCGTACTGCGCAAGCGCAGTATAGGGCGGACACTATCTGATGGGGGACATTTCTCGACAAGACACCGGCATTCTGTGTCTATAGATGCAAATGCTGGACTTGGGAGCGCACCCACAAGTTAACCCCTAGGGGAAGTGCTTCTCCGATGGGGTTATCAGATGTGGGGAGGAGCTGCGAGAGCCGCCATAGGACCCCAGAAAGGCAGGTTTGGGCCACTCTGTGCAAAACGAGCTGCACAATGGAGGTAAGTATGACATGTTTGTTATTTTAAAAAAAATTACCCTTACAAGGACAGAAATTAGATTTTAATCTAAGCGTCTTGTTACCAACTTGTGAATTTTGGGGAAAATTAGGGTGGCATTGTGTTCAGTGCCACTCCTCCATTCCATCCACTAAGTTTAGGGTTCGTCAGACCTTACTAACATTAAAACCATAAAAGATAGAAAGATCATAACTGGCCTGAAGACATCTGGAAAGGCATAAAAAAATGAAAAGAAAAACTATTAAAGTGGAAGTAAACCCCCCTATCGTTTTCAGCCAAGGAAGCTGCCATCTTTGACTCTGTTTAATCTTCAACTGCCACGGTGCTGCACATGTGATCCGTTATGACACCAGCCATTGGATGGTTTGACTGTTTGGTTGAGAGCACAGCCAATGTGCAGTTAGCATTCACGGCATGCCTTTTTTTTTTAAACTGTTAAATCGATGGGTTTAATTCCGCTTTAAGGAGGAATGGGAAAAATGCTGGAAGAGAAGGGAGTGCAGAGTTGAGCTCTTTTTTCAAGAAAAACAAGAGTGCAAAATATCTTTTATCAGCCTTTGTAATCATGCAGCCATACCCTTTCCAAAAGGTTGTTTTATGTTTGTCTGCGGGCGATTACACCTTTTAATAAATATAGATTTTACTGTAACTGATCCCAGTATAGCAGATTGATTCATTTAGGCGTTTATCTGCTCGGTCTAGTCCTACTAATGATGTATCATTAATCATGACTGGACTGCAGCTTTGAATTTTTTAATTGTATCCTTAACTGCCTCCACCACCCCTCCGGTCTGAGAGGTCAGCTGAAAATTCATCCAGCACAATCTTTAAACTCTCGACCTCTGAATAAGTTAAAAACTTTGTTTCAAAAATTAATCCGTAGAACCAATTAACCGTTAAAACTTGCATCTGCTCAGTAAAGTCACTGGCGGGTGATGAGAATCAATCAGGCTGGCCAAAAAGTTAATGATTAATGTCACATAAACTTGGCAGAGGCAGCTCAAAAATTGATTGAAGAAACACAGAGACAAGTTGATATGCAGCAAAATAATCAATATGCAATAAAATTAATAGGCGTGTCAAGAAAATACTGCATCTCCGATGTCTCTCCTGAGCAATCCTGCATTCAGAATTTATTTCTGACCTTCGGATGGGGAAATTACAGTTGTAAATCCTTATACGCCTGTAGATAGGAGCTGGTAAGCATTGTCAGGGCTGAATTTATCCATTGTTTCACTTAATGATCGCCACTTTTTGAATGCTATTTTCATTTTTTATTTTTTCCCTAGACCTATTAGGAAAGCAATTTTATTGGAAAATATCACACGTAGATTCATTTTAGGCTAGCAACGTTTTTTAAGTAGATTTTTTTTTGTAAGTATAAATGTATTTATATTGACCTCTTCGCTGCCAGACCTGGCTCTCCAATTTTAACCTCAGGAGATCAAACAGTTTTTGCTATTTTTCATTTTTCTATCGGGTTTCTTTTTTTCAAAAAGCAATAAAGTTTATTAGGTTTTACAACAGATCCATCAACTAACATCAAGCAATGAAACATCGAGAGGCGCCTTCATCAACAGAATGTCACAAGAAATAAAAGCATTCTATAAGTATCAGAATGGCAAAAATGTCTTCAAGAAACATGTAAATTATTACCCCAACACTCCTGGGGTTAGTGCTCACCACCCATTCCTCTTGTCAACCAAGAGTACAGTAGAGTTCAAACAGGCTTTTTGTGAGGGCTATACAGCAATTGACATACTGTATATCCCCCATTGGCTTTTGAGGGGGGGGGGGGCATAATAGTTGGCGAGGGATCCATCTCTATCATATTTCCATATTTTGTTTACTTAGAATTAGTGTTAGCTTTAAAAGTCTGTAAAGTAACTCCCAAACCATACATTTTCAGAAAGCACAGAAACCCTAGAAAAAAAATGCTGCTAATAATTTTGTACACTCCCTATATCTGCGCAAATGTTTAGCCAAACAATAGTTAAAAAAAAAAAAACACTATTATCATTATCAATATTATTAGCACAGGCAAGTGCAACATAACTTACAAAATGTCTATTAACCACATCCCACCCGGCCTATAGCAAAATGATGGCCGGGCAGGTTCTCTCCCGTTCTACTTGGTAATCATATGACATTCAGCAGAACAAGCCTCAGGGGTGTGCAGCGCAGTGATTGGTTGTGCAGTGTGTCGTTTTGACAACACCGCATCTCCAGTCACGGTAAAGAGCCTATGATGTAGGCTCTTTACCATGTGATCAGCTGTGTCCAATCATCACGAATGCCAATCAGTAATGCCTGTCAGTGCCTCCTCATCAGTGCTGTCTATCAGTGCCATCTATCAGTGCCACCTCTCTGTGTCCATCATTGCTGCCTATCAGTGCCCATCAGTGTCACCTATCAGTGTTCATCAGTGCTGCATATCAGTGCTGCCTCTCAGTGTCCATCATTGCTGCCTATCAGTGCCCATCAGTGTCACCTATCAGTGTTCATCAGTGCTGCATATCAGTGCCCATCAGTGCTGCATAATAGTGCCTCCTCATCAGTGCCCATAAGTACCACCTCATCAGTGGCGCCTCATCAGTGGCGCCTCATCAGTGCCCCTCAGTAAAGGAGAGAACTTACTTATTTACAAAATTTTATAACAAAAACAAAGAAAAACTTAAATTTTTTAAATTGTTGGTCTTTTTTTATTTGTTTAGCAAAACATAAAAAAAAAACAGTTTTGATCAAATACCACCAAAAGAAAGATCTATTCGTGTGAAAAAATTTTTTTAAGTACAGTGTTGCATGACCGTGCAATTGTCATTCAAAGTGCGATAGCTCTGAAAGCTAAAATTTGGCCTGGACAGGAAGGGGGTGAAAGTGACCTGTATTGAAGTGGTTAAAGTGGTTGTAAAGGCACGAGATTTTTATGTGCAAAAGCCCCCCCCCCCCTAACACTTACCTGAGCACCTTCTCGATCCAGTGATGTCCACGAGAGCCTTGCCTCTTAGGGGACTCGTACTCCTTATTGGCTTTTGGCAGCAGCGAGAGCCATTAGCTCCGGTCAATCACACCCAGTGAGCCAATCAGGAGATGGAGGGGCGGGACCAAGCTGTGGCTCTGTGTGTGAATGGACACACCAAGCCATGGCTCAGAAGCGCGCCTGCTTGGGTGCCCCCAGAATAAGCTGCTTGCTGTGAGGGCACCCGGCAGGAGGGAGGAGTCAGGAGCACTGGCGAGAGACCCGAGAAGAGGAGGATCCTGGCTGCTCTGTGCAAATCCACCGCACAAAGCAGGTAAGTAAAACATGTGTATAACATTTAAAACAAGACTTTAATATCGCTTTAAATTTAAAAGAAAAAATTGTACTAAGTGAATAAATATCCTTTTTTTTTTTACCGTAAATGTTAAATTTAGACTATTTGGAAATGGTGAAAAAAAAGGTATGAAAAACTGTAAATAAGCAACTTACACTAAAAAAAAGGTATGAAAAACTGTAAATAAGCAACTTACAATAAAAATCTGAAGGATGCAGTAACGCTGAATTGGCAGTGCCACGTGAGCACTGTGTTTGTTTGCATTACAATAAAATGACAGAGGCATACATTCTTCGCAACACAGCGCATTACAACATGTGGCAACCCGTCAAGACATGCGGCCACATGCTGGGGCATGCTTACGACAGCCATCGTAAATAATTGCTTAATTACCTAATACACTTATTTCCTATGATCGTCAGTGCCCTAGTGGCAATATTGCTGAATTTGCATTATTGAGGTATTTCAGAAAAATAATGCATTATGGCCACTAGATGAAACTGACAATCATGGGAAATAAATGTATTAGGCAAATTATAGTGATTATTTGAGACGTTTGTGCGAATGCCTGACAAGGCATTTTTTTAAAATAGATCCAATTACATTTTTGAAAAGTTTATTTAAAAAATCAAGCACTGCAATGCAACAACGCACATGCACAATACACACCAATGTACATGTTGTGCACACCATATCCTGTTGGTGTGAATGGGCCCTTAGTGTGTTGGTACCCTGAAGTATACCAGTGCACATCATGAATATTTTTTATTATCTTTTTACATTACTGTTGGAGGAAGTTTTGGGGAAATATCAGGGGAATAAATAGACTGATATTTCATGTTTAGAATAGAGAAATGGATTGAGGACACAGAGTCCTCAATTTCCTTTTTGCTATGCAGATCGCACTCACTAACACTGAGCTCACTAACTAACAATGAAAAGCACTCACTAACAATGAAAGTTGTTCTGTGCAGAGCGCTTCTTGTTCATTCACAAACTGAAGTGATAGTAAACATGTTAATCGTGTTAACTATCAATTCAGTTTTGAATGAACACTAGAGTGTTCTGTACTGCAAACTCCGGTGTTCATTCAGGAAAGTGAAGAGATTGATAAATATGAGACACATATTTACCAATCCCCTGCTCGCTGCCCTAAACTGCTATGTCCCACTCCCCACAATCAGTTTGCCTCCACTACCTGCAGGAGGAGAGAGCCCTGATTGGAGAATACATAAAGCTTGGAGAGCTGTGGAGGAAACAGGACGCAATGGGGATCAGAGGGGAGATGATAGTGGGCACAGAATGGGAGCACAGGAAAGCACATAGCAGGCAGTGGGGGTGGGGGGGCAGTCACATTTGTTATACAGTAAGTGTTAGCAATCAATGGCTCCCGCTGCTGTCAATCAAAAGCTATGACACGGGAGTGGGGGGCAGGGCCGAGTCCCATTGTCTGTGTCAATGACTGCAGCAGCAGGACTCGGGAGCGAGCTTTCCCTGGGGGTACTTGATGAAGAGGATCCGGGCTGCTCTGTGCAAAATTATTGCACAGACCAGGTAAGTATTACATGTTTGTTAGTTGAAAAAAATTAAATAAAATTAAGGTTTACAATCACTTTAATGCATTCTATGCTTTAAAGCAATATTAAAGCCTTGTTTTTAAATAACAAACATTTTATACTTACCTGCTCTGTGCAATGGTTTTCTCTTCTCGGGTCCTACGCCAGTGCTTCTGGCCCCTCCCTCCTGCCGAGTGCCCCCACAGCAAGCAGCTTCCTGTGGGGACACTCAAGCAGGTGTGCTCCTGAGCTGCGGCTCTGTATGTCCATTTACACATGGAGCTGCGGCTCGGCCCTGCCCCCCTCCTTTTTCTGATTGGCTCACTGGCTGTGATTGACAATGGCTCCCGCTGCTTCCAAAAGCCAATCAGGAGTGCAAGTCCCCGGAGAGGCAAGACTCTCATGGACATCGCTGGACAAAGAGGGGGTCCAGGTAAGTATTAGGGGGGCTGAGGGGGTTGCTGCACACAGAAGGTTTTAACCTTCATGCATAGAATGCATGAAGGTAAAAAACCTAGTGCCCTTTACAGCTGCTTTATCCGCTTGCGGACCAGCCGCCGCAGTTTTACTGCGGCAGGTTGGCTCCCGCTGCGCGAAATCACGTTATTGTACGTGATCTCACGAGGTCAGGATAGCAGGCGCGTGCATGCCCGCCGCAAGCTCCGTGAGTCTGACCGTGGGTCCCGCAGATTTTATGTGTGCGGGTATACCCGCAATCATCCCACGGAGAGGAAGAACAGGGAAATGCTATTATAAACAAGCATTTCCCCGTTCTGCCTAGTGACAGTGTCACTGATCTCTGCTCCCTGTAATCGGGAGCGGTGATCAGTGTGGTGTCACACATAGCCCATCCCCCCCACAGTTAGAACACATCCCTAGGACACACTTAACCCCTGCAGCGCCCCCTCCTGGTTAACCCCTTCACTGCCGGTCACATTTACACAGCAATCAGTGCATTTTTTATAGCACTGCTCACTGTATAAATGTGAATGGTCCCAAAATAGTGCCAAAAGTGTCTGATGTGTCTACAATAATGTCGCAGTCACGATAAAAATCGCTAATCGCCGCCATTACTAGTAAAAAAAAATTAATTATTACTAAAAATGCCATAAAACTATCCCCTATTTTGTAGACGCTATAACTTTTGCGCAAACCAATCGATAAAGGCTTATTGCAATTTTTTTACCAAAAATATGTAGAAGAATATGTATTGGCCTAAACTGAGGAAAAATAAATATTTTTTTATATATTTTTGTGGATATTTATTATAGCAAAAAGTAAAAAAATATTGCTTTTTTTCCAAATTGTCGCACTTTTTCTGTTTATAGCGCAAAAAATAAAAACCACAGAGGTGATCAAATACCACCAAAAGAAAGCTCTATTTGTGGAAAAAAAGGGCGTCAATTTTGTTTGGTAAACACGTCGCACGTCCGCGCAATTGTCAGTTAAAGTGACGCAGTGCCAAATCACAAAAAGTGCTCTGGTCTTTGGCCAGCCAAATGGTCCGGGGCTGAAGTGGTTAACATAAAAAAAAACTTCTCTGTGAAGCAGTCCCCTCAGCCCCCATAATACTTACCTCAGTCCCATCCCATCTCGATCCAGCAATGCTCTCAGCTGTCCGGGACTCTCCCTCCTCATTGGCTAAGACAGCAGCGGGTACCAATAGTTCCTTCTGCTGTCAATCAAAGTCAGTGAGCAGAAGAGGAGAGAGAGGGGGTGGGGCATACTAGTATGACTTAAACCTACAGGGAAGCCATTCCATTTATTTTCATATCGAAACTTTGCTACTGATTTCAATGGCATTAAAAAGCCCTCTCCCGGCTACACAGTGTTAAGAAAAAAAATGTTTTGCATTGGTATATGTCCCCCATGGCAGTGTCCAGCTTCCTATGCCCTTTTTTTTATCAAAAGCTTTCAAACTAACCTTGAAAAAAGCAAAAAAATAAAAAAAGACATAATTTCATTCTAATAGACCTCAGTGGGGTTCAGGAGCTGTGATCGGGGTTTGCTGATTTTTTGAAGCGCTTGGAGAACGTCCAGTGAACCAGGCTCCAGGCTTTGCTTGGTTTGCTCATCCCTACAGTACATTTCACAACGTGGGGTCGATTTATCATACAGCTCCACAGTGCAAAACAGGGCAATAAGACGGGTTATAAAAATAAGATTTAATATGAGCTCTCGACTTGATTCATAAATTCTCTCTAGAAATGCACCTAAATGAAATGTCTGACACCACTTCCTAATTCTGTGTAAGATCTGACTGACAATCTGTCTCTGATTTTTTCATACATTTTGCAGTCCAGTGCTCAGGATTGCAGGAACAGGGTAATTCACAAATATATAAAACCTACTGCTAATCCTTTCCTTAAAGCAAAATTGAACTCACTGAATCAAATTTTCTTATTTTATCCCTCCCCTCCCTCTTACACAAATGCTAATGTAGCGGGTGCCCTGCCGCCCCGTACTTCCCGTCAGGCATGGATTAGCAGCCACAGGGGAATCCCCCCCCCCTCTCCTCACTAAAGATTTCTGTGTGTGAGCACTGCTCATACAAGCCATCCACCTTGCTCCCTCCCCTGTTCTCTTATTGGCAGGGGGAGAGAAAGAAAAACAATCAGGAGCAGAGCTACAAAGCTGCAGGAGCAGCAAAGGATCGTGGGACATGTAGTCCCTAACACAAATGGCCCCACAGTTTTCTATGGGAACAGAATTGCACACCCCAGCATGCACTGGAGAAAAAGAAGAGAGACCCAGAGGCTGACTGGAAGTGGGGGCAGATGCCAAGAGGCAAGGAAAAGACCGGACCCAGGGGAGAGGTGTTGCCTCCTGGGTCGGTGTACTGTTCCTTTCAAGCATCTACAGCCGCTCAGGGACATCCTGCCTGAGAGGGGGATCCCAGATGCCTTCTCCAGGCGCACCTGTACAGACAGTGTAAAGAATTCCAGTTCTGAGATGGCCAGTCTGGTTGATCCAAGACATTTTGTTTGGGCCTTGATTGCAGAATTGGTGAGCGGGCACTTACCAATTTTACAGAGATACAGAGACACTGCATGCAGACAACGTTGCCTGTGGTTACCTACATTTAAGAACACTGTGCTGTACTCATCCGCTGCCAGGCAGTGAAAGTATTCTTTCTGCTCCAGGAGTTGCACGGTTCACTTTGCATCACTTCTACCAAACAGGATTTCTAAGTGCCCCAACAAAGTGGCTAGCCAAAAATTCAATGGCTTCCTTCTTTCAAGGGACTGAAGTTATTGGTGCCATATGGGCACACACATACAGTATATGTAGTGTATGAGCTGGGTAGTCTGGTTTGGGAATTACATCATTGACCACTGAACTAGGTGCAGTGTTTATGGTTTTGTGGGCCTGTGGTCTAAGTGGACAAAAGAGAGAGGTCTGACATAAAAGAGGTTCATTCCTCTGCTCTCCTCCTGCCTGGACTCATGGAGCCCAGTTCAAATAGAGGAGTGGTCAATCCCTCACAGTGTCTGCTATTTTGTGATCTGTCAGTTGTTAGGATGTTTGCCTCTGCTCTTGGGGTTACTTGTCATGTCTTGAGGAGTTCCCTGATAGCAGCCAGATAGTACCATAGAGTTCTATTGTTTTTGATTCTCAGTCATTATACCAATGACCTATTTGAGGTATATTTGTCTAATGTTCAGCTATATTGCTATTGTTTGTTATCATCTCAAAAAAAATTTCAAGGTAAAGATTGTTTTTGTCTTCTATTGTTGGTGATTGCACTAACATTATTGGCAGGTATGCCAGAGGGGCTGAGACTGTTCTTGGGGTTGAGAGGCAGAGTACAGAACCAAATATACTTAAGCGGCTCTTCCAGGGGTAGCGCTACACTAAAAAATATATATATATATATATCCTTGTGTTCTTTTTTGTGCTGCAAGGCAGCACTTCCTGGTTTCTGGCTTAGGCCAGGCCCCACTGCTTCCTGGGATTGCTATGTCACAGCTATTCCAGGAGGAGGTGTGTTGCTAAGCCACACCTTTGCTGCACATGTGCACACACATGGATAATTTTCACACATGCACGCAACTGCTGCGGGGGGCTATAGAGCCCATATACTAGAAACTGGTGGCATGTGCGGAAACACTGTTGTCAAGGCGCAGATGTGCCACCAAGCTCTGCCAGCTCCCAAATACTTGGAAGAGATTGGTGGCTCATCCGCACATTCTCCAGTTTATTTTTAAATAGTAATACAGTGAATGGGCAGAGGGAGGTGGTTGTAAACCTCTGGGGAAAAAATGAACAAAGCTACTATTCTGTAAATGTGAACCCCCCTTTTTTTTTTTTTTAAATAAAAGACCTTACGGTATTATGCTATGTATTATGCTTAACACTTGCTGCATGCTTTGGAGCTTGTTCGTCTGAAGTACGATCTTCCATCATCTATCCTTGTGGTCAACCTTCCACCTACTGCTTCACTCACAGATCACTACATTGAGGCCAAGTCCTCACTATGCATGTTTGACCCATGTGCTGTATGGTGTCTACCCCATCTGGTAAGCGTGCCAACCTTACTTTTTTTGACTGCACTTCATGATCAAGCACTTTCTTCAAGATTTATCACCTTAGACTTTACACTTTTGTTGATGTTTATTCACACCGTCACGATATATTCAATCAAGATGTCATTATTTTTATACCAATTGTCTTGTGGTGTCTGTGGTGTATTTAAAATGTTTTCAATTTTTAATTTTTCCCAATTTTTTGAGCTCTACACTATTATTGTTATATCTGTTTGTTTCACTTTGTGTCTATTGGAGTGTTGGCCACTTACCCATTTCTCTATGCGCAATTTTTCTTCAGTTTATCCAATAATACAACATGAATAACGTCCTTTCCCTAATTCTAACTAACATGATGTAGTGACCCAGGTATACCTCCGTAAGGTGAGAGTCCATGTACAGTAGGCATTGTCCATGACTTGGGGGCTGCCCTTGGCTCCCAATATCTTCTTCCGGTGGGACTCTACAGCATTCCCCGATTAACACTGCAATCACTACTCCTACTGAACTCTCCGACCCTAGTGGTCCTCAACTTTAAAGTGGTAGAACACCCTGAAAATGAAAACTAGTAAAAATGTTAGTAACAATTAAAAAAATAAAAATAAAAAAATTTTTTTTTTTTTACTTACCAGAAATGGCTGTTGCTAGGCAGATCGTCCTAATCTGCCTCCTCCAGCGCCGCGGTGATCTTCTCTTCTTCCGTCTTCAGGTGAATGGGGCGCGGTGTGTTATGGGAACTGTGTCCCACAACACACCGCGTTCCCCATTCACAAATGACACGCGCGCATGCGCAGTAGGCCGCGCGCCGACTCGCGCATGCGCAGTAGGCCGCGTGAGGCCGTTTCCCTTACGGAGGATGGCGGCGCTGGATCCGGTTCGCCGAGGGACATCTCGGCCTCCACGAAGGACATCGCGGGCGCCCTGGGAGGGTAAGTGTACTTATTAAAAGTCAGCAGCGACTTTTTTTTTAGCTGCTGACTTTAAATATTTTTTTTTTGAAGGTGAAACCCCGCTTTAAATAACACAAGAGGGCCCTCCAAAATCAAAAAGCCGTGGAACTAGGCCAAAAGTGCTCACCCCTTTCCCCAGCCAGGGCCTACTGCTGAAACAAACTAAATGCATTACAACTTGCCTACATGCAGAAATCCACATGTGGCTCTGTACCTGCTTGGGTCAACTAAGTGCTGGATCTCATTAAGAAAATTGTAAAAGGAAGTGACTGACAGACATATATTTTTTGCAGCAGTTGAGGGATTTCATATTATAGGATTAGTGTGGACAGATCATTGATTATTTGTTGCCTGTCTCGCTCACTTCTTAAATCTCTCAGAGACACCAATGTTGAGATTTCTCTGCAGTAGTTTATGTCCCCTTCCATGTTTTTTTACTCTTGTTCTCTCTTGCATTTCAATATCCCAATTAATTATTTACTCACCATTAAGTATAATCTATCAGCGGACTACATAAAGCTGAAATATCAGTTTACATAGCCAGCTTATGCTGCTTGAAGGGAAGGGGGTGATACCGGGCTTATGATACAGCATGCTGGTCTGTGCATGGCCTCCACTAGCCATATATGATATTTACCGACTGTCTGATTTGCCAGGTTGGTACCTCTTTTTGTTCAGCTGCTCCGCTATGGCTGTGTCCCAGGATTGAGCCACAAGGTTTGCATATTATTGAAACATGGCTTATTTTTATGCAAATCACCTGGCTCATTAATGTGCTTGTTGGCAGGTGCAGTTAGCTTTCCTGCCACTAGATGGCTTGGTGGCCATTATGGCATGGTAAGCGGAAAGGTATAAGCAGATGTTAGTTTCCCTTTCAGAGCAACCCTCCTCTAGTAATGTAATGAGTGGAGTTAGTGCCACAAAAAAGTCCAACTTGGGAGGTTCCCTGGGTGGGTTGTGTTATGGAAACAAGAAACCCCAAAGCTGCAAAGAATTCATAATATAATAAAATATAATAAAAAAAGGTTGAATTACCAGGCAAGGTGAAACAAATCAAATGAGGAGAAACTGTGGTCACCCTATCTCCCCTGAACTTTTCTGTGGGTACAGTAGCAGGATGCAGAAGGTCTCGCAGTCCTGGACAGAGTCCTTTTATGTTAGTAGTAGTGGAAGCCTGGGAATAAGATTGTCATTTGGAAATGTGCCCAGCTGGGCAGAACTGTAAAAGGGCCATTGGGAAGAAACTGGTATACTAACTGAAGCACTTTGTTCCCCTGACCGTCAGCAGCGGGTCCTGTGACTTAGTGATGGAAGCCTAATACTGTGGACTGGGTACAATATACGTAGGGAAGATGTACCATTCTGTGGTGCTCCCAAGGAGAGGAATGGGGAAAAGGGAAGATGGCTTAACTAAAAGACAAGTACTTGTGCTCTGCACTGAAGTGACAGCTTTAGTATGTCTAACCTCACATGTCACTGGAGATTCTGATAGAATGTCAAATGTGATATGTCATGGAAAGTTATGTGAAGATGTAAAGTTGCAATAAAATGCCAAAAGTGCATTTGTGTCTGGACATTTCTTTATTCTACATATCAAGGCTTCTGGCCCCCTGCAGGCCTGTGTATTGCAGAGGTGCAGGAAAGTACCTCCTTAGGGGGCAAAACTGTGTCTGGCCCTGGGGTGGAAGCATTGAAAGAGCTGGTAGGAGGGTGCATGCCAGCTGTATACAAGGGGCACTGGTGAGCTGTGTTTAGGTGAGCTGTGGACAAGGTGTTTAGGGGTGCAGATAAGCTGTGGACAACCGTTTTGGAGGTGCAGATAAGCTGTGGACAGAGGTTTCATGGGTGCAGGTGAGCTGTAGAGTGGGGTGACGGTGATCTGTGCTGTATACAGGGGAGCTGTGGATAAGAGGCTCATGTTAGCTGTGGATGAAGGGTGCAGGTGAGCTGTGCATAATAGATACAGGTGGTGCAGGTAAGATGTGGATGAAGGGTGCAGAGGTGAGAGTTGGATATGAGGGTGCAGACATGAGCTGTAGATGAGGGGTGGAGAAGCAAGCTGAGCCTAGTTTGGGCTGGGGGAGGGAGAGCTGTGGATGAGGTGTGCAGAGGTGAACTGTGGAGGAGGGGTGCAAAGGAAAACTGGGAACAATGGTTGCAGATGTGAGTAGTAGAAAAGGGGAGCTGTGACCAAGGGGTGCAGTGGAAGTGGAAGTTACCTGTAAATGAGGAGTGCAGAGATGAGTGGTGGATGAGTTCTATAGAGGCAAGTGTTGGATGAGGGGTGGCTAGTTGTGGTGGTGATAGTGGGGGCAGTAGAAGAGAGGTGCAGAGGTGAGTGTGCTTTACTGCACTCACTGACACCAATGCTGGGAGCTATTGCTGTACCCACTGACACCAATCCTGAGATTACAAGGCGGCCACTGACATCAATGGGGATTATTGATGCATCAGTTTATAATGGTGGGGGGGCTTACTTTATTCTCACTTTGCCTTCAGTGTACCCCCTGGCCCCATTTTGTCTACAACATAGCAAAGGAGGAAATATGTTACACTACAAGCTAAAGGCTGTGATGTGACTACCCACTTTCCTGACTACACTTACTTTTTGGTAAGCAGTGAAGTCCCTTAATTTTCAGGTATTTCCTCCCACTTCCTGTTTGGCTATGGAGCCGTCAGCTGACTTTCTGACAGTTTTTAGCCTCCCGACATGGCATCTCTCTCTCTGTAGCTGAGAACTCAGGTGAGAGGTTTGCTGTTATGATAGGACAGTCAGAACTAGAAGCAGAGCCCCCCCCCCCAGTTGCGGAACACCGCCCGCCCACACAATAACTCATTGGTTGGGGTCCGCCGCCCAAGCCTCCTACATGTGTATTGGCTATCCCCCCCCCTGATGGCGGCCCTGCCAGTATTATTATACCGGCAGCAGTGCGACTGGAGCTACACTAAAAGTGTAGCGTAAGCCTTGGGGAATCTTTTCGGGCTGCCTGCAAAGTGCCGCCCTAGGCCTGGGTCTTGTCAGCCTGGGCCAAGATACAGCTTCGGGCGAACCATCTCCACATAGGGCCATTAGCACAACGTAAATTATTTGTATTGGCCCAGGAGGCAAAGGATCCCCCTGGCCCAAAGCCCAGTCCTCCACCCCTTGGTAAAGGTAAGGACCTAGCAAGTTTCTCAGTTCAATCAGGGCCGGTGCTACCACTAGGCGGAGTAGGCAGCCGCCTAGGGCGCACTACCCCCCAGGGCGCAGCCACGGCCTCTGTCCCTGTGAATCTCAAGGCAAGTGGGAGCTTGCCACTGTCCTGGGAACACATCTGAATGCCTCCAATCCCCCAATGTGTCCCGTTGAGCGCCCCGCTGTTCCCTCTCTTTACATAGTAAAATCTTACAGCGCCACTCCGGGACTCCTTTGCTCTAGCCTGTCCCTCTGGAGCGGCGCTGTGTGTCTGTGTGCAGTGGAGGGGCTGGGCTCGGTGGAGATCGGAGCATCGAGAGGTGCAGCGGCTGTTAGCTGACCTCCCGGCTGGTGGAAACAGTGACCAGAGCAATACTGCCCGCCCAGCGCTGAGGAGAGCCCGGATGTGATGGTCGATGAAGAAGAGGTAAGGAGGAGGATGGATCCTCCCCATCTACAGTGAGTTGTGTGTGGGGGATGGGGGTATCAAGCTGGTACGTACCTGACCGGTGAGTCCACTTCGCAGAGGGAGGTCTCCCGTACGGGTCCCACTCACGGCCCCTGGAGATGGGTACAGGAGGCACGAGAGTCAGGAAGGGTATGAGAGCCTGGTGCAGGGTTTCCGGGCGTTGGTGGTGAGAGTCCACTGGTGGCAAGATGGGGTGCAGGTATGCAGGATACACAGATGGTGATTCCACTGGTGGCAAGATGGGTAGGGATATGCAGGGTATCCAGAGGGTGTGGTAAAGTCCAGGTATGTTGGTGCACTGGGCAGGAAAGATAGTAAGAGTCCCGGATGCAGATAGCAAAGGCTCACTGGGGAGAAGGTGCGGTATTGAAAGCAGGTACAAGTCTCTCAGCAGAAAGTGGGATAATCCAGATACATGCAGGGTTCGGCAGCGTTCCGATGGCAAGGTACAAAGGAGCAGGCAGAAGAGTCGTCAGGCAGGCAGAGGTCTTTAGGCAGGCAGAGGTCAAGGAATTCCAAAGGGCAAGCCGGGTCACAGGATCAGATAAAGTATAACAGGATTCAAACACAAGAGCAAGGTCTCTGGGAAGCTGAAGATCAGGCAGCACTGGCCAACAGGTGCTGCCTGATTAAATAGGCTGGTTGGCGCCAACAGCGCGCACAGGTGCACTCAAACCACCGCGCGCGCACCCCCGGATGCATGCACGCGCACGCACGCAAGCCCGCACCCGCGGGAACGCGCACAGGAGCGCGCACACCAGCGCGCGTCGGCGCACACCAGTAAGCTGTCTGACATGACGGTCTTTGTGACAGGGGGTGAGTAGTGCAGGAAATAGGAGTCAGGTAGGTAGGTCAGTGTATGTGTCAGGTAGGTAGGTAGGTCAGTGTATGTGTAATGGTCAGGTAGGTCAGTGTATGTGTCAGGTAGGTAGGTCAGTGTATGTGTAATGGTCAGGTAGGTCAGTGTATGTGTTAGGTAGGTCAGTGTACAGTGGTGTGAAAAAGTGTTTGCCCCCTTCCTCATTTCCTGTTCCTTTGCATGTTTGTCACACTTAAGTGTTTCGGAACATCAAACCAATTTAAACAATAGTCAAGGACAACACAAGTAAACACAAAATGCAATTTGTAAATGAAGGTGTTTATTATTAAAGGTGAAAAAAAATCCAAACCATCATGGCCCTGTGTGAAAAAATGATTGCCCCCTAAACCTAATAACTGGTTGGGCCACCCTTAGCAGCAACAACTGCAACCAAGCGTTTGCGATAACGTGCAATGAGGCTTTTACAGCGTCCTGGAGGAATTTTGGCCCACTCATCTTTGCAGAATTGTCCTAATTCAGTTACATTAGAGGGTTTTCGAGCATGAACGGCCTTTTTAAGGTCATACCACAACATCTCAATAGGATTCAGGTCAGGACTTTGGCTAGGCCACTCCAAAGTCTTCATTTTGTTTTTCTTCAGCCATTCGGTGGTGGACTTGCTGGTGTGTTTAGGATCATTGTCCTGCTGCAGAACCCAAGTTCGTTTCAGCTTGAGTACACGAACAGATGGTCGGACATTCTCCTTCAGGATCTCTTGGTAGACAGCAGAATTCATAGTTCCTTTTATCACGGCAAGTCTTCCAGGTCCTGAAGCAGCAAAAACAGCCCCAGACCATCACACTACCACCACCATATTTTACTGTTGGTATAATGTTCTTTTTCTGAAATGCAGTGTTCCTTCTACGCCAGATATACTTGGACACACACCTTCCAAAGAGTTCCACTTTTGTCTCATCGGTCCACAGAATGTTGTCCCAAAAGTCTTGGGGATCATCAAGATGTGTTGTGGAGAAATTGAGACGAGCTTTGATGTTCTTTTTGCTCAGCAGTGGTTTTCTCCTTGGAACTCTGCCATGCAGGCCATTTTTGCCCAGTCTTTTCCTGATGGTGGAGGCATGAACGCTGACCTTAACCAAGGCAAGTGAGGCCTTCAGTTCCTTGGACGTTGTTGTGGGGTCTTCTGTGACCTCTTGGATGAGTCGTCGCTGCGCTCTTGGGGTAATTTTGGGCAGCCGGCCACTCCTGGGAAGGTTCACCACTGTTCCATGGCTTCGCCATTTGTGGATAATGGCTCTCACTGTGGTTCGCTGGATTCCCAAAGCTTTGGAAATGGCTTTATAACCCTTTCCAGACTGATAGATCTCAATTACTTTCTTTCTCAATTGTTCCTGAATTTCTTTGGGTCTCGGCATGATGTGTAGCTTTTAAGGATCTTCTGGTGGACCTTACTGTGTCAAGCAGCTCCTATTTAAGTGATGCCTTGATTGTGAACAGGTGTGGCAATAATCAGGCCTGGGTGTGGCTAGAGAAATTGAACTCAGGTGTGGACAACCACAGTTATAGTATGTTTTAACAAGGGGGGCAATCACTTTTTCACACAGGGCCATGATGGTTTGGATTTTTTTTCACCTTTAATAATAAACACCTTCATTTACAAATTGCATTTTGTGTTTACTTGTGTTGTCCTTGACTATTGTTTAAATTGGTTTGATGTTCCGAAACACTTAAGTGTGACAAACATGCAAAGGAACAGGAAATGAGGAAGGGGGCAAACACTTTTTCACACCACTGTATGTGTAATGGTCATGTAGGTCGGTGTATGTGTAGTTGTCAGGTAGGTAGGTCAGTGTGTCAGGTAGGTAGGTCAGTGTATGTGTAATGTAGGTCGGTGTATGTGTAATGGTCAGGTAGGTCAGTGTATGTGTCAGGTAGGTAGGTAGGTAGGTCAGTGTATGTGTAATGGTCAGGTAGGTCAGTGTGTGTGTAATGGTCAGGTAGGTCAGTGTATGTGTCAGGTAGGTAGGTCAGTATGTGTATAATGGTCAGGTGGGTCACATATTGCAAAGGGGGTGGAGTCATGGGCGGAGCCAATGGGGCGGCAAAATTAGGTTTCGCCTAGGGTGTCAAAAATTCTTGCACCAGCCCTGAGTTCAATCTGTTAATTGCTAGTTTGAAACTAGACTGATTTGGCAGGAAACCTATTATTTGGCACCACAGGTAACAGCTCTACCTTTCCAAGCCTGTAGACTTCACCTTACATATTAGCTGTGTGTGGGGAACTGTGTCAAACACTTTTGCAAAATCCAAGTATACCACATCCACAGCCACTCCTCTGTCCAAGGTTTTACTTACCTCCTCATAAAAAGAAAGCAGTATCTTCCAAATTATAGAAGTTAAACTAACAGGTCTATAGTTACTTTGTAAAGACGTTGATGCCTTTTTAAATATGGCCACCACATTGGCTTTACACCAATCCAGTGGTACTATTCCAGTCATTAAAGGGTCCCTAAAAATTAGAAACAATGGCTTTGAAATGACAGAGCTCAATTCTTTTAGGATCTGTGTGTGGATGCCATCAGGTCCAGATGCTTTATTCATCTTTATTCTGTCTAAATATTTTTCTGGACCATATCAATTTTGAGCCATTGTGGATCATTTGGAGCTGTGTCACTACCATCCCCATTATGGACCTGAGCCCCTTCCTCCTTTGTATACGCAGAGCTTTCCCTTTGTCCCCGTCACCCATTCTCGATTATTTTGTAAAGGGCCCACATGCTCAGACCTGACCTTTTTACTATCAATATACTTAAAGAATTTGTGGGGGTTTATCCTATCTTTTGCAATATGTCGTTTGTTTTGAATTTTTGCGGCTTTGATTTCTGTTATATTCTTTGTAACATTTAAACAATAGTATTTTACCTTATGCACGTTATATGTAATTGATATGTATGCACAGAACACATGAATTTTTAATTTATATAATTTTTAATTTATATAGAATATTAACCCTTGTTTGGAAATTGGGTACTCACTTTTGTTGCCAGCGGTTTAGACATTAATGGCTGTGTGTTGAGTTATTTTGAGGGGGCAGAAAATTTACACTGTTATACAAGCTGTACACTCACTACTTTACATTATAGCAAAGTGTAATTTCTTCAGTGTTGTCACATGAAAAGGTATAATAAAATGTAGCAGCCATAACCCCTAGGGGCGGTCTTGACTTTCTGGGCTTACCGGTTACCTCCTCGTGGCTTGTCGGTTGTTGTCTAGGGGTTCCCAGGGTTAGTACCCAGCGACTTCAGATGCTGACACATAAAAAGTCCTTTTCCAGGTTTTTATTTTGCAGGGGTAACATCCAACAGTAACACAGTCTCAGGTGGGAATAGAGGGTACAGGTGATAAAACTCAGGCAGTTTGAACTGCTGACATCCACTGAATGTCTCTAATCAACCCAGAGAGTAGCCACTCGCAGCTGGGTGCTTCACTGCTGGATAAACCTCTAGCCAGAGATTTAGCAGCCAACAGGTGATCCGGAAACTTTGCAAAGTCTCTGCCACAGACTAGATTGAAACTGAAGATAAGTAGGAACCTTTCTCACAGTACCTGGATCTCTCAGCCTTCTTGGCGATACTGTGTGATGTGTGGATTCTTTACTGTCCATACAACTCAGCTCCCAGGCTCTTACCGAGCATCCAGCTTGTTGGCCCTCCACTGAAGAGTCCTCCCCTGGTCACTTGTATGAGTTGCCATGTCCCTCCAATACAGAGAGCACACCGGGATGCCTTTGAATCCTCCTTCAGTTACTTGGCCTCGAACGAACCAGTTCCGAGGCTCAGGAACAGACAGATCCTCACCCCAGACCATGAGGGCCTCTGGGTCTAGTCAGAGTGACCAAGCTTTGCGGGACGGCAGACACTCCTGGGCCCGGGACCCCGCACGGGGCTACCCCGGACCGGAACCAGGAATCCAAGCAGCAGCCGAACCCCGAGCACGTGACTTCAGCACCTTAAATACCCCTTCCCAGACTACGCAGCAGGGCCAGACGCGCCCACTGATTGGCTCCGGGAAAGATTGGTACCTAACACGTCCAACCAGGCTTGGTTCTCGGCCTGTCACTCACTGCACTTATGACCAGGCGGAACCTCAGTACAGCCCAGCCAGACTGATGCCAAAGTAAATCCTGTACAATTAACCCCCAGAACTCCATTACAGTTCTGAGAAAAACTAGATTTACATTGATAGCACACACCCTTAAGAAAGTGTGGGCGCTACAAAAATATTTACAAAAATCTGAGGGGTGTACCCACTTTTTTGAGATACTGTAACTGGCTGAACAAAACTGCACAATCTTTGGCAAGTAATGCAGTTGATATGAAAGTATTTCAACTTCTTATTGATATGCTTGCCTGGAGTTCAGTTGAAAAAATCTCTGATTTTCCACATTCTTTATCCTTCAAAAATGGAGGAAGGACTGCTAGAAACACAGCCAGAACCATTCATTTGCAGAAGGCGTAATATATTCTAAAAGATCAAACAAACTGTATTTTAGAGAAGCATATAGACAGAAGTGGGCATAAACAATACGCCCACAGAAATTCGAATGTCCTACTGCTGAACACTCCCAGATCCTTCCAAGCTTTAATCAATAAAGCTTTATTAATATATCAGCAGGGTTAACATTAATCTGCGGCGAGTGATTATTCTCATAGCCTCAGCCAAGATTTTTTTTGGGTTAACAATCAAGAAGGAAATAAGAAGAAAAAAAAATCAAACGGGGAAAACAGCTTCACCTGCAGAAATTTGGAAAATGTTTAATTATTTATACCATGACAGCTACACCAGCGCACAGACGCCTGGACCTTGCTTTTCACAGAGTAACAAATAAATGAGATTATGAGCTGCTGACACCAGAGGAATACAGAAAAATAAAAATGAATAGCTGTCAGGAGATCTTTGTGTCTGGCTGCCCCACGTGGCTCTGGCGTTCCCCCTCGCACTTCTCCATATCGACCGTCTGCGCTGTTTCCCAGACAGCACATAGAGGCCATCTCACAACCCAGACTGAAAGACAAATTAAACCGAATCTGTGTGTGATGGCCTTTTCACTTCAATATAACAGGATAAATAGAAAATGGGAGATATTTATCCAGGGTGAGCCGCTTGCTGTTTACAGGAAGAGTGTCAGCCATTGATTATTTTATTTGACGTAATTTGAAAGAAGCGGCAGGTTTATTAAGGCTTAAGTCCAAGTAGACAATAAGAGATTGCCATTTAACTCTGATGTATGTGTTTATACAGTATAGAGAATTATAACATTACATGTACCTGAAATTATCTTCATGTGGTCCCTACAAAATAGGACCAGGCGAGGGAATGGTGGCAATGTAAGCCAAACAAACTGCACTGCATTGCACATAACTGTCAATGTAAAGTTGGCCATAGGTTCTATACTATATTCACTTGTGCATAAACCAATATATTCAATAAAGTAAAAAAGTATAAAGCAGTAATTAACAAATAATACATGTTGCATGAGACCATATATGCTATGTGCCAAAAAGTGACATATGAAAATATTCCTTAAAACTTTGTGGGTAAATATGAAACAAATCAATTATTGCAATAAAGGGACAAGTGCAACTCAAAATATCTTGATTGATACAAAAACACAATGTGCAATAAATAACATATGAAAAAGAAAATGACTATGAAGTAAAAAAGTTTTTTTGACATGTTCAAATTGTTGTCTGATCCAAAGGGCTAATGACCAGTCCATCAAAAGAAAGAAAAGGACATATTTCCAACCAAAAACAAAGGACAAAAAAACAGCATCGGGAGCGCTCCCCATGACATATTGATGACGAAACGCGTAGGGAGGAGCCATAGCGCCATTGCGCCACTTCCTGTTTTAGTCCGTGGATTACAGGAGAATCACAGACTTCCTGGTTTTTATACTGCTTTCTTTGGACCGAATGTAAGTGCACTACCATTGTTTTACATATAAATAAACGGTTTTAACGGTATTGCACTATGGAGTATCAATTTCTCTTTCATATACTGCATACGATCGAGGTGAAGGGGCCGATAAGGAATAATACAGCGGAGGTCCAGGTACATATACATTAGTGTGGCTGTGAAAGCACAACAGCCCCTAGAGGGAAGAGCCCTCTGGTGAGTGCAATATATATATAGGAGAGTACAGAGTGGAGCACTTGCACTTTAATATTTACTTTAGGAAGCACAGGAGAAGCATAAGTTATTTTGCTGTTTTTTTGTCTTTTGTTTTGTTTTTTTGGTTGGAAATATGTCCTTTTCTTTCTTTTGACGGACTGGTCATTAGCACTTTGGATCAGACAACAATTTGAACACGTCAAAAAAAAACTTTTTACTTCATATTCAATTTCTTTTTCATATGTTATTTATTGTACATTGTTTTTTTGTATCAATCAAGATATTTTGAGTTGCACTTGTCACTTTATTGCAATAATTGATTTGTTTCATATTTACCCACAAAGTTTTAAGTAATATTTTCATATGTCACTTTATTGCACATAGCATATATGGTCTCATGCAACATTTATTATTTATTAATTACTGATTTACACGTTTGCACTTTATTGAATATATTGGTTTATGCACAAGTGAATATAGTATAGCACCTTAAAAGGATCCCAGAGCAGCGCCACACCCACCTTAAATCCTACTTAGGTAGGTGTCATGGTGGAGGCAGCAGTCTTTTCTGGTTAATAGATTCCCCATCAGCGCAGAGCAACAACACTACTATCTAAAGTTGGCCATAGGCTGATCGAAATTCTGCCAGTTCTGCAGGGACAGGCCAAATTTCATTCAGTGTGAGGCTGCCCCCTGCTCGACAGAAGTCGATTGTTTACCAACGGGCAAAGGTTCGGACCAAACTGTTGGCTCATCCTTACTAGAGACTAAAGCAGGCCATACACCGTTTGAATCTCGGCCGGTTCAGCGGAAACCAATTTGGTCCTGCCTGCTAGATTTTACCTGCAATTATAGCAATAATCACTGTCCTCTCCTGGCGGGGACAGCTTCCCCTGCCCCCTGTTGCGAGAAGACAATGGCTTGGCAGGAGTGATTCCTGTATCAACACTATCTGTGTTGATGGGGGAATCAAGTGAATATCTTTCCTGCAACCTGTGGTCAAAATGCTGCGTTTTCCCGCAGCCAGCGGTCAAAACGTTCCTATCCTGAATGCATTTCTTCTGCGTTCAGGAGAGACGCTGCCAAATCTCCTAAACTCAAGTTTAGGAGATGCCAGGAGCTGCTTTTTTATATGAAGCCCAATGCCGTGTACACGCGATCGTAAATTCCGCCAGCAAAAGACCGATGTGAGCTTTTGATTGGAAATTCCGACCGTGTGTATGCACCATCAGACTTTTGGTGGCGGAATTCCCAAAAGGTTGATTGAGAGCAGGTTCTAAATTTTTTCGGTCGGAAAAAGTTCTGATCGCCTGTACTAATTCCGACGCGCAGAATTCCTACGCATGCTCGGAAACAATTCGACGCGTGCTCTGAAGCATTGAACTTAATTTTCTTGGCCCATCGTAGTGTTGTGCGTCACCGCGTTCTTGACGGTCGAAAGTTCAGAGAACTTTTGTGTGACCGTGCGTATACAAGATAAGCTTGAGCGGAATTCCGTCGGAAAAAACATCCAAGATTTTTCCAACGGAAATTCCGTTTGTGTATACGGGGCATAAAAAGGATAAAAGTTATTTTGAAAGAGTTAGCTTCTAGATAATCCTAACTTCACCATATTTCCGTTTTAGGTAAAATATGCTTGAAAAATACCTTAAAGCCAACAATTTATCCTCCGGCAACCGACACTCCATAGTGTCCGAATCGATCACTATGCCTAAAAAACTAAGCATGGTGGTCGGGCCCTCCGTCTTATCCTCCGCCAAGGGAATATCTATTACTAGGACTTCTAATGCTCTACACTACCTCCACCCTTCATATTCCTACTCCAACCAATTTCACCCTACCTTAACTTGTTTCTTTGAATTCTACCCTATTACCATTTTACATCAAAGAGAAAAAATATTCAGAGTTAGCGTGTGTCAAAGAAGTTATATGGTTCCAAGTTGCATTACATTTTTTCTTCTTTCATCCTCTTTTTGGAAATCCACTTCTCTTGCATAAGTGACAATATGAGCTATTGAATTCTAAGACTTTGATGTTACTGCTATGGAATGTATTCTTGAACAATTGTTACCACAAAATTTATGAAACCTGAATTGGTACCTCATTCTCTGTTGGTATTTCCTTTCGTTTGCTTCTCTGAATCTTGATAAATAAAGAATTTACACAAAACATTAGGTAACTGGGTTAGGTGAAATCAAATGCAACACAGATGGTCATTAAGACTAACTGCATCACAAAATTAGATCTTCAAATGTGTGTAAACTTTAACCCTTTTATTGTTGGACCAATTTTTTTTTCACACACATACTGAAATTTATACTTTTTCCTAAAAAACGCACTTACAATCCAAGAAACATAATATATTTTCTGAAAGCAGAGGACCCATAGAATACAATAGTATTTACAGTTTTCTATAAATCTCGATTTTGGGCACCTATTTATTAAATCTAATTTTTCAGTTTACATTACACCTAACAAATTCAAGACAGAACTGTTTCACCCACTTCCTGCCCAGGCCATTTTTCAGTTTTCAGAGCTGCCACATTTTGAATGACAATTACTTCATGCAACGCTGTACCCAAATTAATTTTAGATTATTTTTTTTGAGACAGATAGAGCTGTCTTTTGGTGGTATATATTAACCACTGGTTAATATAAAAAATTGCTATATAAAGGAAAAAAGACCAAACATTTTTAACAAAATTTGCAAAAGAAGCTTATTCTGATGACACCCAGTGGGAGGGGCGAAACGCGTAAAGCTAGAGAGGATCTGTGAAGGCTGTTTGGATGCCAAGGCGGCACTTTATGCATGTTTTTTTTAGATTTTTGATGTAAGTGTAATGATTTTAAATCTTTTAAATAAAATCTTGCAGTATTACACTATATCCTTCCCTCCATTCTGTCCAAACTTTTCCTTATACGGTCGTTGAACGAGTAAAGTGTATAGGACCCTAGACCCAGAGGAGGAGGATAGGAGAGCCCATCCCAGGAACGCAGGACATACCAACCTACCCGGTGAACGGAAGCCATCTTATCATACAGGCTTGTTTTTCCTACTTCATCTGGTGAGTGGAGAACCAGGAGGGGAGCACAGGAAGTCACCAAATTTTATTAGAGTTGTCTACCATACACTTCAGATTTGATGAATCTTACCTGATGAACTTTACCTGATTATTTGATCACACTAGCACAATATTGGCACATGAACTTTATTTGATTATATTGGCACATGAAGCAAGTTATTGGCAACACATGCCTATGTATCAGTATATATTTTTTCTTTCTGATTCTATGAACTGTATTTAATTATTTATTTTAATTGTTTGCACTTTATTGTTACCAAATTGTCACTTAGCACTTTAATTGGTCACGTTGTTATGTAGGATATCTTTATATATTGTTATGGAACATAATCACAGTAGCAGTATATAGGTGCAGCGCTGAGTTTTAATTTCTATTAGCTTTTATATGATCCATGAACATCCTCCTCTTCAGAGAAGCCTATCCTACCCACACCTAACAACTGTATTTTCATTTTCTCCATCAGTTCATCCCTCACAGTTATTACCTTTTGTATCACTTGACCCTCCCTTCTAGATTGTAAGCTCTAACGAGCAGGGCCCTCTGATTCTCCCTGTATTGAATTGTATTGTAACTGTACTGTCTGTCCTCATGTTGTAAAGCACCGTGCAAACTGTTGGCACTATATCAATCCTGTATAATAATAATAATAATAACAATATGACAGTTGAAAACTATTGCAGCTCTCCAATTTAGTTAACAGTAAATGTTGCTCCTAGAAGTATTTTTTCTTAGTTGTACTATTGTTGTATGCATGCGCACTGTATGAAAGCATCTGTGTTTGCACATGTGTGGGAGTGGGGAACTTTTACAGTCTATTTGTTTTTTTATTTTTTTACATTTTTATTTTTTTTAATAAACATGTAAGATGTAGCAGTAAAGCAAACATTGTGTGGCACTACAAAAAAAGGAAGCAGAACCTGAAAGTGGTTGTAAACCCTATTATTAAACGTTATGCTACAGGTAAGCCTATATTAAGGCTTACCTGTAGCTAACCAGCATATCTCCTAAACCTGCATGGTTTAGGAGATATCCCCTGTCCCCTGCATGTGCCGATGACATCGGCATATGCGCACTAGAGCAAACTGATGCAATGGCACCTATGTGCCGCTGCATCAGTCTGCGTGCTATTACCAGTGTCTCCCGTGCACATGCCTGTAAGTAACTCCGGGACGACATGGCGGCCGGAGGGGGAGACAAGGACGGCTTTGGGGGCTTCAATCTGAGGTGAGTAAAACATAATGAGCTAGTATGCTATGCATACTAGCTCATTATGCTTTTGTCTTGCAGGTTGTCTTTTTGTTTTGTTTTTTTAACAAGCGTTTACTTCCTCTTTAATATTAAATGAGCAAATACATGCCTTAATGGGCATATACAGTATAATTGCAAATTATCGAAAGGAATAGTTTATAATGTTTAAATTGTGTTAAAAAACGTATATTAAAAAAAAAATGCTAAAAAGTCTTACTTTTACAAAACATCTAGGACCAGTTTTGAAACCAAAAACATTTGTTTACTTATTTCAGAAGCAAGATGAAACGCCTAACACGCTGAGAATAACTGAGCTATAAAATGCTGTTTTTTCCAAGAAGCCAAATCGTACTTTGATGCTGAAATCTGTTTACTTCTTTTAAGAGATTGTGCTATTTGTGCGGTTCCATGGGTCTATATATTTTGTTTATACCCAAATACAATGATATTTTCTGCTTGTTCATTAGGCTCTATGAGCATAGGCCTTCTAAATATTGATTTCTAGTGTAAGTTTAATATAAACGGTGGATCATCTCAGTGGATTAGTATTCGATGGCACGCGCTCAAGCTCGGAACAGTTGCAAAGCATTTCCCGCTGGAAATACCCATAAATGTGAACTTTAAATTGATGTCGGTAGCGATATCTTTTTAAGGCTTATTCCATGCTGCAGCAGAAAGCTGCAATAACAGAGATGTCAATTTCAAGCCTGACATCAGTTAGATGTGGAGGCTCCGAACCACAAAAGTGACATTATATTAGATATAGTAATGACTTTTTTTTAACAATTTTTTTCTACAGGATGACTTCATCACATTGGCAGTCCCTCGCAACCAGAAGCAAGCAGCCATTTGTAAATAATTCAGAAGTTTAATTGGCTTTTTTAAAGAAATACAACAACATGCCTCTCATTTTTAATAAATGGAATTTTTTTTTTTCTATTAAATTCAGAAAAAAATTACATTTTTTAATTAAATTTTAAATTTTAAATAACATTTAACAAATAAACAGCTGCAGAATAAAACAGCACACAGAGATGCTGCATATGAGTTAAAAAGCTTTTGAGACCTGTAGGTGAATTCTGGAACTGAATGGTGACTATGAAAGTTGTATAAATTAGGTTTTTTCACAGACTTGGTAAACATATTTATTTATTTTTTTGCAAGCTTTCATTGCTGGATACATTTCTTTGCTTACATTTTGCTCTTGCCTTTTTATATGGATACCACAGAAAATTGAACCACTGGTTTTGAATAAAGTATATAAAGTATAAAGTACCACCGGATGAGTTTTTCAGTGCTTAACGCTTAACATATTTCTTCTTTCGCTTCAGTATCTGGTGGATTACAAATATCTACATATGCAATATTGATGTTCCATATTTATATCAAGCTGTGTTTGAAAACAACATTTGCTGTTGCAATCCTGTTCTGAATCAATATATTTTTGTAAGCTTTTACGTCTCAAGGTGGGCTCTTTTTCATGGTATTTATTTATCTTTTTTACGGTCGGTATTTAAGAAATGATTTTGGTATGGTCAGAATTGCTACCCTTATGCTAAAATACTTTTATAATTTTTATTTATGTTTTCATGTCTTTAATCTATTTTATTGTGCCAGTGTTTTCTGTTCTTCTGCCTCCCCCTCCCCACCATTTGGGGGATTAAGTTGATATATATTTAGGTAAATGTGGATAAAATAAAGATATTTTCTATTATTCTTCGGATCAAATTTCCTGAAATTTATTTACCCTAAATTATCTTAATCTGATCTATAAGCCCCTCTATTTCTATGTTCATGAGAAACATTTACTGTTCGTAATTGCATAATGTAGAGTTTGAAGTGTCTGGTTCAAATATGGCTCAGATTTCATTACAGCTGTCACGCAGACACAGACCATTGATTTCCCTCTAAACCCAAGGTTGATGTCATGGAGAAGAGGACCAAATACTAGGGGCTTTGACAACTTTTATAGAGCAGCGGTGGCAGAGAGTCTGAATAGTTTCACCAGTAGTTTCACCGTGTTCGATTTGAACCCATGTTCGAATCGAACATTGGCCGTTCGTCCGTTTCTTCAAAACCAGAACTTTGTGGGCCGTTCGCATCAAATTCGTGTGATACGAACAGCCCACAATGCACTGCGTCAGTCGCAGTGCATTGCTGGCTGATGATTGGCCAAGCATGCACTGTGACCCCGCATGCTTGTCCAATTACAGCGCTGGCAGCGAGGAGATGCATAATTGGCCACAGGCAGGATGACTATGGCCAATTATAGCTCAGAGGGGTTTAGTACACGCCACACACTATATAAGGCCGCCAGTGCGGCGGCATTGTGTAGTGTTGTGCGGCGTTCATAGAGAGCAGGATAGGCAGGGACAGTGTCAGCTGTGCTTTATACTTCTTTAGATAGTGCTGTTACAGTGAGTGTTTTGTTCAGGGAGAGAGCAGGATAGGCAGGGACAGTGTCAGCTTTGCTTTGCTTCCTAACCTAGCGCTGTTACAGTGGGTGTAGTGTGCCTCCTGCACACTGCACAGCATACACCTGAATCTACCCCCTCATTGCTGGTGTTGTGTAGTTGATTTGTGCAACACAGGCATCTGCCTAATATTCAGTCATGTCATTTACACAGGAATCAGTGCATTTAAATAGCACTGATTGCTGTATAAATGACAATGGTCCCAAAAATGTGTCAAAAATGTCTGATGTGTCCGCCATAATGTCGCAGTCACAATAAAATTCGCTGAACGCCGCCATTACTAGTAAAAAAAAAAATATATTAATAAAAATGCTATAAAACTATCACCTAGTTTGTAAACGCTATAACTTTTGCACAAACCAATCAATAATCGCTAATTGCGATTTTTTTTTTTTACCAAAAATATGTAGAAAGATACGTATCGGCCTAAACTGAGGAAAAAAAATATGTTTTTTTATATATTTTTGGGGGATATTTATTATAGCAAAAAATAAAAAATATTGCATTTTTTTTCAAAATTGTCGCTCTATTTTTGTTTATAGCGCAAAAATAAAAACCGAAGAGGTGATCAAATACCACCAAAATAAAGCTCTATTTGTGGGAAAAAAATGACACCAATTTTGTTTGGGAGCCACGTCGCACGACTGCGCAATTGTCAGTTTAAACAACGCAGTGCCGAATCGCAAAAAGGGGCCTGGTCCTTTGGCTGCAAAATGGTCCGGGGCTTAAGTGGTTAAATGGCTTTTTTTCCTTTACAAATGTCATTTTGTGCAGGGACATTTCTAAACATGGGAAACACATGCCACTTCACAGGCATACTTTAGACACCCCCAGGTACCATATTTAAAGGAATATTTCACTTTTTCTTTTTCACTTTATTGATCATTAAAATGACTGCTCCCGAAAAAACGTCCGTTTTTAAAACTTCTTTTTGCATTGATACATGTCCCCTGGGGTAGGACCCGGGCCCCCAAACCCTTTTTAGGACAATAACATGCATATTGGCCGTTATAAATAGCACTTTAGATTTCGAACGTTCGCGTCCATTGTAATTAATAGGTTTCTAACATTCGTGCAAACTTTCGGACCGTTCGCAGGTTCTGGTGCGAACCGAACTGGGGGGGTGTTCGGGTCATCCCTATTCACCAGATAAAGCACTAAGGAAAATGCTGCAGCCCTGACACTTGATATGCTTAGGTGCATTACTGCCAGGGCCAGATTAACAGAGGGGCTTTTGGAGTTGCAGCTCCAGGCCCCTTACCTTAAGATAGGCCCATTTGCCAAACCCCCCCCCCCCCCAAAAAAAAACGATTGAGTTTCGAGGGTAAAGTACCATTGGACCCAGCTGTCCAATAAAAATGCTGCAGTGGAGGCACACCTCTCACTGCAGCATCATAGAAGGGGGCATGTGTTTAAAATACACATGCTCCCTTTCAGTCCAGCCCTCTTAATTAGAAGGAAATAACATGGGTTTAGGTATGAAATTTACCCACAATCCCATGTTTTTCTCACGCAGTTAAGAGGGAGAAAGAGCATCTTCTGCTGCTGAAAAGGTACTGTTATAATAAAGGTAAATCAAATCTATTATTATGCTCTATGTTATAACATAATAATTTATTATTTATCTATTTACTGTTAAATTACTGGTTTGAAGTAGGGATGAGCCTGATGTTCGAGTCGAATGTAAGTTCGACTCGAACCTCGGGTGTTCGCCGAATAGCGAACAATTTGGCGTGTTCGCAGCAAATTCGAAAGCCGCGGAACACCCTTTAAAAGTCTATGGGAGAAATCAAAAGTGCTAATTTGAAAGTCTTATATGCATGTTATTGTCATAAAAAGTGTTTGCGGACCTGGGTCCTGGCCCAGGGCACATGTATCAATGCAAAAAAAAATGTTTAAATGTTTTCGGGAGCAGTGATTATACCCCTATGTCCGTATTCTAATCCCTGATGAAGTCACGTGATTGGTGACAATACGCTTAGGAATACACACGAATACACGGACACCAGAAGTGACGGCCTGAGTACGAGTGCGGCGCTCATTTTGTTTTACCCTGTTTACTATGTTGTATGTGAGTACCATTCTATGCCTTATATTTTAATAAATCAGAGTTTGGCATACTTCACTATTGGGGCTCCCTGTTCTTCTCCTTTTGCATGGTCTATGTGATACACTGCCTAAAGCCCCATACACACGGTCGGACAATCCGCGGACCAGGTCCGTCGGACCATGTCCGTCATACTTTGTCTGATGTTGGTTTTGCGTACACACGGTCGGACAAAGTTGTCGGAAAATCCGATCATTTTGAACGTGGTGACGTTTGTTGCCTACGACGGGACAACGTAGAGGCTAGTAGCCAATAGCTTTGGTCTTGTAATGTGATCTGAGCATGCGTAGCACTTTGTCCGGTCGGACAACCGTACACACGATCGGGTTTGGTGTGATCGGACCGGGTTGACGGCAAATCTTTCCAGCAGGAGATAAGACTTTGTCCGTCGGACAAACCGACGAACACTGTCCGATGGTGCATACACACGGTCTGATTTTTCAACAACCTTGTCCGATCGGACAGAATCCATGAAAAAGTCCGACCGTGTGTATGGGGCTTAAGAGGTAGGACAAGTGGAAACCACATTTGCAGCCCTCTGTCACTTTATTACCATTTATGTTGGTACAACTATCATCACCAGCAGATTTCTTGTTTTGATAAAGACTTTGCACTCTGGGTCTATTTGAAACCATTCACGGAACGTATTTTATTTGTTTTGCAGTGGCACTGTGTTATGTATGCACTGTATGTCTATTTTCAGTAAATTGGACAGCATTGTTGATTTACTTCACATCCACGTCACTTATGCACTTTATTCTATTTATGCTAGCACAGTTTTATTTATTTTTTATTTATTTGCTTGCAATATATTTGATGCACATGCGTATTTAGTCTATTTTGGTACTGCTATTTTATTTTTAATTTCACCTATGTGTAATTATCCACACATTTTGCACCTTTGCACTTAGCACTTTACATATTTGGAGAGCAACACCATATATTGATTTCTCGTGATTTTAATAATGCTTAAAGTGAAACAATAAAAGTGAAATATTAATTTCAATTTCATACCTGGGGGGTGTCTATAGTATGCCTGTAAAGTGACACATGTTTCCCGTGCTTACAACAGTCCCTGCACAAAATGAAATTTCTAAAGGAAAAAAAGTAATTTAAAAGTACTCCATACTGACCTGAAGGCCTGGTATGGAATTTGGGGGTTTTTCTTTACATTTTGGTTCGGGGTTCCCCTTAATATTCATACCAGACCCAAAGGGCCTGGTAATGAACTATGGGGGAATCCCATGCCATTTTTTTCAATTTTATGTGTATTGCCAGGACCGACAATTCATTATAGCCTTATCCCTTTTAAATTACTTTTTTTCCTTTAGAAATGTCATTTTGTGCAGGGACTGTTGTAAACATGGAAAAATGCGCCACTTTACAGGCATACTATAGACACCCCCCAGGTACGGAATTTAAACCATTCCATTGTAGCTCTGACTGTATGTTTAGGGTCATTGTCCTTCTGTAAGGTGAACCTCCACCCCAGTCTCAAGTCTTTTGCAGACTCTAACATATTTTCCTCTAACGTTGCATTGTAATTGGCTTCATCCATCTTCCCATCAACTCTGACCAGCTTCCCTGTCCCTGCTGAAGAAAAGCATCCGCACAAAATGATGCTGCCACCAACATGTTTCACAGTGGGAATGGTGTGTTCAAGGTGATGTGCAGTGTTAGTTTTCTGCCACGCTTTGAACTTTTTGGCCTAAAAGTAAACTTCTTATGGCTTTCTTTCAACAATAGCTTTCTTCTTGCCACTCTTCTATAAAGGCCAGGTTTGTGGAGTGCATGACTAATATTTGTCCTGCAGACAGATTCTCCCACCTGAGTTGTGGATCTCTGCAGCTCTGCCAGAGTTACCATAGGCCTATTTGGCTGCTTCTCTGATTAATGCTCTCCTTGCCCGGCCTGTCAGTTTAGGTGGACGGCCATGTCTTGGTAGGTTTGCAGTTGTGCCATACTCTTTCCATTTTCGGATGATGGATTGAACAGTGCTCCATGAGATGTTCCAAAGCTTGGGATACTTTTTTATAACCTAATCATGCTTTAAACTTCTCCACAACTTTATCCCTGACCTGTCTGGTGTGTTCCTTGACCTTTATGATGCTGTTTGTTCACAAAGGTTCTCTAACAAAACTCTGAGGGCTTCACAGAACAACTGTATTTATATACTGAGATTAATTATTTCACACAGGTCTACTCTATTTACTAATTAGGTGACTTCTGAAGGCAATTGGTTCCACTAGATCTTAGTTAGGGGTATCAGAGTAAAGGGGGCTGAATACAAATGCACGCCACACTTTTCAGATATTTATTTGTGGAAAATGTTGAAAACCATTTATCATTTTCCTTCCACTTCACAATAATGTGCTACTTTGTGTTGGTCTATCACATATAATCCCAATAAAATACATTTTCATTTTTGGTTGTAACATGACTAAATGTGGAAAATTTCAAGGGGTATGAATACTTTTTCAAGGTACTGTAAGCTAGGGCCAATTTCAACAAATGCCAATTAACCTACCAGCATGTCTTTGGAGACAATAAAATGTAAAAAAAACACACTTGCAGTTTATATTTTGACATGGGGTTGATAGCTCTTGTGGTAGATGCAAAAATAGTGAGTTTACTCCATGCCAGAAGTATGTTTCAGGATTTTTCCTGCCCACTTTTATTTAAAGAAAGCAAACAGTTCACAAATACATATCTTCCCACACAGGGCTTCCCACGCAGGGGGTTCTCACCATTTTTACGACAAAACAATATTCAAGCCTCCTGGCTCTCTTTATCATTCCTGTGGCTCAGGCCTCATGCCTTGATCTTTTAGAATATCTAGCACCCATGCCCAGTGCTAGTACATAAACGATGTACCTCTTCCAGCTCTGTGTCTTTCCTTTACAGCTCCCAACTGTTTCATCTCTCATAGACTCACTCTCGGACTTAGACCTCTGGCTTGTGGCATCTCTAACACATGGGTGAGATTATGTCTGTTGGCTTCTTTCTCTCAGACTCAGGTCTCTGGTTTTGGGAACCTCTGACCCCTCAGTGAGACCCTGTCTCTCAAATTCGTTGCCTGCTGCATGCTGGGTCAGACCCCCACAACCACCAGCCAGGGTTGTGGGGATGAGGCCATTGTACCCATCAACATGGGGACAAGCGGCTTGGGGAAGGGGGGGCAGAGAGTGCATGTGTCCTCGTATGGTTCAGGAGGGGGGGGCGCTCGGTCACCCCCCTTTTTAAAAATAAACTGTGTGGGATTCCCCTTAAAATCCTTACCAGGCCCGAAGGGTTTTCTAAACATTTTTCTATTTCTGGCAATGGTATTGTATTGCCAGAAATTTAAATGTGATTTGACTCGTTTATTTTTCTTTAGAAATGTCAGTTTTGCTGCAGTAGGTTCTATCTATGGCACATATGCGCCACTTTACAGGCAGACTAAGGGGACCCCCCATGCACTATATTTAAACTATTTTTTTATTTTCATTGTTGCACTTTAAAGTGGTTGTAAACCTCTGATTTTGAGCTTTACCTATAGGTAAGCATAGAATAAGGCTTACCTATAGGTAGTGGAAATATCTCCTAAACGTGCGCCGTTTAGGAGATATTTACCTTGTAATGTGCCGATGATGTCACCGGCGCATGCACTGTAAATAAACAGACCTCCGTGATGTTTCTGTGCCGGGACTGAGATCTCCTGCATGGATGCGCCGGAGTGATGTCACACAGCTCCGGCCAGTCACAGAGTCCACGGCCCGGGAAGGAAGAGGGGCAAAGATGGATGCAGCCACCAACGGGGACATCCGGGACACTGCGGGCTCCGTTTGCAGGTAAGTGACACATAATGGGCTAGTATGCGATGCATAGTAGCCAGTTATGCTTTTACTTTGCAGGGGAACAAAGAGGAAGTAAAACCCACCAGGGTTTACTTCCTCTTTAATGCTTAAAGTAAAATCACTGCTCCTGTAAAAACAATAAAAAATGTAATATGTAAATGTAAATATGTAAAATGTTTGCATTGATATATGTCCCCCAGGGCAGTACCTGGGTCCTCATATCTTTTTTATGGCCAATAACTTGCATATAAGCCTTCAAAATGGGGACTTTTGATTTTTCAAGTTCGGGTCCCATAGGCTTTAATAGGGTTCGCCGTTGGGGTCAGAACTTTTTTTCTGTTTGGGAGTTCTGGTGCGAATGGAACAGGGGGATGTTCTGCCCATCTCTAATTACCACCGTGAAACCCTTACATAATTAACCTGTAGCCAGACAGAAGGACGGCCTGGACAGCTTGCATCCCCAGGTCTAAATAGTTTGAAGATAATAATGTATTAGTATTATTTAGAAGCATAATTTCCATTATTATTTTTGTTATTCATATTTTGATTATTATTCAGCAAGTCCATGGCTACTGTACATCTCTGTTAAGTTTATATTATAATCTATAAAATGCTGATACACAGCAAGGCTCATTTTAATTGAGCAGTACCAAAAATAAAATCTATTAAAGTTCACAGCCCTGTGTCAAACATGCTGCGATCAGCAAAAGAAAGAATGCTTTGTACTTTTAATTGTTCTTTTATCATTTTAAATTGCACATTTACTTGGCAGAATGCAATTCAGAAAGTTTACTAACACGCCATACAGCAAACATAGCTGTTAATTACTTATAACATAAAAATAAAGCATTCCAAAAGTTCATAAGTGAAGCTGTCTAGATATTGTTATAGAGACGGTAGGCAAATAGCTGTTAAATGTGCTAGAGAGAAAACCGTTGCATAGGTGAGAAAGCCATAACGAGTAATAAAACCTTTCTCAAGAGTATTTGCAAGGTCCTCCTGTTTAGAGCTAAATTTACAGATTATTTTTTCGCGCGGCACAATATATCTATGTTTGCAGAAGCGTTCAGGTGAATTCCAAGTACACCTTTTAAGAGACACTGTTATTTTTCCCATTTACAGTAAAGTGGTTGGGTTTTCTGATAGCTCTGAGTTCAGTATGGTATATTTTTTAATTAGCTCATATTGAACGGTTGCCTTAGCCACTTCCATGTCTTTAATAAGCCATTTTAACTAAAAATAACAACAATTAAAGTGATACTAAAGGCAAAATAGAATAAATAAATAAAAAAAGAGGTTTACTTACTGGGTCTGTGCAAGGATATTGCACTGTAAGGTAATTTTCCTCCTCTTCTGGCAGTCCCTCACCGGCGCTGCCCACTCCTCCTTCGGTTACCTCCTGTATAAGTCAGGTGCTAAGGAGGCACCTTTGTGCATGCGTGCCCCTGAGAAGGACTGTGTGCGCCTGCTCCCTCCTCACAGGAGTTTGACTGACAGCAACAGATATACAACAGGAAATTTGGGACTTTGAATGAGGTCATAGACATTGTGGAGGTGGATTGAAAGGAAATACATGTTTATTAATCATGAAAAATTGTATAAAACATATCAATAACAGAAACCACTGTAGAACTAACCCACGAAGGAGCTGCTGGATTTATTTGGGCTTACCGTTACCTTCTCTGCTTGCTTCTCCGTCTTGGGGATCCCGTGGAAAGTGACCCAAAGAATGTTGAAACTGAGACTGAATCCTCTTTTGGGATTTTTATTTAGAAAATACACAAAGTCTCTTGATTGAGGGTAGAGGGTTAGGGGTGAGTTCAGGCACTTAAATTGCAGGGTGAAGGTATTAGAAGAATCCAGAGGATAAAGCGGTTCCACAAACTGGATTCAACAACCCCGGATAGACCTCTCTCACTAGGCCTAGCAGCCGGTGGGATGCTCGGTAAAGTCTCTGCCACAGACTTGTGAGTTACACTTGAGCGTTACTGAGGGATTTGGATGAATTTAAAGAACTGACATATGGTACCAGTTTCTCTCAGCCGATCCGGCGATACCGTATGAACGTTGATCCAGGTTGCGTCCTTCAACTAAGTCTCCAGGCTCCTTCAGAGAAACCAGCCTTGCGCACGGTCTTCTCCTGAAAGGGTCCTCCCCTGGGGTCCTTCAGTTGCTGGGCCTCTCCCTTCAGATGAGACGGCACCGGACCATCCCTGGATCAGTAGGCTCCGAAAATCGCTCTGGCCTATTCCTTCAGTTGCGTTGCCTCATACCAGCCAGCCCAGAGACACATTGATGCATAGTTCCACACCCCAGGCCAGGAGGGCCATGGGGCTGGGTCAGGAGGACCACCAGAACCAAACAGACAGAAAATAATCCCCCGCCAACATGGCGTCGGTACCTTAAATACCACCCCCCCCCAGAACGCACAGCAGGAAAACACTCCTACTGGGCTGGTTCCGAGAGATAAATGGCATTCAATGCATCCAGCTAGACTGCGTTTCTACTCTTGCCGGTGGTGACAGCGACACCTGCGGTCAAGGAGAACCCAGTGCAACCCAGCTGGACTGGTACTGAAACCAGAAATTTTGAGAAATTATCCTGAAGCCCAACTGTGGCTTCAGGCAAGTTAATTTTGCAAAAACAATAGCGCCTGCTCGTCAGGAGCCAGCGCTACACCACATAAGAAAAAAACATTGTAATAAATATAATTTCATATGTATTCATACATACATATGTATGTGCGCATGCAACATGGACATCAAGGTTACATTGATGGTTTAATGAGGGCATGTGTCTGCATCCCACAGGTGTCCGACGCCATGAACCATAGACTCTACCTTTCACCACATTATTAAATCCTTTCTCTGGAACACAAACTCCCTTTGGTAATCACCATTGGTTGACCACCATGTCCCAGCAACTTGTGTCCTGCGTCTTGGGGAGGTCTTGTAGGTGCGCCCTGCTATCAAGCGGCTACATTATTACCTCAGCTCCCGAAACAGACTTCTTTGGCCCCGGCTCCATACTTACCACACCTATAGCATTGTTTACATATATCTTTGAGTGTTTTACACACGAAATGCGTCGGACACCTGTGGGATGCAGACACATGCCCTCATTAAACCATCAATTTCGGGCATTGGGGATGTTGCCCCATGCCCCTACCAAACCATCAATTTTAAATATTATTTTCTAATCAATCATGGTCTTACTGTTTTTTTGATACTTTTACATTTGCAAGTGCTGTTCAATGATACATGTATATACATCAACTTTCTGAAATGTATTTCTCATCAATTCAACCCTTGATGTCCATGTTGCATGCGCACATACATATGATGATATTTATTATAATGCTTTTTCCTTATGTGGTTTCTGTTATTGATATGTTTTATACAATTTTTCATGATTAATAAACATGTATTTCCTTTCAATCCACCTCCACAATGTCTATGACCTCATTCAAAGTCCCAAATTTCCCGTTGTATTTCTTGAACCAGGGATGGAGGCACACCCCATATGTGCCTCATTCAAAGTCCCAAATCCCCCACCCCCCCCTTATTTTTTTGACTGACAGCAACAGGAGCCTATGGCTATGCTGAGCTGGAGATGGAGACAGTGGTGAAGCGGTGACATGGAACCAGGTGTGCGTTTAGGGGCAAAGGGGGCGGGAAGGTAGTGGGGCATTTTTTTTACCTTAATGCAGTAAATTTAGTCCCACTTTAAAGCCCAACTCCATTCTTACTTTCACTTTAAATAGTTTGTTTGGGTCAAATTTTTCCTTTACTTATTGATGCGCTCGCTGTAAGCGCTGTATAAACTGTATATAGCATCACCTACATACAATATAGAGCACTGTGTTGCAGAAGTGGTATGGAAATTACTGTCCTGTTTCTGGAACAAAACTGAGTCGTGCTGAGCGAAGCTCAGCCATTCACAAGAAGCCTTGTATTTTATTAGTGAATATAAGGTTTCCTCTAATTGACTGAATTTGAGATCGTGATGTCATCCAACCCCATTTTTTTCTCATCAAAATTGTTTTTTGTTGCCCCTTGTCACGTACCTGGTGGAAGAGCCTTACATGATGAGGATGGCCTCTCTTACACCTCTGACTCAGGGCTCCTGATAGAGTAGACAGGTAGTGCAAGAGAACAGAGTGGCACGAGTGCCTATTGGTCTTGCTAGCAGCAGGGCTGGACGGATTCTCAGGATCAAGCAGGGGAAGACTGTCAGTAGACCGCAGTGGAGCAGGAGTGCCGGATAGACACCAGTGAGTGGGAGACAGGAGCAGGCTGGTGCTGGAAATAGCAGACAGACACTGGCTGGTAGCAGACAGGCGGTGAGCGGCACCAGTGTAATATCAGCAGAGGCTCGCACCTTCACTTTAAGAGGGAAGTTTCAGGAAAAAAAAATTTGCAGCGATTATGCCATGTTTTGCAGGTTTTCTTTTTTAGTTTTTTTTTTTACACTGTGGTTGCTTAGCAACCAGCTATATACCGTGGAAAAAAAATAAAAAAATAAAAAAAAAACACAGTTAAAACGAGGTAAAACCGCGGTACTTGCGTATTGGATGCGGGTCTATTGACTTCTATTACATGCAAAACGCTGCATTTTGCATGAAAAAAAAGTCCCCGACCCTTTCCAAAAACGCAGAGGCACAAAAATGCATTGATGTGAACATGTTCCATAGGAACCCATGTTAAAAAATTTCCCTGCATTTCTGCAAAATGCATCAAAAAATGCATTAGTGTGAATCAAGCCTTATGCCCTGTACACACGGTAGGAAATTCCGACCACAAAATCCATCAGATTTTTTCCGACGGATTTTGTCTGACACTGGTGTTGCATACACACGGTTGGACAAAGTTGTTGGAAAATCCGATCATTCTGAACGTGGTGACGTTAGTTGCGTACGACGGGACTACGTAGAGGCTAGTAGCCAATAACTTTGGTCTTGTAATGTGATCTGAGCATGCGTGGCACTTTGTCCGTCGGAATTCGCTACACATGATTGGAAAAAGTCCGATAGGACTTTGTTGTCGGAAAATTTGAGAGCAGGATCTCAAACTTTTTCCGTCGGAAAGTCCGATGGATCCCACACACGGTCGGAATTTCCGACAACATGGTCCGATAGGATATTTTCCATCGGAAAATCCGACCGTGTGTACGGGGCATTAGTGTACTAACATTAAGGCCTGGTTCACACCTATGCAGGTTGCAGTTTTGCATATTCCGGGTGCAGTTTGGATTTCAATACATGGTTTTGATCCATTGATGTCTATGAAACCAAAAACCAGAAAAAAGTCCCTGGCCCTCTCCATAAAATGCACAGATGTGAACGTGACCCATAGGAAACCATGTTAAATGGACACTAGTGTGTTTCTGCAAAACTGAAAACGCAATAAAAAATGCATAGGTGTGAACCAGGCCTTAGCCTATTCGCAGCCTATTGCCGGCAATGGCACTGTTCCAATCGGTGCAACGCCGAGGCACTACTTTTGTCGATTTTGGGTGTGACTCCAATAGACATCTGTACATGAAGCTGCACAGATGTCTTTTAAGTCTCACCCGAGGTCGCATGGACATGCAACTTGGAAATCGTGTGGCTTCAGATTAAGTTGCACAATTTCAAAGCCATGTTCAATCTGAACGAGGGCTAAGGGCAGTATGCCACCACAGACCAAGGAATGCAATGAAAGCAGTCTACATTCCGAGCATTCGTCTCTTGGCACATACTACTCCAATGCCACGTACACACGAGCGGAATTTCCGTCGGAAAAATCTTGGATGGTTTTTCCGACGGAATTCCGCTCAAGGTTGGCTTGCATACACAAGGTTACACAAAAGTTCTCTGAACTTTCGACCACCAAGATGTACAACACTACGACGAGCCAAGAAAATTAAATGCAATGCTTCCGAGCATACGTCGAATTGTTTCCGAGCATGCGTAGGAATTGCTACAGATGATTGGAATTTCCGATCCTAACTTTTTCTGTCGGAAAAATAGAGAACCTGCTCTCAATCTTTTGCTGGCGGAAATTCCGCTAGCAAAAGTCCGATGGAGCATACACACGGTCAGAATTTCATACCAAAAGCTCACATCAGACTTTTGCTGGCGGAATTTCCGATCATGTGCACGGGGCATAAAGGTCAGTATCACTCAGTACATCACACTGAGTTTTAAAGACTGCTGGCAGTGGGTTGGATGGTGCACCTGTGCCATCCACCCACACCAATATTCCAGAGTCTAATGCACTGGGCTAATAATCATAAATAATGAAGGGCCCCAAATGTGGTCTCTCCCACAACAGAAGTGAATAAGTAAGAGCTCCGCAGGATTCTTAATCAGGTTGAATCACCGTTTGTGAGAACTGATCCGTTAATTACTACTTATAGTAAAAATAATATTACAATGTTATATTTCATTACATGAATACAAAAACGAAATGAAGTCAATATGGCTTCAATCAAACAATATAACACTTTCAGTTTTTGAAAGCAACATATAGTTATCTACTCTACATTGACTACCTTCTTTATCTTTATCTCTTTTATAGCCTTATGTATATTTTTTAATCATAGCATTGGAACAAAAAAATAAATGCATTTAGATTCTTTTAGAAGAGAACATGAGGAAAGGGACGTGTGATTTGGCCTAGCAGGTGGCAAGAATTGTACAGTTAAAAGGTACTTGATTATAGGTCTACACAAGCAGAAAATTGCAAGCAAATGATAGCGCTTCAAAATGCCAAGATCTAATTGAGATGAGTGATTATGCGTTTTTTTCCCCCCCTCCCCATCTCCTCCGCCCGTCCACTCTTTGGGACCGATTCTTCAAGTGTTCTCTGAACGCCGCTTGGAATTTTACACATTCACTTTCATCAACATAACTGCAATTTACTGGGTAAACCTATTTTCTGCGCCAAAAGATTTCAGAGTATCGCGTCCTTTCCCTGTTGGCTGCATGTCTTTATGGCTGTGCGTGGCAAGGCATAGAGTGGAAGAGCAGAGATGTTTACCACAATGATGTTTAAATTGCTTCGTATGATATGAAATGATGTGAGAGGGTAACATAATTTACTATTGCAACCTGAACTAACCTTCTGTACTATAAAGAAGATGCTACGTTTGTAAGCCGATAGTTAAAGGGGATTTACAATTTCCACGCTAAAGCTGTATGTAAACTCTTTTTAGTATGTTTATTTGTAATATATTTAGCATCATATCCCATAGTATATTGTTTTCTTAACCTCCCTTGCGGTATGATTATGTCAGATTTTTGATGCTCAAAGCGGTACAATGTTTCGCATTGAAATTTGGCATTTTATATTGTAGGCCTTCAATTCTTAGGAATAACTCACTTAAATCTGTCCAGACAAGAGTCTAGTAGACATCCCGGGTATGATAAAGTTTGAAACACGAAATCATAAATTATAATTGTAACGGCCATAACCCCTTGGGGCGACCTTGAGTTTTCTGGGCTTACCAATTACCTCCTTGTAGCTCGTCGTTCGTTGTCTAGGGGTTCCCAGGGTTAGTACCCAGTACCTTCAAATGCTGACACACTAAAGTCCTTTTGAGGATTTTTATTCTGCAGGGGTGACATCCAAATATAACACAGTCTCAATTGGGAATAGAGGGTGATAAAACTCAGGCACTTTGAACTGCTGACATCAATTGAATGTCTCTTAGGTAGCCCAGAGAGTAGCCACTCGCAACTGGGCGCTTCACTGCTGGATAAACCTCTAACCATAGATTTAGCAGCCAACATGTGACTGCTAATTTGCAAAGTCTCTGCCACAGACTAGATTGTAACTGAAGATTAGTTAGGAACCTTTCTCACAGAACCTGGATCTTTCAGCCCTCTTGGCGATACTGTGGGAAGTGTGGATTCTCTAGTGTCCATACAACTGCAGCTCCCAGGCTCTTACCGAGCAGCCAGCTTCTTGGCCCTCCTCTGAAGAGTCCTCCCCTGGTCGCTTGTACGAGTTGTTGTGTCTCTCCAATGCCAAGAGCACACCGGGACACCTCCGAATCCTCCTTCAGTTACTGGGCCTCGAACTAGCCAGTTCTGAGGCTCGGGAATGGACAGATCCCCACCCCAGACCATGAGGGCCTCTGTGTACTGGTCAGGGTGACCATGCTTACGGGGATGGCAGACACTCCTGGGTCCGGGACCCCTCACGGGGTTGGTCCGGACTGGAACCAGGAATCAAAGCAGCAGCCAAACCATGAACGCGTGACTTTTGGCATTTTAAATAACCCTTCCCAGACTACACAGCGGGGCCAGACGAGCCCACTGATTGGCTCCGAGAAAGATTGGTACCTAACACGTCCAACCAGGCTTGGTTCTCAGCCTGTCACAGGTGCCTCATTGACCAGGCAGAACTTCAGTACAGCCCAGCCAGACTGATGCCAAAGTAAAAACCTGTACAATTAACCCCCAGAACTCTGTTACAGTTCTGGAAAACTGAATTTACATATATAGCGCACACTTTAGTAAAGTGTCGGCGCTACATTATATAATAAATAACTATAAATAATTCTAACAAATAATAATATAATAATAATAAAGTTTATTCAATAATGTAATCAAATCAAAAACACAGAAATTTGCTTAGTCGCAGAATTGTCGCTGTCATTACTTTTAGTGTTTGGCAGAAAGAACAGTATTTATAATATAAAACTGCATGCAGGGCACTTGACAAACCACTAGGGACAAAAGGGAGGTGAAATAATGTGATGTATGTATTATGCGTTTTTTTACTTTTTGAATTTGGCGCCGTGCTCCGTCCCAGAGTGTCGCAACGCTCGCAGGGAACGGAGCTCGGCACTGTGATAGATCCAGCAGAGGACACGGCTCGCACACAGCGGGGAGACATCGCAGGATCCTGGGGACAAGGTAAGTAACTTTTGCTTGGATCCTGCGATGCGATCCCGAGTGTGGCTCGGGGTTACCGCTTTTGGTACTGAAAATCCACCCCGAGCCACACTCGGGATTACCGCTAGGGACGTTAAGTAAATATTTTTTTGGTGAACCAGTTGCAAAGTGTCTTACCTGGAGATCCTGCCAGGAATGTTACCCATCACCTTTTCTGGAATTTTTTTGTTTACAAGTTTAAATCTGTATTTTTTTTGCTAGAAAATTACTTAGAACCCCCAAATATTAATACAGTATATATCTATATATATATATATATATATATATATATATATATTTAGCAGAAGAGACCCTAGAAAATAAAATGGTGATTTTTTTCAATATTTTATGTCACGCCGTATTTGCCCAGCGGTCTTTCAAACACAATATACACTTTAATTAATAAAAAATAAATAAAAACCCCAATTTTTTTGTATAATGTGAAAGATGATATTACGCTGAGTAAATAAATACCTAACATGTCATTCTTTAAAATTGGGCACGCTCGTGAAATTGGTCATTGTATGTGTATGTATGAATGTGAGTTAGGGACCTTAGTAAGCTCCTGGAGGGCAGGGACTGATGTGAACGTACAATGTATACATGTAAAGCGCTGCGTAAATTGTCAGCGCTAAATAAGTACTGGTAATAATAATAATAGTAACCATCCCTGCGGGAGCTGCCCCACATTCTGATGCAATTGTCATGTGGGGCGGGGAGAAGAAGCAGTTTTTAGCCAAAAACAAGGTTCATAAAGACATGAATGAGGGGGTTTGGGGTGGAGGAACTTGACTGGCCTGCACAGAGTCCAGACCTTAACCTGATAGAACACCTTTTTGATGAATTAGAGCGGAGACTGCGAGCCAGGCCTTCTTGTCCACATCAGTGCCTGACCTCACAAATGCGCTTATGGACCCTATGGACTAAGACTGAAATGGAACCTGGGATGGGGTGTAAAGGCAGGTGTCCCAATACGTTTGACAATATAGGAGAGAGAGAGAGAGTTTTTTTTTATTATGCTTTCAATGAAAATGAGGTTTAAAATCATATTAAAAAGACAAGATGGAGCAGATCAACATCATATCAGCAGCTCTCCTGATGTCATATATGTGCCCTGGTCTCAACAGTTCATATGTGTCCACAAGCATAGCTGAGACCCCTTACACACGGTCAGAAATTCCGACCACAAAATCTGTCTGATTTTTTCCGACGGATTTTGTCCGAAACTGGTGTTGTATACACACGGTCGGACAAAGTTGTCGGAAAATCTGATCGTTCCGAACATGGTGGCGTTGGTTGCGTACGACTGAATTACGTAGAGGCTAGTAGCCAATAGATTTGGTCTCTTAATTTGATCTGAGCATGCGTGGCACTTTGTCTGTCGGAATTCCCTACACACGATCGGAAAAAGTCAGATCTGATTTTGTTGTCAGAAAATTTGAGATCCTGCTCTCAAATTTTTTTCGTCGGAAATTCCGACGGAAAAAGCCAGCTAGAGCTAGGGTTGCCACCTTTTCTTCAAGCCAAACCCGAACACTTTAGAGGCGCACGGCATGGCACCCCAACCGCGGTGCTATTTTGCAGCGATTGTCACCCGACAAATCGCGGGAAAATCACGTAAACAGAATTGTGGGATGCCTGTGGGATGCCTTTGTGATTGGGGTGCCATTATCCCCATTCTCTCCTATTACAAATCTCATTTCCCTACCAGCACAAATCCTCCTCCTTCCAATACCCCCATGGCAGCCGACAGGGGGTATCACGGGGCCCCAGTACACAGGGGGATCCAGACAGCAGAGGGTTCGGAGTGGGGGACAACTACAGAGGAGGGGGACAATTACAGAGATTGATGGGGAAATTACAGAGGAGGGGTGCAAATACAGAGGAGGGGTTAATTACAGAGCTAGGGGGCAAATACAGAGATAGGGAACAATTACAGAGGAAGAGGAGTGCAAATACAGGAGGAGGAGGGGGTGACAAATACAGAGGAGGGGAGACAATTACAGAGGAGGGGGGTGCAAATACAGAGGAAGAGGATGCAAACACAGGAGGAGGGGGTGACAAACACAGGAGGAGGGGGTGACAAACACAGGAGGAGGGGGTGACAAACACAGGAGGAGGGGGTGACAAACACAGGAGGAGGGGGTGACAAACACAGGAGGAGGGGGTGACAAACACAGGAGGAGGGGGTGACAAACACAGGAGGAGGGGGAGACAATTACAGAGGAGGGGGTGCAAATACAGACAAGGGGAACAATTACAGAGGAGGGGGTGACAAATACAGGAGGAGGAGGGGGTGGCAAATACAGGAGGAAGAGGATGCAATTACAGAGGAGGGGGTGCAAATACAGACAAGGGGAACAATTACAGAGGAGGGGTGACAAATACAGGAGGAGGAGGGGGTGGCAAATACAGGAGGAGGGGGTGACAAATACAGGAGGAGGAGGAGGGGGTGGCAATTACAGAGAAGGGGAGACAATTACAGAGGAGGGGGGGTGCAAATACAGGAGGAGGGGGTGACAAATACAGGAGGAGGGGGTGGCAAATACAGGAGGAGGGGGTGGCAAATACAGGAGGAGGGGGTGGCAAATACAGAGGAAGGAGACAATTACAGAGGAGGGGGTGCAAATACAGACAAGGGGGGGAAATTACAGAGGAGGGGGGTGACAAATACAGGAGGAGGAGGATGCAATTACAGAGGAGGGGGGACAATTACAGAGGAGGGGGTAATTACAGAGGAGGGGGTGACAAACACAGGAGGAGGGGGTGACAAACACAGGAGGAGGGGGTGACAAACACAGGAGGAGGGGGTGACAAACACAGGAGGAGGGGGTGCAAATACAGACAAGGGGAACAATTACAGAGGAGGGGGGGACAAATACAGGAGGAGGAGGGGGTGGCAAATACAGGAGGAAGAGGATGCAATTACAGAGGAGGGGGGACAATTACAGAGGAGGGGGTGCAAATACAGACAAGGGGGGGAAATTACAGAGAAGGGGAACAATTACAGGAGGAGGGGTGACAAATACAGGAGGAGGAGGGGGTGGCAAATACAGGAGGAGGAGAAGGGGGTGGCAATTACAGAGAAGGGGAGACAATTACAGAGGAGGGGGGGGTGCAAATACAGAGGAAGAGGATGCAAATACAGGAGGAGGGGGTGACAAATATAGGAGGAGGGGGTGGCAAATACAGTGGAGGGGGTGGCATATACAGAGGAAGGAGACAATTACAGAGGAGGGGGTGCAAATACAGACAAGGGGGGGAAATTACAGAGGAGGGGGTGACAAATACAGGAGGAGGAGGATGCAATTACAGAGGAGGGGGGACAATTACAGAGGAGGGGGTAATTACAGAGGAGGGGTGACAAATACAGGAGGAGGGGGTGACAAACACAGGAGGAGGGGGTGACAAACACAGGAGGAGGGGGTGACAAACACAGGAGGAGGGGGAGACAATTACAGAGGAGGGGGTGCAAATACAGACAAGGGGAACAATTACAGAGGAGGGGGTGACAAATACAGGAGGAGGAGGGGGTGGCAAATACAGGAGGACGAGGATGCAATTACAGAGGAGGGGGGACAATTACAGAGGAGGGGGTGCAAATACAGACAAGGGGGGGAAATTACAGAGAAGGGGAACAATTACAGAGGAGGGGTGACAATTACAGAGGAGGGGGTGCAAATACAGACAAGGGGGGGAAATTACAGAGAAGGGGAACAATTACAGAGGAGGGGTGACAAATACAGGAGGAGGAGGGGGTGGCAAATACAGGAGGAGGGGGTGACAAATACAGGAGGAGGAGGAGGAGGGGGAGGGGGTGGCAATTACAGAGAAGGGGAGACAATTACAGAGGAGGGGGGTGCAAATACAGAGGAAGAGGATGCAAATACAGGAGGAGGGGGTGACAAATACAGGAGGAGGGGGTGGCATATACAGAGGAAGGAGACAATTACAGAGGAGGGGGTGCAAATACAGACAAGGGGGGGAAATTACAGAGGAGGGGGTGACAAATACAGGAGGAGGAGGATGCAATTACAGAGGAGGGGGGACAATTACAGAGGAGGGGGTAATTACAGAGGAGGGGTGACAAATACAGGAGGAGGGGGTGACAAATACAGGAGGAGGGGGTGACAAATACAGGAGGAGGAGGGGGTGGCAAATACAAGAGGAGGGGTGACAAATACAGGAGGAGGAGGGGGTGACAAATACAGGAGGAGGAGGGGGTGGCAAATACAAGAGGAGGGGTGACAAATACAGGAGGAGGGGGGAAAACACAGAGGAGTCAAAACATAAGGGAGAGAGAGGCGACAGGCAGCTGCTGGTGCAGAAGTTTTTAATAAAATAAATGCTTAAAAACAATCCACTCACTGTCCATGTCAGAGCTGTATATGTCAGTCTGTGAAGTCGGCTGTCCCATCCTCCCCTCCAATCAACGCTGCTGTTATCACTGGAGGAAACAGAGAGCCACGGGAAACTCATGTGAACTGTCAGCCTCTGATGATGGAGGCGTGGTTAAGCCTCCGGAACGCTCTGATTGGTCACAGCATCCCAGGCTGACAGCTCACTGCAGTCTCCCCGCAGCTCTGTGTTATTGGCTTTCTCAAGCGATTCAGTAATAACAGCATTGTGGATTGGAGGGGAGGATGGGACAGCCGACTAAGTTCACAGACTGACAGTGAGTGGATTGTTTTTAAGCATTTACTTTATTAAAAACTTCTGCACCAGCAGCTGCCTGTCGCCTCTCTCTCTGTTTTCATTGCTCTGTATTTGCTCCCCCTGCCCGCCGCTACAATCCCCCTGCTGTCCGGGTCCCCCTGTGTGCTGGGGCTTGTAAAAGGCGGCCCCATGGTAACCCCTGTGAGCTGGAAATGGTGTCCGGGTGTGAGGCAGAGGGAAACCCGGGCACAGCCTCCTAAACCCGTACTGTCCGGGTCAAAACCGGACAGGTGGCAACCCTAGCTAGAGCCCCCACACGATCGGATTTTCCGACAACATAATCCGATCAGACTTTTTCCATCAGAATATCGGACTGTGTGTATGGGACATTAGAGAAAAATAAGCTTCTTTGCAAGATTTACAAGTTCACAGGTACTGTAAACATCTAAATAAACATTGTATAAGCATGCAAATATTATTACAAGCATGCCAAATATATATATTTGTATATATATATATATATATATATATATATATATATATATATATATATTTACATTTACACACACACACACACATGTTCTTTTATTCATGTATTTTTGTATCTGAAGTATTTTTAAGATAACACCCACACTCTTTAATTCCTTTAATTCTTTACCGTTTATTATACCTTTTATTCTAAAGATTGCTTTAATAATGCTGTACTTTTCAGGTCTCTTACAAGCACTAGAGAGCCTATGAAATTGATTATTCTCTTGACCTTCACTCGCTGCTGACCTTTCAACTTTTCATAAATGCTTTTGTTGTAAATAGATTCGTACAGATGCCATGAGATACGGCGTTATTTTCTTTTCACAATGTGATCCTCTTAAGATTTAAACAGCAGACGTGTATGGCATGGATGGCATGGATGACATGTTTCTGTGCTGAAAAACAATATATAAATAATAGATTGTGCATTCCGACACAGCACACTGAGCAAAAACATTAAGGGGCTGGTGTGTAATCAAAATGTACCCGCTGCTTTCCCTTTTTTTCTTATTCTACAAAAAGGCTAATTTTCTAATACTTTTTAAAAATCCTTAACAGTTCATGAATGGGAAAAAATAATATCAAGTTTTCACCTTCCAATTTTTAGTTCTTTCCTGCCAATTTAGATTAGGCAAAACCTGTTATATTTAGTGTGCTGCATTACAAAATAGGCTAGTGAAACTATTAAAAATCACCCTAGCCCCCTCAATAGAATAAACTATAACTTTTGCTGAGCTCTGCCTCTCTCCCTGTGCTGATAACAAAAGGGGGGAGGGCTCTGCCCAGTCAAACAGTCTGCTGCATGGGAAATAAGATACAGGCAAGCTACAGCATGTAACCACCAGCTGCTTACAGAGAATAGAGCCTATACAGAGCCTTGGATAACAAGCCTGACTGCTGTCACATTTACCATGTAGGGGAATTGCTGGGATCTGAAGTCCTCCCTGAAGACACCACTTCTGAAGATTATCAAACAAAGAAAAGTGGATTTTGGGACTTTAGATGAGGCAAGCACCAAAGGGTTGCCTGCCTTCATCCCTATCATTAGTTTCTAAGGGGGGAGAGAGAAGTGGGACCTTAAATGAAGCACACAGCAGTAAAAGAGTAGGTCAAGTGACTGGGAAGTTATTTTTATTTATATTGTATAATCCATAATCCATTATAAAACATTTTGGGCATCAAACCTCTAAAAATATTTTGGGCATCAAGCCTCTACACAATAAAACTTAGCTTAATTAACCACTTCAATACCCGCCCATGTACATATGACGCCCACAAGGTGGATCTACCATCCTGGGTGGGCGTCATATGACGTCCTCGCATTCCCGGCCGCCTGGGGGCGCGCGCGGCGCCGGCGGCGCGCGCGCGCGCCCGCGGCATCGCTCGGGACACGGTGCGAGTGCCCGGCGGCCGCGATGTCCGCCAGGCACCCGCGATTGCCCGTTAAAACAACGGGACCGTGCGGGACCGTGGAGCTGTGTGTGTAAACACACAGCTCCACGTCCTGTCAGTGCAGAGGAGACCGATCATGTGATCCCAGTACGGAGGAACACATGATCGGTCTCCTCCCCTTAAGTCCCCTCCCCCCACAGTTAGAATCACTTCTATTAGGGAACATATTAACCCCTCCAGCGCCCCCTAGAGTTAACCCCTTCACTGCCAGTCACATTTACACAGTAATCATTGCAATTTTATAGCAACGATCGCTGTGTAAATGTGAATGGTTCCAAAAATGTGTCAAAAGTGTCCGAAGTGTCCGCCGCAATGTCGCAGTCACGAAAAAAAATCGCAGATCGCCGCCATTACTAGTAAAAAAAAAAAAAAAAAAAAAAAAATTCAATAAATCTATCCCCTATTTTGTAGACGCTATAACTTTTGCGCAAACCGATCAATATACGCCTATTGCGATTTTTTTTACCAAAAATATGTAGAAGAATACGTATCGGCCTAAACTGAGGAAAAAAATAGTTTTTTTTAAAAAAAATGGGATATTTATTATAGCAAAAAGTAAAAAATATTGTGTTTTTTTTCAAAATTGTCGCTCTTCTTTTGTTTATAGCGCAAAAAATAAAAACCGCAGGGGCGATCAAATACCACCAAAAGAAAGCTCTATTTGTGGGAAAAAAAGGACGTAAATTTTGTTTGGGTGTAACGTTGCACGACCGCGCAATTGTTAGTTAAAGCGACGCAGTGCCGAATCGCAAAAAGTGCTCTGGTAAGGAAGGGTGTTTAAAAGCCCTGTATTGAAGCGGTTAAACACAAACTACATAATAAACCACAATCCATTAGACATTCATATATACTTCTCAGGGGCGTAACTATAGGGGGTGCAGCAGTAGTGAGCGCAACCAGGCCCTGTACTGCAAGGGGCCCATGCGGTCCCCTCTACATATGGCCGGTGGCAGCATAGGCAGTTAGGCACCGCGCGCACGGGTGCCTGGAGGTGGGGGGTGACTAGCAGAGCTCCATGCACGACTACCGCACTGGCTGCTCTTTAGTTGTGCATTCCCCACACAACCTGTGTCCTCTGCCGCTCCTCCGGGTCCCCCTCTCCTGCTCCATGCAGTGCCGCTCAGTCCGGTGTCTGTCTTCCCCAGCCAGAGTCCCGCCCCCTGAGTTCGGCTCACACTGCACTGCATGCTTCTCCCGGGCAAACAAACTTTAAGCACACAGATGCAGTGCAGCCCTATGAGAGCCGGCTCCCCAAAGGACACCGCATACTTGTTTGCCAGCACCCCCCCCCCTCCTCCCTGTCATACACATATGTTGACAGGTCTTTCTGGGAGATATGTCCCCTAAGGACAGGGACCCCATCTCCCCTGGGGACAGGGCCCAGTTCTCCCTAAAGGACAGGGACCCCATTTCCCTTGGGGACAAGGACCCCATCTCCTCTGGGGACAGAGCCAACTTCTCCCCAGAGGACAGGGACCTCCTTTCCAGTGAGGACAGGGACCCCATTTTCCATGGGGACAGGGATCCCTTCTCACCTGAGGACAGAGACCCCTTCTCACCTGAGGACAGGGCCCCGTTCTCACCTGGGGACAGGGACCCCATCTCCAATGGGGACCCCATCTCCCCTGGGAACAGGGCCCACTTCTCCCCAGAGGACAGGGACCCCATTTCCCTTGGGGGCAGGAATCCCTTCTCACATGGGGACAGGGACCCCATCTCCCCTGGGGACAGGACCCACTTCTCCCCAGAGGACAGGGACCCCATTTTCCTTGGGGACAAGGACCCCTTCTCACCTGAGGACAAGGACCTCATCTCCCCTAAGGTCAGGGACCCCATCTCCCCTGGGGACAGGGCCCACTTCTCCCCAGAGGACAGGGACCCCATTTCCCTTAGGGACAGGGACTCCTACTTACGTGGGGACAGGGACCCCATCTCCCCTAAGGACAAGGACCCAATCTCTCCTAGAGACAGGGCCCACTTCTCCCCAGAGGACAGGGACCCAATTTCCCTTTCCCTTCTTCCTCTTTGTCTCAAAGGTGTAACATCACAGGTCTGTTTAGACCTCTGATATCTCACCAAAGTCCCCCAATGGGACTCCTAAAAAATTGTAAAAAATTATAAAAACAACCGCTGATACCAGTGGTGGAACAACAGGGCTCACAAAAGTCGTACCTGTGACCGAGCCCTGGAGTTCCACCACCGTACTCGGAGGGAAGGGCCTCGGCTGGGATTCAGGGGGGCCCTTTATGGTTTCTTGCACTGGGGCCCTGAAGGTTCTAGTTACACCACTGGTAGGAACATAAATGGCAGTGAATACATCTATATACAGGTCATAATATAATTGGAAATAGAGTGGCCAGAATGACCTTCATAAATGGATAAGATAACAAAATTACTGTAATGAATAGTTCTGGGTATGGATAAGATCATATAAAATCATGATATTCCATGATTGAGGTGAAGATAAAAGGTTTTAATTAAAATCTCTACGCGTTTCGCACTCTTATAGCCGCTCATCAGGAGCATAAACCATGGAATAAATCTAAAAAAGAAGAAAAAGAAAAATAGAAAAAGGGAATTTAAAAAAATAATAAATAAAAAATAAATTAAAAATTAAGGAAAATATTTTTATATAAAGATTTATTGAAGGTTGTGAGTCCAACTCACATCTGCATCCGCGAACCAATAAAGCTCTTTCCCTTTTTTTCACCTTCTTTCTTGTTTCCTTTTTCTTTGGTTTTGTGGTAGTTTGGTATTTGTTTTCACTGTATTTTCATACACCTCACCCTTTCCTTCACTCATCTACTCCATGGACTTCAGTTCATTTGGCCCCATTTAATACACATCACTTTCACACATAAGCTTATATATACATATATGTGCATATACTAAATATAATTTCTCTCACATAGGTCCCCTACAGGGGTTTTCACTTCACACAAATTGCACCCACCCACTCTGGATGTGTCTGTGGGGGTTGTCATTGCCCCCGCAGGTCACCGTGGTGCCTGGTGGCGTTGCTTAGTGGTCCGTTCGTCCTCGATGCCGCTCTATTGGTGCGTGGATGCAGATGTGAGTTGGACGCACAACCTTCAGTAATCTTATATAAAAATATTTTTCATTCATTTTTCATTTATTTTTTATTTATTATTTTTTTAAATTCCCTTTTTCTATTTTTATTTTTATTTTTCTTCTTTCTTAGATTTATTCCATGGTTTATGCTCCTGAATAAAGCCGCAAAACACGTAGAGCTTTTAATTAAAACTTTTTATCGCCACCTCAATCATGGAATATCAAGATTCTATATGACCTTATCCATACCCAGAACTATTCATTACAGTAATTTTGTTACCTTATCCATTTATGAAGGTCATTCTGCCCACTCTAGTTCCAATTATATTATGACCTGTATATATATATGTATTCACTGTCATTTATGTTCCTACAATATATGAATGTCTACTGGATTGTGGTTTATTATGTAGTTTGTGTTTAATTAATCTAATTTTTATTGTGTAGAGGCTTGATGCCCAAAATATTTTTAGAGGTTTGATGCCCAAAATGTTTTTTAATGGATTATGGATTATACAATATAAATAAACATAACTTCCCAGTCACTTGACCTACTCTTTTACTGCTGTGTGCTTCATTTAAAATCCCACTTCTCCCCCCCCCCCCCCCCCCCCCCCTTATAAACACTTCTGAAGATCTGTCACTATGGATTCTGTGGTGAATGGACTCTTAAGCCCCATACACACGGTAGGATTTTCCGATGGATTCTGTCCTATCGGACAATGTTGTCGGAAAATCAGACCGTGTGTAGGCACCATCGGACAGTTTCCATCAGATTGTCTGACGGACAAAGTCCTATCTCCTGCTGGATAGATTTTTTGACAACAAAGTCCGATCACACCAAATCTGATCGTGTGTAGCGAATTCCGACCGGACAAAGTGCTACGCATGCTCAGATCACATTACAAGACCAAAGCTATTGGCTACTAGCCTCTACGTAGTCCCGTCGTAGGCAACAAACATCACCACGTTCAGAATGATCGGATTTTCCGACAACTTTGTCCGACCGTGTGTACGCAAAACCAACATCAGACAAAGTATGACGGACATGGTCTGACGGACCTGGTCCTCGGATAATCCGCGCATGTGTATGGGGATTTATACTGTGCAGGTATGCTTGGACAGCCACAAGCCTGGGAATTAGGGATTAGGGAAGTTAGGAGAAAGACTGTCACTGTTGTTATCTGGCTTTACCAAGTTTTTCAGTAAAGTTTTTGAAACTTTGTCCTTGCCACACACACACATGTAGTTTCACATGTAGTTTCCAGCCTGGGTCAGAAAGTACATTGGGGTATGAAGACAGCACTGCAGGAGTAACATGGTGCAGAGTAAAGCAAGTGGCTACCAAGGATAACATAGGTTTCCCAAGCAGCCATGGGCGTCCGCAGGTAGGGGCAAAGGGGGGCAAGTCCCCCCCTGGAATCAGGGATCGGACTCTGTCTTTATCCTAGCGCCAGCCCTGCTCCCACCTGTACACAGTTTAGCAGGGCCGGTGACAGCTGGTGACAGGAGCATGACAGTGAAGGCCTCAAGGGGTGGGCAGGATGACATCACCCGGTCTACATAGTGTGAGCAAGTGGCCCAGGAGACGGAAGCCGGGGGAAAGGAGAGCAGCAAGACGCCAGGAACAGTGGGCCAAACGCCTCCCAGAGTCTGGAACCCCTGGACTCCTTAAACCTCCTCACTGCTCCCAGCAAACTTCAGACATTTGGGGGTAAATCCGATGTAGTACATTCGGTGTTCTGTACCACCTAGTGAGAATTTTGTATCCCCCCCTCTTTTTATCTACTTGCTACTGAAGCCTTTTGATTAAATAGCAAAATCCTCTCCTTCTGTTATCTCCAATCCAGTTAACATGGTATAAAAATGAGACAACGAATGTCTCATTGACTCTCCTTTCAAACAAATCTCCTGAAACCCAGTCAGTGTCCTCACTTCTACATATGTATTTGATTTGGATCTGATAAAGGCTTCTAGTTGCATCATTCTAAAGAAATCTAGTTCAGGTACTATTTCTTTTTCAATCTCTCTTTTTGTCATTAGACGGTTCTCAACTGAGAAATTAGAAATTCTACTAATACCCCCTTAACATAAAATGTGCCCATCAGCACGCAAGCTTATTTTATTTTAAGGGTCACGCTGATGGGCATATTTTATGTTAAAGGTCATGCTGATGGGCTAAATAAAATATGCCAATATGTGTGCCCCTTAACATAAAATGTGCTCATCAGTGTTGCTCTTAAACTAAAATATGGCCATCAGAGTGCCCCTTAATATAAAATATGCCCATTAGAGTGCCCCTTAACATAAAATAAATATCATGCTAATGGGCACATTTTATGTTAAGGGGCACGCAGATGGGCATATTTTGTTGTGCCCATCAGAGTGCCCCTTAACATAAAATATGCCCATCAGCGTGACCCTTAAAATAAAATAAGCTTGCATGCTGAAAGGTTGTTTAAGAGATGCGCCATTTATTTTTTGCTTTCAAGATGATGAGGTCCTGAGGAAGCTAATAGGCGAAACCCGTCGACCTCTTGCATCACTTTTGTAAAGCATAATTATGATGGTTTATTAGTATGACCTCTTGTATTGCCTCTGCAAAGTATAACAATTCTGGTTTACTAGTGTGGCTAAATGGATCAGGATATTGGAATTGTTTTTCTACCTCTTTTAATGCTTCAGAATAAAATTCATATTTTATATATTCTTTGTGATCGTTCCTCCCTGATACCAGTAAAGTCCAATTTCTATAGGTTTTTTGTGTCTTTTATATCTGCCTGTAAATAAGTTTTAATGGTACAAATTGTATGGCTATGCACCCAGACCACTTTAATAACATCACACTTAAAGCGGTAGTAAACTCCAAAATAAAAAATAAAAAAATTTCCCTGCAAGGTAAAGTTATATCCTGCTAGTATGCATCACATACTAGCACATTATGTTAAACTTACCTTAAAACAAAGCCCTCTAGGGCTTCCATCTTTTCCCAGTCTTCCTTCCAGGTTTGCATGCTTGAATGGCCAAGCAGCAATGGCATCACTGCAGGAGTCACTGTTTATGCCACAGGGCTCTGAGGGAACAGCATGAGTATGCAGTTCCTTTAGAGCGCAGGTGTCGGTGACGTCACCGGCGGCTACACAACTTAATATCTCCTAAATGGCGCTACAGGTAAGCCTTATTATAGGCTTACCTGTAGGTAAAACACAAACAAGCCCACTTTACTACCACTTTAATGCCCAAGAAGCAAAAACAAAAGCAAATAAACTATTTTGAAGTATGAAAAAAATATAAAAACATGTACGACAAGTCGCTAAATAAAATATAGTAACCGGTTAAAAGCACATCCAGTTTTTAATACCATCCAGCAAAGTTCTCCTTTTAACAGACTGGAAATAATACAGCTGCATCAAGCATACAAAATGTAGACTGAAAGCATGGAGGAGTTAGCTAGATGTTTTTTACTCCCTCGGTCCCTCTTCTCATATTTACCTATTCCACTCTTGAAATTCCCTTAAACCCCACACTAAACTTTTTCAACAGGAGAAATAAAACAAAATAATCAGCCAGGCTATATGAGTTAAAACAAGACTTGTAAAATATTCATTGGGCTGTCACCGACTATATATTTAAAGCCGACTTACAACATAGCATACGTAATTGGCAAGATCCCTGTTGTATTTGCATTTTTCTTGAGCAGGGGATGGGTGCAATGCATCAATAACTGATGAGAAAACACAGATTTCTATTACACAGCACATAGGGAAAAAGAAATATCCACCTAAAAACAGCAATAAAAATATTGTTCTGATTTATTGCCTAAAGACTCTTGCAAATAGCAAGGAATCACCAGTAAATCTCGAATTACTTTTATCAAGACAACAGTTTGTTCACTTTGCCATGTATGCCTGTCCTCCAAACAAGGTTAAATTAGGTTTGTTTGTTTTTTTCAATGTTTGTAACTGAAGAAGTCCAAAACTTTTAAGGATGCTACCTTGCCTTGAACTGCATGCAGAGCAAATGACCTCCAAATGTTCCCAGAATCCCATGAGTGAAAAATAAAACCTGACACTGCCCAGAGATCAGTCAATTAAAGAACTGGGCTTGTCATTACACTCAAAGGATTACCTGAGTAGAGGTCCATTATTCATAGAGTTTGAAAAGCCCCAAGCCTGGTGAAGCACAACAAGAAATAGGTCTAAAATGTAGAACACAACGAGGTGCTTTATCTCTTAAAAACTGATCCATAAGAAAGTGTTGGCTTGCATTCTTGGCATCTTTCTATTCCAATTTTCATTGTTATAAATCACGTCAGATCTTACTTATACCGTTTTTGGCCATTAAGCATTACAGAAAGGTTGGACAAACTGACCTTTGTAGCCAATTATGGTGGCTTTCAATCACATTGTCCTGACATTGTTCTGTAACCTAAGTTTACCTAAAAAAAAATACAAAATAAGCACAAGAGACATTACTTACCTTCAGTGTGTTGTGTCCCTTCGGTCTTCTAGTTAAGTAGTAATTTTCGACTTCCACTAATAGAACTGAGGAGCAGTCACAGGCACTCATCAAGAGTGCCGGATTATGTCTGCCATTTCCATCCAGCTTCTCCATTCATAGAAGCTGATACTATAACTTCTACAGTATGAATGAAACACAATCTATGAATGGAGGACAGAGGGATGATTGAAAGGGTTGCCCCTCCATTCAGAGATCCTGTTGCATTCAAGGAATCTGAACTACCGGTGTCCTGTCGGATAGTGTCCCCCAATCGGATACTGTCCGCTGTGTACTGCGCATGCACAGTACGGATGCCAAGCACATTCCGAAAATATCCGAAGATGAACAGCGCCTGCTCCGTGAGATTAATAAAGAGGGGCCCTCTAACTTTGTGCAGCCCTATGTCCACTTGGATGGTGGGGCTTGCACCTGGACTCACGGCGCAGGCGCCGTTCATCTTCGGAGATTTTCCGAATCTCCTTGTGCTCTGTACTGCGCAAGCGCTGCCCCTGCGCAGTACGGGTCGGACACTATTCGATAGGCGGACACATTTTGACAGAACACCGGCTTCTATAAATGTAGAAGCTGAACGGAAAGGGCTGGCATAGTTGGGCACTTCTGATAAATGCCTTTGACAGCTTCTCAGTTCTAGTAACCCCTAATAACCCACACCACAAGATTAAGGCAGCAGGGGCACATTGGGGGAGGAAGAATACTACTGCACTAGAAGACAAAAGCATGAGGGACTCATCACAATGAAGGAAAATAATATCCGTTGTGCTCGTTTTTTTTTTTTTTTTTGTGGTAAACCTAGGCTTTAAAGTACCACAGTATGCAGAACTCCAACAGCAAGCTCACCTTATTGTAGATGAACTTAATTTTTACACAATAGTTATTGACTTTTGCCTGGATATTCTCAATGAAATGTGTGAATTCCTACACAACAGCGGCATTCTTTAATTTCCTGCTGAAGGGACTAGTCACCCTAGCCAGTTGTCTATGGAGCCTGAAGGTTGGTTATCTCACTGCCAGAGAAAAAGCTGAGACAAACTGCAGTTACAATGGATCTGTCTACTTCCAAGATGTTGTTGTATTTGTCATGTGGGGAGACTTTATAACTAGACTAAAGCTGGGTACTCACAGCCCGAAAATTGTCCAAAAACAATTGGTTCGGCAAGAACAGAACAGGTGGACAATTGAAAGGTTTGCCCCTCCACTCAGAGATCCTGTTGCATTCATGGAAGCTGCAGTATCGGCTCCTATGAACGCAGGAGATGGGCAGAAAGGGCTGTCATAGTTGGGCATTCCTGATAAATGCCTTTGACAGCTTCTCAGTTCTAGTAACCCCCCCCATCTGCCACACCACGAGCAGGGGGACATTGGTGGAGGAAGAATACTAGTGTAATAGAAGACAAAGCCTTATCACAATGAAGGTAAATAATATCCGTTGTGCTCCCTTTGTTTTTTTGGGGGGTAAACCTAGGCTTTAAAGTGCCACAGTATGCAGAACTCCAACAGCAACTCACCTTATTGTTGATGAACTTCCTTTTTACACAATAGTTATTGCCCTTTGTCTGGATTTTCTCAATTACATTTTTAAATTGATACACAACAGCTGCATTCTTTAATTTCCTGCTGAAGGGATCAATCACCTTAGCCAGTTGTCTATGGAGGCTGAAGGTTGGCCATCTCACTGCCAGAGAAAGAGCTGAGACAAGCTGCAGTTACAATTATTAATATTATTATTATTATACAGGATTTATATGGCGCTAACAGTTTGCGCAGTGCTTTACAACATGATGGCAGACAAGACAGTACAGTTACAATACAATTCAATACAGGAGGAATCAGAGGGCCCTGCTTGTTAGAACTTACAATCTAGAAGGGAGGGTCAAGTGAAACAAAAGTAGATAACTGTGGGGGATGAACTGATGGAGAAAATGAAAATACAGTTGTTAGGTGTGGGTAGGATAGGCTTCTCTGAAGAGAAGGGTTTTCAGGGATCGTCTAAAAGCTAATAGAGTAGGAGATAATCGGACACATTGAGGTAAGGCGTTTCATAGGATTGAAGAGGCTCTAGAAAAGTCCTGGAGGCGAGTATGGGAGAAGGTGACTAGGGAGCTAGGGAGTAGGAGATCTTGAGAGGAACGAGGAGAACGATTTGGTTGGTATTTTGATACTAGGTTAGTGATGTAGCTGGGGGCTAAATTGTAGATGATTTTGCAAGTTGTTGTTAGTATTTTGAATATAATTTGTTGGGTGAGCGGAAGCCAGTGGAGGGATTGACAGAGAGGAGTAGCAGGCACAGAGCGATTGGTAAGGTGGAAGAGTCTGGCAGCAGCATTCATGATGGATTGAAGAGGGGATAGCCTATGTAGAGGTAAGCCAATGAGAAGGGAGTTGCAATAGTCAAGGCGAGAGATGACCAGGGAGTGAATTAAGAGCTTTGTCTGTCTACTTCCAAGCTGTTGTTGGATTTGGCATGTAAGGGTGGGGCGGGTCAGACTTCATAACTAGACTAAAGCTGGGTTTCCACTGCCCTAAAATGTTCTGAAAGTGATCGGTTCGGCAACAACCGGTTGACATTTGGCCCATGTGTGCAGCTCCTTGTGTGACAAAAGTAGGTCTCACGTCCGGCTTCTGTCGAATGAGCATGCTGGAAAACCAGCATCCGATCAGCACTCGCAGTGGCTATGAGCACTGATCACTGTGCTCTGGCAAGGTGGGGGGTCCCCCTGTCAGAACACAAAAGCTCAGTATTATCGAATGTGTTAGTATAGTGATCTGTATGTTTGTTTTTGTTTTTTTGTGCGGTCTGCTGGGTTGAATGGAAAAAAGGTTAGTACTGTGTACCCCGCATTAGGAAACACCTAGCAATATGGGACAAAAAAATAAATGTACTTTGTCCCATAGTGGGGCAGAGCAATGTAAAAATGTAATGATAGATCTTGTTAAAAGATAAGTAATATTTCATGTTTATCCTAGACCATCTGAATTATAAAAAGAAATTCATAACGAAAGTGAAATTGCTCTGGTATTGATACAAATGGATGGTATGATTTAACCAAAGGCTAATAAAGGAACAAGATAGTAGTAGAGAAAGGGTTACATCTCTGTTTTATCCTGTACTTATTCCAGGAACACTGGGCCTTGAGACGGCATCGTGACAGCTTTGTGAAGAAAAAAAATCCTCTGTAAAGAGTGACTATTTGCTGTGATTAATCAGCCACCGTGTGTACCGCTGCCCTGGGCTTCCATTAAGCAGGCCTCATAAAACATCATTTTAGTACACTTTTTGTAAGTTGAAACAGAGATTTCTTTAGCATTCCCATTGCTGTGATTTCTCCCCGTAGCCCGTGCCATTCCTTTCACTATAATTCAGTTTATTGTTTCATAAAATACCTGCTTCCTTAGACTGATTCTTAACCTGTAACCACTATCACTCCATTTAATCATGCTTATCAAGGGTCTGGAGCTTATACTTTGTGACAGGCTTAGACCTGTCATTTGTCATTGAAGTATAAATCCCGGTTTAGCCACAGCTGGATTGTCAGAAGAGATGACTACCTGCCTTTAAATAATTAACGAATGACAAAACCTCTAGCACTATATCAATATGTATTTCCAAACACTGTCCTTTTTTTAGATGAATAATGCAATTCTGTTTCACCTTGCTTGGCTGCCAGTCACTTACATCGGATGGTTCTCTAAAGAATTCTTTAGGTATTATCTTATTACTTCCTGCATAGAAATCTTCAAGACTGTCAGCCTCATACATTTTTTTTCTTTTGAAAGCTCTCCTTGAAGGCTATTCACACTGGATGTGTTACCCAGCATTTTGCCTTTAAACATGGCGATATTAGGGCCAACTAAGCAAAGCCCAACAGTGACACCCCTTTGGCCCTTTCATTGCTTAACTGACAAGATATTAAGACACAAAAAGTGTTGAAAATGAAAAAAAGAGATTCAAATTTGAGTTTAGTTACAATTCAAATCTCACAACTATCAGAAATAAATAAACTGTATACAAAAGTGTAAAGCCCCATACACACGGTCGGATTTTCCGACGGAAAGTGTCCTATCGGACAATGTTGTCGGAAATTCCGACCGTGTGTAGGCTCCATCGGACATTTTCCATCGGATTTTCCGACGGACAAAGTTTTATCTCCTGCTCTCAAATTTTCCGACAACAAAGTCCTATCGGACTTTTTCCGATCGTGTGTAGCGAATTCCGACGGACAAAGTGCCACGCATGCTCAGATCACACTACAAGACCAAAGCTATTGGCTACTAGCCTCTACGTAGTCCCATCGTAGGCAACAAACGTCACCACGTTCATAATGATCGGATTTTCCGACAACTTTGTCCGACCGTGTGTATGCAACATTAGTGTCGGACTAAATCCGTCGGAAAAAATCCGATGGATTTTGTGGTCGGATTTTCCGACCGTGTGTACGGGGCATAACACTACCTTCCTTCTTTGCTCAAAGTACTGTTTATTTTGCATAATGGTTATTCCAGGGTTGCATTCAAATGAAGCACATTATCATATGCTTTGTGGCACATTATGAAAAGATCTAAGAAGCTGCCTTTTTTTGTGTGTGTTGCCCTGTAGACCTCTTTTAAGTGAAATAAATGTGATCCTTTCAAAAGTACTTGCAAAAACATGCACTACAATATGACATCTATGTAGCTAGACCCGAGAACCAGGAGCACATTCCTGGTTCTCCTGTCCCAGATCTAGTGATACCCAGTTATATATACACGACTGTGCAAATGTTTTAGGCAGACGTGAAAAAATGCTGTAAATTAAGAATGCTTCCTGAAATAGAAGTGTTAATAGTTTATTTTTATCGATCCCCCTTGGGGAAGAGGATCAGCAAAACTGGTTGACACAGGGGGGCCCACTCACTCGATACCATGTAACAACAACAATTTACATAAAAAGCTTTTTGGCCCTTGCTGGCCATGTATTGCATATATGTGAACATGTTTTTAATTGATATTTGATTTTGCTCTATGTGTACTTTTTATTAAAAAAAATTGTCTACAAATAAAATATGAATTTTATATAAACAATGTGGTCAAGTTTGCCTCTAAAGTCCGACCCAGTGATTCCCCCCCCTCTTCTCAAGCTGTATTTACAGATGTGGCAAGGAAGAGACCCCAGCAGTTGTTTATTTTTATCAATTAAAAAATGGAAAGTAAATGAACGGAAGAGATATCCAAATCATATCAATATTTGGCGTGACCACCCTTTGCCTTCAAAACAGCATCAAATCTTCTAGGTACACTGGCATACAGTTTTTGAAGGACCTCTGCAGGTAGGTTGTTCCAGACATCTTGGGAAACTAACCATAGATCTCCTTTGGATGTAGGCTGCCTCTTCACTCTCTTCATGTAATCCCAGACAGACTCGATGATGTTGAGATCAGGGCTCTGTGGGGGCAAAATCATCACTTCCAGGACTCCTTGTTCTACTTTATGCTGAAAGTAGTTCTTAACTATGTTGACCGAATGTTTGGGGTTGTTGTCCTGCTGCAGAATAAATTAGGGACCAATCACATGCCTCCCTGATGGTATAGCATGATGGATAAGTATCTGCTGTATTTCTCAGTGTTGTGAACACCATTGATCCTGACCAAATCTCCAACTCCATTTGCAGAAATGCATAAACATACAAGGAACCTCCACCATGCTTCACTGTTAACTGCAGACACTGATTATTGTACCACTCTCCAGTCCTTTGGTGAAGAAACTGCCCCCTGCTACAGCCAAATATTTAACATTTTGGCTCATCAGTCTAGAGCACCTGCTGCCATTTTTCTCACTTAGTCACTTAGCCTTGTTTCCATGGCTGGGTTATGGCTTTTTGGCTTCACTTCTTTAATGAAGACCATTTCTAGCCAGACTTCTCCGGACAGTAGATGGACGTACCTGGGTCCCTCTGGTTTCCACCAGTTCTGTGCTAATGGTACTGCTGGATATCTTCCAATGTTAAACAAAAGTAAGCATGATGTGTGTAAGTTTCCTTGGGCGACCATTGCGTCTACAGTCCCCATAGTTGTCTGTTTCCTTGTGCTTCTTCAAAGAGCTCAAACAGCCCATCTTGAAACCCCAGTCTGCTTTGAAAAGTTTGCCTGAGGGAGACCTTGCTGATGCAGTTACCTTGTGTCTTGTTGCTGTGCTCAGTCTTGCCATGGTGTATGACCTGTGACGTGAAATTTTCTTCCACAACCTCACCTCAGTAGCAGAGTTTGGATGTTCCTCACCCAGTTTTAAGCCTCCTACATAGATGATTCTGATTCAGTTAATAACAGCGTTTTAAACTACATATGAAACTGATGATCATTAGCACCTGCTTGGTATACATTGTTAATCATATACTTGACTCTAATTCTACAAAATCCCTGACTTTGTGCAAGTGTACAAAGTGTCCAAGTGTAAGAATTGATGCTGGTTCTAAGCCAAAAGGTAGTCACATCAAATCTTGATTTTATATAGATTTTTCTAATTTTTTCTCACTTTCTATTTTATAACTGGATAAAATTAACAATTAAAATATATTTTTGGAAAACATTCTTACTTTACAGCATTTCTTCACATCTGCCTAGAACTTTTACACAGTACTGTATGTGCTGCTTCGTGGCACATTCTGAAAAGATTCAAGAAGCAATTTTCTTTGGATGTGTTCCCATGTGGATCTCTTTTAAGTGATATCCATGATTCCTTTAAATGTATTTGAAAAAAACATGCCTTGGCATATGACATGGGCTTAGCTAGACCCAAGAACCTGAAGCACATTCCTAGGTCTCTTGACATAGGTCTAATGATACCCAGTTCTGCAGGCAGTGCTGGTCAGAGTGAGCTCCCACCCAGTGATACCTGCAAAGTTCTGACACCCACTTCACACGGGTCACTAAAAGCCAGCAGCTGTGAAGGGCGTCCTCTCTAAGATGAGTAGACACTGTTATTAATGATCTGTTGCAGCTGACCACAATATAAGGGGAACTTCAGAACTGCATCTATTTTAACTATTTATGTTTTGTTAAATGCATTCTATACATACAGAGGTGGGACAACAATATGGAAACACTACATGATTTGTAGGTGTGAAAGTGACAACATGTTTTGCACTGAAAGCAGAAGTTATGTAACAGTCTTTTGCTTCCACTGTGTGACGAGACACCTAGCTAACAGGTGGGAAGTCTCACTTTCGTCAATCACTGCATGTTCTGCTAGTAATACGGAGTCATGTCAGAGCTTACTGAGTTTCAAAGATGGCAAATTGTTGGATCATGCTTAGCTGGTGCCTCTGTGACTGAAGTTGCCAATTTATTTGCGCTGTCGCAAAGTACAATATCAAAGGATATGACGCCATATACAGTTTCCGGGAAAACATCTCCTAGTAAGCATAAGCGTCATCAACATGTTCAACTGACCGAACGAGACAAAAGGACATTGCACAGGATTGTGTTCCAGATTTTTACATGAAGAGTGGTATCAGGTTTAATTATCCACCATCCAAGACTTATTGTATATTTGTCAATTCCCAGGAGAATTCAGGCCGTCTTCGATGACAAAGGTGGTCCAACACCATATTAGGTCATGGTTTTGTTCTTTTACCATATTCGTTTCAATAATTTTGTCCATCTATCCTATATTATTTTCATTACATGAATCAAGCCATTGTACATTTATCTTGAGGTTACAATAAAGTGACACAAAATGCATTAATGGTGTTCTATTGAGACAGCCATTAAAAATATATGTTAAAGATGTCTTCTTAATTTGTTCACCTACACAGGGAACTCTGTGTCCCTCCTGCTTTGGGGATAGCCACTTGTCTATTTCAGCTTCCTCTGTTATCAAACTATCCATAGTGTTCCATGAGTTTTGTGGAACAGTTCGGTGGATAATAAGAATAGCCATAAAACTTACATGGTGTATAAATTATATGGAGTTTCCTGAGAAACACACTTTTTGCTAATCATATAGGAGTATCTTAAATTGATATGCATAGCTCCCAACGATTCCTTTTGGAATCAAATTCCACTTTCCTCCTTAATGGTCACTTTATTTGGTCTGCAATATTGCTCTTTAAAAAAATATGCTAATTAACAAAAAAAAAGTGTTATACTACACTAAGAAATATCCAACCTATATATTATTGCATTTGCTATTTTCAAAAGCGAGTATAGAGGAAAAGTAGTGAACAAATAAAAGCAATTGAGGATTTATCTAATCATCTCATGTGGCATATTTTTCATAGTCCTGTAAAAGGTACATGTTCTTTGCCTAGATAATTTCTGCTAAAAGGTGCTCCTTTTTTTTCATCTTAGAAAGTTGAGAGGTTTGGTATGTACTGTGTATGGCACAGGCTAGAAGATATCTCGATAAGCTCTACCTGATCAACCATAAAAATAGGAAAGCTCCAAATCCTTATAAAGCCAAAGCTATGTTGGATGCCTGAGATTTCATTTCATCAAGATAGTCAGAAAATCATCTTTTACAGTTGTACTAAGGAACATTACAGGATTGTAGAATTACAGTTTTAGTCAGCTTAAGAACAATAGTTTTCCATAGCTTGCTGTGAACTGCAATATTTGGCTTCCCTTCCATAGCGAAATACAATTGTAAGATAGAGGCAAGGGTCACAGGACAGTAGGGAGCTGTAATAAAGTGGTCTAACTTGGTAAACAAGCCAGACTGCTGGTTCTGCCACCCCATGTGTTGCTGGCACTTATCTTAATGTATATGGCAAAATACTGCCAGTAGCTCAATCTGTCACTGTTCATAGGTGGATTGACTGAAAAACAGTTACAGAGTGTTTTGGGCTTGGCATCCTGCACACATTCCTGACTTAGCACAGAACCAGGAGCTTCAAATTTCCACTCTACGGTAATATACAATATTTATGAAGTGCTGCTCTAAAATAAGATATGCAAAAATATGACAAATCCCTAAATGTACCCTGCATTTTTATCAATAAACCAAACCACTATACTTAAATCATAACCTGTGCATCTCATATTCCAAAAATTTACAGTAAATCTTTAATGAATATGTATTCAATTCATTTATTTACATCAAACATCTATTGAAAAAAGACCACTTACATTAATCCTATAGTACAATCTTCTTCACAACTTCAAAGTTGTACATTTTGAAATGCATGCTCTGTGCCAGCCTTTTTCAAGCAGAGTTCCACCAGAGGTTGCTAGGGGTTCCTTGAGCAATTAACAATTTCTGCCTTTCACATAATAAAGCACTCACACCAATGATCTTTTTTAGCTATCTGTAAGGGGAACATTTTCCCTACTGCCCCTAATGTAATGGGGACGCCCCGCACTGACCATCAAAGAAGAATACTTTACACTGACCATCAAAGTAAGGAGCATTCTTCCCCTTGACCCCCAATGCAAGAAGAATTTTCCCACTGACCACCAATGTAATAGGGTCCCTTCTACCACTGACCACCAATGCATGGGGTCCTTTCACCCACTGACCAACAATCCAAGGGGCTCCTCTCCACAGGCCACCAAAGTAAGGGAGCATTTTGCTGACCATTGGCGTAAGGGGGCACCATTACAATGAATGGCCTGTCTTCTCTGACCACCACATGAGTGAATACTAATATTTTTACTGTCTGCTTTTAATATTATTATTATTAATATTATAGTTTAAAGGATACCCAAAAAAAGTTTCATATGATCTGGAATCCATGGGTTAGTTCAGATTGAACTATACCACCTGCTCTCTAAGTTCTCCAAGAATGTTAGTTGATTTCTAGTCATTATACTGGAATTTAGAAGGTAACAATGTAACTCCTCATTCAATCTGTACTCACTGTACCTCATTGCTGAGTGAGCACTATTTGCGCCGTTAATGGCAAATACGCATTTATGTTTTTTGTCTGTTTGTTTATTTGTATGTACACAAAAAAAATTATACCTTTAAAAAAAATATTATAGTTTAATTTCATTATTATTATTGAATATAATTTAGCCCTGGGTTCCAATTATGGTATGTATGCCACATTCCTTATTCTTTTATTAATTCTTTGATTTGAGCATACTGTTCAAGCTTATGTAACGTGAGCTTTAACTATAGTAATTATTAGAAGTGGTTTGTCAAAACCTAAAAATTATTTCAAGGGTTCCTTCATGTTAAAATGATTGAGAATGATTACTTTATGAAAACATTAAACACAATCCCAATGTCTGAAACCTTTCACTGTTCATTTGACAATAACATACCCTTAATAATGACAGAAGATCACAAGTATTCAATGTCAGATCTCACAGTGCTCATCAGTTACTTTACCTTTTAATTCCAATGCTCCACTTAATCAATACATAAAATTGCCAACTATAGCCTAATTCAATAAAAGCATGACTTTATGAAAACTTTAAAACACAATTTATATATGTGTGTAAAAGAGTGTAATAGAGAAAAGAAGGGTCAGGTGCAGCATTTTTTCCTACATTCCCCTTCCTGAGGTGCGCCATCAAGTGAAAATGGGCAGGAATATATCCAGGCGATTGCTTGGCATACAGATGACAGAGTGGTACCATGACTTCTGCTGTGCTCTGGCACTAAGAGAAACCTCCAGAGGACTGCCAGTGCCTATTATAAACACAGGATTTCCTTTGATATTTGGGGGCCATTTTACATGCTATACTTCTACTTTTGTGGGGAAGGAGTAGTTGGGCTGTACAATGGAAGGGCACTGTGATGGATGTGTAAAGGTCCTGGGTCTCCCATTAGTTGAAGTGGACCGACTGATCAGGGCTCCAGAGTCCTGCGGGCCTAGTGGAGTATTGGCTTCTTGTACAGTGCCTGAAGCTACTGCGAATAGAGAAGCCTCACGAGTCAGCGAGTTCTCCTTTTGTTCTTGAACAGTGTAATACTGAGCTGTAGCTATGGCCTGGGTTACCATCCCTTCTTTATTGCAGGTGTCTCACATCTGGTGTAGGTTGTCCTACACGTGCACAAAATGTTAATATTCATAGACACCTCAGGAAACTGTATTCAGTTCTACAAGTGGATTAAGTGTGACAGACCCAACTGGGACAGGGGCTTTTTTGAAGGGGACTAGGGGCTAGCTTTCTACCCACCGATTATGGCTTATGTAGGAGACTGGGGATTTTGTCTGCTTCTTCTGGTCAGAATATGGAAAGAGCTCAGTTCAGCCTCTGATCGAGAGAGCAGATCATTCTCTAATGATGGACAACAAGGTGATGAACTCTGAGAGCAAGGCTTGGATTAATTCTCTGAATAAAGATAATAAAGCTTCCCTTCTGGAGTGGATGGAAAGGTGTAATATTAATCTTGTACAGGTTAATCGTCTAAAGGAAAAAACATGGCCCTCCTGCAGACTGGGTTTGAGAAGCTCTTCCACTTTGGATAGAAATATTTATCAACAATCTCCCTCAAGAAATCTATGAAGATAAATAAATTCTACTTTTTGAGACTGCTGGAACATTGTATGAGTTTTGCCTTATGATGACTTTTCTAGTGGACAGATTACACAAGTGAGAGCCGAAAACCTTAAAAACAGCATGTGTAATGCACTTTGTGTATTCAGGGCTGTGGGCTTGTTGCCAGACTGTCTGGGGGCTCCCTGACTAGTTAAAGCTGTCTGGGTGCCTGCCTGTTTATTAGCTTAATGTTAATTACATCACTGTTTCATTAGTTACTGTTAACTGCTAGCTGTTCATTAGATGTATTGTTAGATGTACTGATGATATTACTGTTTAAAGTTTGCATTGTTTAGGATAATGTGGTCAAGCTCTGATTTTGTGTGGTATAAGTTCAATTTGAATTCACAATAAAGAGAGTTTCTGTTTGCACCTGAGCTAGTGTCGTCTAGTTCTTGGGTGCAATTCTCAGCTATAATACCTGGTTCCTGGTTCCAGAGTGGAGAAAATTGTATCTTGGCAGAGGCACCCTGGCAGTCTGTCACAGTATGGAGGAGAATCTTGTATTGTGCGCACAGTGGGACCATATTGTGCTCCCTCATGCAGGAGAAAGTCTTCTAGCATGTACACTGTGCAAATTTCCAATGGCTTGGCAAAGAAGCAGAGCCATTGTGCTTAAGACAAAGGAGACCTTTTTTTTCACCAAAGGTATTATTCTGTATATGAGATTTTTCTTTATGTCGATGTGGACTGACTGAATCAACTGTTACCATTTTGCCCAGATTCAAGTGGGTCCATCTCCCCATCCTTGTTGAATTGGAGAAGGGATGGAATGTTTCCCCTGAGGTGGCCAGGGTTGAGATGTCCTAAATGGAAGTTTCAAAAGAGTTTCCTGGAGTCTGGCTACATCTGACCTGTAAAGAAGAAATGGATTTTGCTTGAACAGACACCCTGAATTAGGGAGATTTAGACACTTATCTTACTAGTATATTAATGCGGTTTATTATTTGCTTTAAAACTAGATTATGTGGTTGTTTTCTTTTTTTTTTAACTTGTGTAGCTTATTATTTCATTGTCATATGTTACTGTATAATTTCTAACGTTATTGATAACGTATGATCAGTTAGATTGTGGGCATGGCCAAAGGGCATACCATGATAAGCAAGTTGCGAAATGTAGCAGGGTGTTATCAGAGAAGGGGGTGGGCTAGGTAAGGCACTCTTCGCTGCAGCCTGCCTCCCTGAGGTGTGCTGCTGTATGACGCTGGGTAGGACCATGTTCCGGGTATTGCTCAGTATACAGAAGACAGAGCAGTTACATGACCACTGCTGTGCTATGGGCGCTAGAGGGAATGCTACAGAGTCGTGTCCTTTGCGGTAGGCATCATGTGACCATCTTGGGGAAGTCTTTGCCTATTAAAGATACCAAATTCCCGCAAGATTTAGTGAACATTTTACATGGACATGATATATAAATATCACATCCTGCATTACAAGTGGTGTCCTTCATGGGAGAGAGAGGGCAGAAGCAAGTGTGTAAAGGCCACAGGTGCATGTGGCCTCCCCTTCCAGGGAGTGGGTAAAGCACATTATTCTACTGTTTACCGAAAATGGAATGAGGCCTACAAAGAAAATAACACAGTACATACAGTAAAATATGGTGGAGGTTCAATGATGTTTTGGGGTTGTTTTGCTGCCTCTGGCACTGGGTGCCTTGAATGTGTGCAAGGCTTTATGAAATCTGAGGATTGCCAAAGGATTTTGGGTCGCACTGTAGAGCCCAGAGTCAGAAAGCTGGTTTTGCGTCCAGGTTCTTGGGTCTTCCAGCAGGACAATGACCCCAAACATACGTCAAAAAGCACCCAGAAATGGATGGCAACAAAGTGCTGGAGAGTTTTAAAGTGGCCAGCAATGAGTCCAGATCTAAATCCCATTGAACACCTGAGGAGAGATCTTAAAATGGCTGTTGGGAAAAGGCGCCCTTCCAATAAAAGACCTGGAGCAGTTTGCAAAGGAAGAGTGTGCCAAAATTCCGGGTAAGAGGTGTAAGAAGCCTATTGATGGTTATAGGAAGCGACTGATTTCAGTTATTTTTTCCAAAGGGTGTGCAACCAAATATTAAGTTAAGGGTGCCAAGAATTTTGACCAGCCCATTTTTTGAGTTTTGTGTGACATTATGTCCATTTTGCTTTTTTTCCTCCCTTTTTTTGTTTTGTTCCAATACACACAAAGGGAATAAACATGTGTATAGCAAAACGTTTTACTGCAATACTTTTCTGTGAGAAATACTTGATTTTCTGGAAAAATTTCTGGGGTGCCAAAAATTTCGGCCATGACTGTAACTAGAGAGTTGCATGAGATACAATAACTGCAAAAGGTTCTATTTATAAAACTACTGGTATAATCAGTTTTATTTACCGTATTTTTCGGACCATAAGGCGCAATATTAATAATCGACTGCTAAGGGGTTTATTTTCATACATAAAGTGCACCAGGTTATAAGGCGCATTAAATGAAACAAAACTCTGATAAGTCAAACTTTATTCAACTCTTTCACAATAACTCTCAACATTTGTAACACATAAAATGCAAAACAATACACTCACTTTTTCAGTTTATTCCTCTACCACAAATCCATCAAATTCTTCATCTTCAGTGTCTGAGTTTAGCAGTTGGGCAATTTCGGCATCAAGCATGCCCGGATCCCTCTCATCATTATCCGAGTCAGTCTCGTTGCTGTTACTTAGCTGTTCAGTGATGATTCCGGCCTTCCTGAAAGCTCGGATGACACTGGAGACTGATACCTTCGCCCAGGCATCCACGATCCACTGGCAGATAGTGGCATAACTCGCCCGGCATTGCCTCCCTGTCTTGGTGAATGTGTGTTCGCCTTCTGTCATACAATGCTCCCATGCAGCTCGCAATTTAACTTTAAACGACCTGTTGACACCAATATCTAGCGGCTGGAGTTCTTTCGTTAATCCACCCGGAATGATGGCAAGCTCCGAATGACTTTTCTTCACTTGGGCTTTGACAGTATCGGTCAGATGGGCGCAATGCCACAGATCAATAGGGACGGAGATGTGTGAAAAAAGCCATCCGGTCTCTTGATGTAAACCTCTCTCAGCCACTCACTCATCTTCTCCTCGTCCATCCAGCCCTTTGGGTTAGCCTTTATGATGACGAATTTTGGCAAAGTCTTCCTCTTGAAAATGACCATTGGCGGTAGTCTCTGGCCATTAGCCTGGCAACCGAGAACTACAGTGAAGGATGACTTCTCGTTTCCTGTGGTGTGTATAGATACCGTACTGGTCCCTGTTTTATCGACAGTACGGTTTACGGAGATATCAAAGGTGAGGGGGACTTCGTCCATGTTGGTGATGTGTTCTGGCCGGATCTTCTTTTCATTTATCTTGTTTGTGCAGTAGGTGCGGAACAAGGGCAGCTTTTCTTCGCAATCCTTTGGCAGTTGCTGCAAGATGGTAGTTCTTGTGCGGATGGAGAGATTACGCCTTTTCATAAAACGGAAGCACCAAGAAGGACCTCCTCAAAAGTCGTTGATCTCCATGTCGCGTGCTATCGCTGTTGCTTTGAGTCGAATAGAGACAGTAGAGACGCTTCTACCTGCGGTTCTCTGTTCAATAACCCACTGTTCAATTTTGTCCTCCAACTGTGGCCATCTCGCTTTGTTCCCTCGGAAACTCAGTTTGGTCTTCTTTACCTGGCGCAGGGCGTCTTCTTCTTTCTCCAGTTCCGTACCATTTATTCCCCATTTTTCTTTTAAAAAAGCAATTTTTTTCTCAGTTTAGGCCAATATGTATTTTTGGTAAAAAAAATCGCAATAAGCATATATTGATTGGTTTGCGCAAAAGTTATAGCGTCTACCAAATAGGGGATAGATTTATAGCATTTTTATAATTTTTTTTTTACTAGTAATGGCGGCAATCTGCGTTTTTTATCAGGACTGCGACATTATGACGGACACATCGGACAATTTTGACACATTTTTGGGACCATTGGCATTAATACAGCGATCAATGCTATAAAAATGCATTGATTACTGTAAAAATGTCACTGGCAGTGAAGGGGTTAACACTAGGGGGCGATCAAGGGGTTAATTGTGTTCCCTAGTGTGTGTTCTAACTGAACGGGGGAGGGGACTGACTAGGGGAGATTACAAATCGCTGTTCATACTTTGGATCTGTGACTTCTCCCCTCAGAGAACCGGGATCTCTGTGTTTACACACAGAGATCCCGGTTCTCGCCGTGTTACGAGCGATCGCGGGAGCCCGGCACTCATCGAGACCACCGGGTACTTGCATCGGCTCCAGGGGCGAGCCTACCGGCCGCCTTAAGGTGTGACGTAACATAACAGCGATTCGCCTGCCCGTGTCATTCTGCCACAGTATAACTGCGGTAGCTGGTCGGCAAGCGGTTAAAGCAATACACTCCCTATGTGGCTGATATTCTGTGTATTATTTTTTTAATATTTTATTATATCTTTTCATGTGACAACACTGAAGAAATGACACTTTGCTACAATGTAAAGTAGTGAGTGTACGGCTTGTATAACAGTGTAAATTTGCTGTCCCCTCAAAATAACTCAACACACAGCCATTAATGTCTAAACCGCTGGCAACAAAAGTGAGTACACCCCTAAGTGAAAATGTCCAAATTGTGTGACCATCATTATTTTCCAACATTGCTTTAACCCTCTTGGGCATGGAGTTCACGAGAGCTTCACAGGTTGCCACTGGAGTCCTCTTTCACTACTCCTTGATGACATCACGGAGCTGGTGGATGTTAGAGACCTTGCGCTCCTCCACCTTCCGTTTGATGATGCCCCACAGATGCTCAATAGTGTTTAGGTCTGGAGACATGCTTGGCCATCAACTTTACCCTCAGCTTCTTTAGCAAGGCAGTGGTCATCTTGGAGGAGTGTTTGGGGTCGTTATGTTGGAATACTGCCCTGCGGCCAAGTCTACGAAGGGAGTGGATCATGCTCTGCTTCAGTATGTCACAGTACATGTTGGCATTCATGGTTCCCTCAATGAACTGTAGCTCCCCAGTGTCGGCAGCACTCATGCAGCCCCAGACCATGACACTCCCACCACCATGCTTGACTGTAGGCAAGATACACTTGTCTTTGTACTCCTCACCTGGTTGTCACCACACACACCATCTGAACCAAATAAGTTTATCTTGGTCTCATCAGACCACAGGACATGGTTCCAGTAATCCATGTCCTTAGTCTGCTTGTCTTCAGCAAACTGTTTGCGAGCTTTCTTGTGCATCATCTTTAGAAGAGGCTTCCTTCTGGAACGACAGCCATGCAGACCAATTTGATCCAGTGTGCGGCGTATAGTCTGAGCACTGACAGGCTGATCCCCCACACCTTCAACCTCTGCAGCAATGCTGGCAGCACTCATACGTCTATTTCTCAAAGGCAACCTCTGGATATGACGCTGAGCATGTGCACTCAACTTTTTTTGTCGACCATGGCGAGGCCTGTTCTAAGTGGAACCTGTCCTGCTGATCCGCTGTATTGTCTTGGCCACCGTGCTGCAGCTCAGTTTCCGGGTCTTGGCAATCTTCTTATAGCCTAGGCCAGGGGTCTCAAACTCAAATTACCTGAGGGCCACATGACAGGTTTTCATATCCCATGGGGGCCACATGCAAACTTTTTCCTTGCATGTCCCCCTCGGATCTACAGCGACTGAAATTCCAAGTGCACTTGCAGTGCAGAATAGATTTGCCTTTAGTAAATAACCCCCAATGTGTGTATTTTTGTGTGCTGAGCTTACAGTTCTCCTTCTGAGAACTATTAACCCCCAGCACCGATGTCAGCAAAACGCATTATTAAACCCAGCACTGATGTCAGCAAAACGCATTATTAAACCCAGCACTGATGTCAGCAAATCGCATTATTGAACCCAGCACTGATGTCAGCAAATCGCATTATTGAACCCAGCACTGATGTCAGCAAATCGCATTATTGAACCCAGCACTGATGTCAGCAAAACGCATTATTGAACCCAGCACTGATGTCAGCAAAACACATTATTGAACCCAGCACTGATGTCAGCAAAACGCATTATTGAACCCAGCACTGATGTCAGCAAAACACATTATTGAACCCAGCACTGATGTCAGCAAAACACATTATTGAACCCAGCACTGATGTCAGCAAAACGCATTATTGAACCCAGCACTGATGTCAGCAAATCGCATTATGGAACCCAGCACTGATGTCAGCAAATCGCATTATGGAACCCAGCACTGATGTCAGCAAATCGCATTATTGAACACAGCACTGATGTCAGCAAATCGCATTATTGAACACAGCACTGATGTCAGCAAATAGCATTATTGAACACAGCACTGATGTCAGCAAATCGCATTATTAACCCAGCACCGATGGCAGCCAACAGGGGGTATCACGAAGCCCCAGCACACAGGGAGGCCCGGACCACAGGGGGTTCGGAGCGGCGAGCGTGGGGAGCAATTATAGAGGAGGGGCAATTACAGAGATTGGCGGGCAATTACAGAGGAGGGGGTGCAATTACAGAGGAGGGGGGAAATTACAAAGAAGGGAGGGACAATTACAGAGGAGAGGGTGGCAAATACACAGAAGCTGGTGGCAAATACAGTGGAGGGGGGCAAATACAGTGGCGGGAGGGACAATTACAGAGGAGAGGGGGGCAAATACCCAGGAGGGGGTGGCACATACACAGGAGGGTCAAAACATAAGGGAGAGGCGACAGGCAGCTGCTGGTGCAGAAGTTTTTAATAAAATAAATGCTTATAAAACAAACAGTTCACTCACTCTCCATGTCAGAGCTGTATATGTCAGTCTGTGACGTTGGCTGTCCCATCCTCCCCCCATGCTGCTGTTATCACTGATATCTGTGGAGCAAACAGAGAGCCGCGGGAAACTCATATGAACTCTCAGCCTCTGATGATGGAGGCGTGGTTAAGCCTCCAGAACGCTCTGATTGGTCACAGCATCCCAGGCTGACAGCTCACTGCAGTCTCCCCGCAGCTCTGTATTATGGGCTTCCTCCACAGATATCAGTGAGAGAGCAGCATGTATCGGAGGGGAGGATGGCACAGCCGACGTCACAGACTGACATATACAGCTGTGACATGGAGAGTGAGTGGACTGTTTGTTTTTCAGCATTTATTTTATTAAAACCTTCTGCACCAGCAGCTGCCTGTTGCCTCTCTCTCTCTGTTTTGATTACTCTGATCTCTCCCCCCGCCGCCGCTCCGATCCCTCTGCTGTCCGGGTCCCCCTGTGTGCTGGGGATCGCCGCTGCGGGCCATTTATAACCAGTCCGCGGGCCGCAAATGGCCCGCGGGCCGGTACTTTGAGACCGCTGGCCTAGGCCATCTTTATGTAGAGCAACAATTCTTTTTTTATGATCCTCAGAGAGTTCTTTGCCATGAGGTGCCATGTTGAACTTCCATTGACCAGTATGAGAGAGCGAGAGCCATAACACTAAACTTAACACACCTGCTCTCCACTCACACCTGAGACCTTGTAACACTAATGAGTCACATGACACTCAGAAGGCAAATGGCTACTTGGGCCCAATTTAGACATTTTCACTTAGGGGTTGTACTCACTTTTGTTGCCAGCGGTTTAGACATTAATGGCTGTGTGTTGAGTTATTTTGAGGGGACAGCAAATTTACACTGTTATACAAGCTGTACACTCACTACTTTACATTGTAGCAACGTGTCATTTCTTCAGTGTTGTCACATGAAAAGATATAATAAAACACTTACAAAAATGTGAGGGGTGTACTCACTTTAATAAGATACTGCACATACTGAGAAAAATATAAATAAAGGCACATGCAAAAAAAAAAAAAAAAAGGATTTCATATATTATATATTGCAAGCATTAAACACAGACAGTTATCAAAGAGATTTTTTGTTATGGTGATCTTTTAAGCAGGAAGGGAGAGTGTATGTATAGTAAATGCTGGCTTAATCTAGTGACCCCATTTTAACCACTTCCGGACCAGTGTCATACCCGTACATCGCTGGACTTCAAGTGGTTATTCCATACCTCCAAACTTTTTGAGATGGGAATGAGGGACACCTTTTAGCAAAAGTATGTAGTCATAGGACGCACCTCCCGACACGCCCCCTTAAAGGAGAATTGTACAAAAAATGATTAGTTAAATCCACAAGTGCTTTTTTTTTACCACTACTATTCCTTTATATTGGCTTTTGACATTTACAAATTGAGCAATTTTGAAATTGGATGAAAGGTTTAGCTCTAGGAAACACTTTTTGAAAGATAAATGATGCATTTTATATACAACTATATGGATCAGACCAAAATGAGGGACAAATGAGGGGGAAAGTGGGACAGAGGGGTTTTGTTCCAAATCAGGGACAGTCCCTCGAAACCAGGGACAGTTGGAAGCTATGTTATACCAGGATGATGTCTGCAGCTGCAGGCATCATCCCAGTATCATTTTCTAGAACCAGTGGTTGGCTGACTTGTAAAAGCAATCCTAGCAGCTAACTAACCACTGGATTGTTTCTACAAGCAGCGGGAGGGGACGCTCCCACCCCCGCTGCCTTCTGCGACTTTCTCAGGCTTTCCTGTCCCACTGGGAGACCCAAGCAGCCAGCCGGACGCTTCTGTCGAACAAAGCCCAGATCAGCTTTGATCAGCTCTTGGCTATGGTAACCCAGAAGCGATGACCTGACGTCACTTCTGGTTTAGCATTCGAAAACACAGATCTTGGTGTGATTGAATGCTTTTAAGGGCAGAGGAGGGATTTGGGGACTTATAGACCCCAGATCTCTCCATAAAGAGTACCTGTCACATGGCTATTGCTGTCACAAGGAAGTTTACATTTCTTGTGACAGCAAAAAAAGTGATAAAAAACCCAAGACATTAAAGCAACAGAATAAAAATAAAAATAAAATAAAAATAATCATTTAAAAAAAAAAGTAAAGTGTCCCTGCCCCCCGATTCCTTGTGCGAACGCTTGTGCGAACGCATGCAACGGTCCTGCATGCATGCAAAAAGCGATCCTCCCACATATGTAAGGTATTATCGTGAACGTCAGATCATGGGCAGTAATTCTAGCATCAGCATCCTGTGTGAATCTAAAGTGGTAACCTGTAAAGGCTTTTAACCACCGCAGTACCGGGCACTTATACCACCTTCATGCCCAGACCATTTTTCAGCTTTCAGTGCTGTCACACTTTGAATGACAATTGCGCAGTCATGCTACACTGTAACCATGTGAAATTTTTATCATTTTCTTCACACAGATAGAGCTAGTTCTTTTGGTGGTATTTAATCATTCCTGAGTTTTTAATTTTTCCCTAAAATAAAAAAAAAGGCCAAAAATCTTGAAAAAAAAAAAAGTTTTTCTTAGTTTCTGTCAGTAAATTTTGTAAATAAGTAATTTTTCTCCTTCACTGATAGGTGCTGATGAGGCAGCACTGATAGGCTGCACTGATGGCCACTGATGTGGTGGCACTTATGGGCACTGATGAGGCGGCACTTATGGGCACTGATTAGGTGGCACTGATGAGGAGGCACGAATATGCCGCACTTATGGGCACTGATAGGTGGCACTGATATGTGGCACTGGTGAACACTGATAGGCGGCACTGTTGGGTGGCCCTGGTGGGAATTGGGCACAGATAGGTGGCACTGGTGGGCACAGATATGCGGCACGGATAGTTGGCACTGATGGGCGTCACTGTTGGGCATTGATGGGTGGCATTGATGGGCAGCAGTGATGAGCATTGATGGGCAGCAGTGATGGGAATTGATGGGCAGCACTGATAGCCAGCACTGACTGGCATTACTAATGGCCACTGATTTCTGGCACTTGTAGACACTGATTGCTGGCACTTGTGGGCACAGATTGCTGGCACTTGTGGGCACAGATTGGTGGCAATTGTGGCATTGTTTGTCACTGATTTCTGGCAATGGTGGACAATCATTGCTGACACTGGTGGGCACTTAATTGTAATCAGGGCACTGATGATCAGTCCCCTGATTACATACCTAGCTGTCCTCTGTGAGGAGATGCTGCTGATCGGCTCTCCTCTCCGCACACTCTGTCAGTGTGAGGCGAGGAGCACCGATTACTGGCATCTCCGTGTTTACATGTGACCTGCTGTGATTGGACAAAGCTGATCACATGGTTAAAGAGCCGTGGGCGTGGCACTTTACACAGATCGGGATACCATAACTGTGGGATCCTTCAAGAAGCTGGAAATTACTGTAGTAGACACCCCTACTCCAGTCATCTCCACTAGCTTTTGGGAATATAGTTTAATTTAGAATACTAGGAGGTCAGCTGATTGGAATGGATGCCATTCACAATTCACTTTGCTTTTTCTAATAAATGCAAAGTGTTCTTTGATTGGATGAGGTGGAGAGGCCAGGCGGTGATGTCACAATCTCGACCTCATCCAACCAGAAAATGCTTTGCATTTATTGACACAATGCAAAAATTCACTGAATGGTGCCCATGCCTGGCGGTGGACCTCCTGTTGTTCACAATGCAGCAGGGGCTCCGGAAGCTAGTAACGATCACTGGAGTAGCAGTGTCTTACTACAGTGATATTCAGCTGCTTCAGGGATCCCACAGGTATGGTATATGCATAGTTACATTGCGGTTGACTTACTAAAACTGGAGAGTGCAAAATCTGGTGCAGTTGTGCATGGTAGCCAATCAGCTTCCAGTTTTTTTTTGTTAAAGCTTAATTGAACAATTTGAAGTTAGAAGCTGATTAGCTACCATGTGCTGCGTGCCAGATTTTGCACGCTTCAGTTTTAGTAAATCAACCCAATTGGTCCAAGTTGGATGTACAGTAACTATGTAAAAATATCCATACCTAGATCTTTTCTTTAACCACTTGCCGCCCGCCCACCGTCAAATGACGGAAGGACTGTATGACTCTCATGCTGGGTAGACATCATATGAAGGTGCACCCGAACGGCTGTAGCCGCAGGGGCATGCAGCGCAGCTATTGTGGCCGCACCATGTTGCTAGGACATGGCGCAACACTGATCTTTGTAAAAGCCGCTGGCATGACTCTTTAACCACTTCCCTCCCGGCATATAGCAAAATGACGGCCGGGCGGTGGTTCAGTTATCCTGACTGGACGTCATATGATCTCTTTCAGGATAACTGCCGGCACGCGCCTGTGGGGGCACGCAGCGCGGTGGTCGGTGCTGCGGCGTGTTAGTCTGACACACCGCTACACTCATCTCGGTAAAGAGCCTCTGAGGCAAACACTAAATTTGCACATAGCGGGGCACTTTGAAAAAGTTTGGCGCTACACTGAAAATAACAGTTCTCTTGCTGCCATGCTGATCTATTATCTTTTGTACTTTCTGAGTAACTGGACATGATCAAGCATTCATGTCAGGACTTTTTACTTCAGTGTAGGTTTGAGAACTACATAAGTTTAAGAATACTAACATGAAAATCAATATTTTTTTTTTTTATTGTTCCTTTAAACAGCAATTCCAGGCAACGACTGAAAGTACAAAGTGAGCGTCTCACGGTACTCTAATGCAGAGCATCCTTCTGCTTCCTGAAACATCAATCATATTCAAAGTTCTAGAGACAGGTTTCTATCTGATTGATGTTTGTTGAAAAATTCTAAACACTAATGCCCTGTACACACGACCGGTTTTCTCGCCGGAATAAACTCTGAAGGTTTTTCCGACGGAGTTCCGACGGAATTCCACTGAAACTGTCTTGCGTACACACGATCACACCAAAGTCCGACCGCCAAGAACGCGGTGACGTACAACACGTACGACGGGACTAGAATAAGGAAGTTCAATAACCAGTAGCCAATAGCTTCCGTCTCGTACTTGCTTCAGAGCATGCGTAGTTTTTGGTACGTCAGAACAGCATACAGACGAGCGGTTTTCCTGATAGGAATTGATTCCGTCGGAAATATTTAAAACATGTTCCATTTCTAGGTCCGTCAGAATCTTCGAAAAAAAAAGTCAGATGAGGCACACACACGATCGGAATATACGATGAAAAGCTTCCGTCTGACAAACAAAAAACAAATCAATAGGTGCTGTGCTGCTAGAATCATATAAATCAAGCCGAAACAAATACTCAGAGGGGGTTATTTACTGAAGCTGGAGAGTGTAAAATCTGGTGCAGCTCTGCATAGAAACCAATCAGCTTTCAGGTTTTTTTGCCAAAGCTTAATTGCACAAGCTGAAGCTAGAAGCTGATTGGCTACCATGAACAGCTGCACCAGATTGTGAGTCCACCTCTATTAGTAAATCTCCCCCAGTGTGCACAATAAGTTCTGAAAATATCATGGGAAACAAGAACCTCAAATTTCCCTTAAGGCCACCCACACTGTAAGTAAAATACAGGGCGTCTTTAAGGAAGGGCAAAAGGGGCAGCTGCCCTGGGCCCTGTCATTGTTGTGGGACCCAAAGCAGCTGACTCATACTTGCCAACTATCCTGGTTTAAATTCCCTTGTCCCTTGAAGTTTTAGTCTCATGCTGTGTCCTGATATCTCAGTGTGAAGTTTTGTTACTAATGCTGCCCAGCTCTACCCTATTGTTGTGTACAGATGACTCACCTGCAGACCCTGTGTTTACATGTCAATATCGGCATTGATGTAAATAGCAGCGGACCGTCAGCATGGTTACGTAAATAGAGGCAGTATTCATATGTATATCATATATCATGCCCCCCTGAGGTCATATCCATCATCACCTATACTGAATGCTGCTCACTGGGGAGATAAAGGGGCATGCTTGAAAGTCCTGCCTACAACTGTACTCATTAAGCCTAACATCAGCCTGTTCTGCAAAGGTGGGGTGTGGGGCAGAGAAGGAATTACAGTTTGGGGTGCACAGGTGAGAAAGGAGGGGATGTATGGAGGTAAAGACGGTGGGTGCAAAGATGAGCAGAGGAGGCAGGTAGAGTTAAAGGGGAGGGGGATTGGAAAGGATGGGGGAGGTTTGGGGTGCAAAGGTTTTTTAGCATGGGTTTTAGGATGCAAAGGTGTACTGACAGGGTGGATAAATATATAGGTCACGTGTAGGGCAGCCAATTAATTTCAATGGGCTGCTCTATGCGCTACAAATGCAGAAGAAAGTCCCAAACCCTTTTTCAAAATCACACGTGGCAAGGCACATGTCAGCAGATGAGTGAGGGTGTCATAAACAATTAATGGCACTGATGTGTATCGGTTAAATGCGTTCCCGACACACACAAATGTGAACGCAGGCTAAATGTCTCAGTTACATTGGTGGTCAGTGTAAATCTTCTTATTACATTGGGGCTTTGTGTAGAATCCTTTCATTCACACTAGTGGCCAGTGTGATTGCCCCCTTACATTGGTGGTCAGTGTAAATCCCTCCTTACATTGGTGGTTACTGTGAATGCTTCTATTACATTAGTGGTCAGTGTAAACCCCTATTACATTAGTGCTCAGTGTAAACCCCTATTACATTGGTGTTCAGTGTTGAAACTCCTCTTTATATTGGTAGTCTGTAAAAAAAAAATAAGCATTGTCATTGATCACACCCTCCCCCCAGCACTGCCACTAATCCCAGCAGTCCTAGGATCCCTAGGAGTTTTCTGTCTATTAATGGGTCCCCTCACCTCCCCGTTCTATCGGGGGAGGATAGACAGATCTGCTGTTCCTAGTGATCAGGAACAGCGATCTGTCTCCTCCCCCAGTCACTACACTGCCCTCACAGTTAGAAACACCTCCTTAGGGAACACTTAACCCCTTGATCGCCCCCTAGTGTTAACCCCTTTCCCTGCCAATGACATTTATACAGTAATCACTGGCTATTTTTAGCTCTGATTGCTGTATAAGTGTCACTGGTCCCAAAAAAGAGTCAAAAGTCTCCGATCTGTCCGCCGCAATGTCACAGTCCCGCTAAAAATTGCTAATCACTGCCATTACTGGTAAAAAAAAAGTATAATAAAAATGCCATAAATGTATCCCTTATTTTGTAGACGCTATAACTTTTGCGCAAACCAATCAATATACGCCTATTTTTCTCTACCAAAAATATGTAGAAGAGTACATATTGGCCTAAGCTGATGAAAAAAAAAATTTTTTAATTTTTTTGTGGGGATGATAATTATAGCAATCAGTCTTTTTTTATTGTTTATAGTGCAAAAAATAACAACGCAGAGGTGATCAAATACCACCAAAAGAAAGCTCTATTTGTGGGGAAAAAATGACGTAAATTTTGTTTGGGTACATCGTTGCACAACCGCGCAATTGTCAGTTAAGGCGACACAGTACCAAATTGCAAAAAATGGCCTGGTCATTAAGGGGGCAAATCCTTCCAGTCACTAAGTACTTAAGTTAAAGTAGAATTCCATGCTACACCTAACTAGTCCTAAAAATCACAGTCAGCCATGAATGTAGAATAACTATTCTCACTCCCGTGTACATGGCAATATCTAATAGGGGTAGTGCAATAATTGTTTTCATTTCTAGGCAGAGCTGATGCATTTGCATTGTTACGTGAGTATGTGGGGGCAATGGACTTTCAAAATGTTTTGTTTTTTATTTATTATACGTTACCGAAACTTTTGTGAAGGGCTTAACTTTAATGATATCACCTAGGTGACATCAGTGGTCTATTAGACCTCTATTGTCACCTATAGAGTCACAAGGTCTATGTATCAGTTAGACATGTGCACAACAAAAAAATTTGTTTATTTTTGTTTCTTTTTTTTCGTTTCCGAAAAAAATTCATTTTTTTTCGTTTCGTTTTTTTCGTTTCCGTTGATTCGTAACAATTCGTACATTCGTAAGTCGTCGTTGTACGGATTCGTAACGATTCGTACATTCGTAAGTCGTCGGTGTTCGTATTCGTAATGATTTGTACATTCGTAAGAGTTATTTTTTCGTTGATTCGTTTTTTCGTTAGTTTAATTTTCGGACGCATTCGTATTTATTCGTACATTCGTATTTATTCATACATTCGTAACATTCGTACATTCGTAATCGGAGCATAATTCATAATTTGATGTAATGTGTATGCTATTATTACATTTTAATAATTTACGAATCGAAAAAAAAGTTACGAATCGAAAAAAAAAAGTTACGAATCGAAAAAAAAAAAGTTACGAATGTACGAATTGTTTGGTTCAATAGAGACACGGAAAATTACAAATCGAAAAAAAATTAAAAAAAGTTACGAATTGAAAAAAAAGTTACGGATCGAAAAAAAAAAGTTACGAATCGAAAAAAAGTTACGAAAGTACAATTTTTTTGGTTCAATAGAGACACGGAAAATTACGAATCGAAAAAAAAAAGTTACGAATCGAAAAAAAAAAGTTACGAATGTACAAATTTTTTAGTTCAATAGAGACACGGAAAATACAAATCGAAAAAAAATAAAAATAAAGTTACGAATCGAAAAAAGAAAAGTTACGAATCGAAAAAAAAGTTACGAATGTACGAATTTTTTTGTTCAATCCATTCGAAGCACGTTTAGCAGCACCATTGTAAGGGACACGGAAAATTACCAATTCAACAAAAAAAAAAAGTTGCGAATGTATGAATTTTTTCGTTCGTTTTAGTTTTTCGGATTTTCTTCATTAGTACATTCGTTGTTTCTAATTTGTTTTTTCGGATTTTCGTTGTTTTTCGGATTCGTTCGATTCGAATGATTCGTTATTCGGATTCGTACGATTCGAACGATTCGTTCATTCGTACGAAAACGAACGAACGAAAATAACGAAAAAAAACGAAAAACAAAAAAAATCGAAACTAATTGCACATGTCTAGTATCAGTGTTTTCATCCAAGATTCATACAACTTAATCCAAGATTCACACAGTTTCCTAAATGGATTCAACTGAAAAATTTGTGAATCATGGGTGAAAGTTTTGTGGATTTTTTGTAAAAACATTTATACCTGTGACAAAAAAAATAAAGCCTATACATGTAAATATATATATATATTTCTATTGCAGAGGGTTGCACTGTGTGGTAACTGCCCCTTGAAAGCACTACTGAAACAGAAAATGTTTCTGTTCTTACTTGAAATGCGAAATGATAATTCTTCCATCCAATGAAGCCAAGATATCTGGTTGATTAAGCCCCCGTACACACGGTCGGAAATTCCGACCACAAAATCCGTCAGATTTTTTCCGACGGATTTTGGCGCTGCATACACACGATCGGACAAAGTTGTCGGAAGATCCAATCGTTCCGAACGTGGTGACGTTCATTGCGTACGACAGAACTACGTAGAGGCTAGTAGCCAATAGCTTTGGTCTCGTAATTTGATCTGAACACGCGTGGCACTTTGTCCGTCGGAATTCTCAACACACGATCGGAAAACGTCCGATCGGATTTTGTTTTCGGAAAATTTGAGATCCTGCTCTCAAATTTTTTCCAGCGCAAATTCCGATGGAAAAAGCCCACTAGAGCCCACACACGATCGGATTTTCCGACAACATAATCCGATCTGACTTTTTCCATCGGAATGTCCGACCGTGTGTACGGGGCATAACAGCTTGTCATACTTTGCATTTTACTGTATTTGCTGGTTGCCATCAGAAAATAAATTGCTGAAATATTACCACCAGCTTAGTTTTCTTCCACTGTTCTATGACTTGTAGCCACCAATAACACAAGGAGCTGCTGCTTCCTGCAGGTCAACCAAGAAAAAAGGAAAATATAAATATCGACCATCTCTGTAAATCAAAATTATTTTTGTCATCCAACATTGCTGCATCCTAACCACCATTATACCTTTTTGGTGCTCAACGAAAAATAAATTAAATAAATAAAGAATTTAATTGATTAAAAAAATAAATTAAGTGACCCTGCCAGTTCAGTAACAAAATTCAAAAGGAAGTTCCCTGCAACAGAAGAGGTATTATAATTACCTCTCCAGCAACCCGTGTCTCCTACCTTCCAGCACATGTGCAGCTCAGTGTAGAACTTGCAGCAATGCCAAAATGAGTTAAGTCCTATGCATGCACGGGAGTGACGTCATTTTAATCTGGTCAATGAAAACGCCTATGTATATAAACTCATGACCACTTCAGGCCTGTACAATTGCTTGGTAACACAAATTGCTAATCAGCCAATCACATGGCAGCAACTCAATGAATTTAGGCATCAGGACGCGGTGAAGACAATTGAAATTGTGAATACCTCTAAATGGGATTTTTAAGGCAATTATAGAAAAATGCTAATTATATGTATATATATTTTTTCAAAAAATAGAAAATGTATTAATACAAATTTTTTTACATAATAAAAAGATTCCCACAAGGGAAACCCAGACAAAAACACACATGTACATGTATCATAGTGAAATAATTAATTCATATCACAAGTTGTATCACCCCACTACACATACGGAATACCATCCATACAATTTACAGATGATGGTGAGTAGTGGGAGTGACCAACACGTTTCGACATAAGTATGAATTTTATTCTTCTTCAGGGACTGATACCACTTCTGAAAATACAGAGTAAAGTATAAATACATTTTGAAATCCAAATCAATGAATATCATATGAGACATGAAAAATGCTTTCAAATATATCAAACTTACATATCAATTATATTATTGGAGAGAGCATTCCCTCAACACTGATGACCATCTCAAAGTCTGCATGAAATACGCCTTTCATCACATAAGGGGGCCACTGGACTTTGATGTATTTGAAAGAATTTTTCATGTCTCATATGATATTCATTGATTTGGATTTCAAAATGTATTTAACCACTTCAGCCCCAGAAGAAATAACCCCTTCCTGACCAGAGCACTTTTTGCGATTCGGCACTGCGTTGCTTTAACTGACAATTGCGTGGTCGTGCGACGTGGCTCCAAAACAAAATTGACGTCCTTTTTTTCACACAAATAGAGCTTTCTTTTGGTGATATTTGATCACCTTTGTGTTTTTTATTTTTTGCGTTATAAACAAAAAAATAGAGCCAATTTTGAAAAAAAAAGACATTATTTTTTACTTTTTGCTATAATAAATATCCCCCAAAAATATATAAAAAATTATTTTTTCCATCAGTTTAGGCCGATACGTATTCTCCTACATATTTTTGGTAAAAAAAAATTGCAATAAGCTTTTATTGATTGGTTTGCGCCAAAGATATAGCGTCTACAAAATAGGGGATCGTTTTATGGCATTTTTATTGATAATTTTTTTTTAAACTAGTAACGATTTTTATCATAACTGCAACATTATGGCGGACACATCGGACACTTTGGCAGGATTTTGGGACCATTCACATTTATACAGCGATTAAAATGCATTGATTACTGTGTAAATGTGACTGGCAGTGAAGGGGTTAACCACTAGGTCGCACTGAAGGAGTTAAGGGTGTCCTAGGGAGTGATTCTAACTGTGGGGGGGGCTGTGTGTGACAGTACACTGATTACCGCTCCCGACTACAAGCTGCCTCTTAAAGGGTAACGTACAGGTACATTAATCTGCCTGTACGTGCCCTTCTGCCGCAGTAGGTGGTCGGGAAGCGGTTAATGTATATAAAATTCATACATATGTCGAAACACGTTGGGTACTCCAACTACTCTCCATCATCTGTAAATTGTATAGATGGTACTCCGTATGTGTAGTGGGGTGAAACCACTTGTGATATTAATTATTTCACTATGATATTATATGAGTAATATTGCTTCCATGCCCATCCCTTTATGACTACAGTGTATCCATCTTCTGATGGCTCCTTCCAGCAGGATAATGCCCCATGTCACAAAGCTCACATCATCTCACCACTGGTTTCTTGAACATGACAATGAGGTCACTGTACTCCAATGGTCTCCACAGTCAGCAGATCCCAATCCAATAGGACACCTTTGGGATTTGCAAAAACTACGTGATGCTATCAAAATCTCTGAGGAATGTTTCCAACACATTGTTGAATCTCTGGCATGAAGAATTAAGGCAGTTCTGAAGGCAAAAGGGGGTCCAACCCAGTACTAGCAAGGTGTAACTAATAAAGTGGCCGGTGAGTGTATACCTGGAAGCCACCAGGCTGAAGATGTCAGCAGCCAGCGGAGAGCTCCGGGACATTTCAGCTCTGGAGACAAGGAGAGTATACTTCTGCTTTAACTTTTTCACTAGTGTTATGCACAATTCACTGTTATCAACCGCACTGCTGATGCACCATCTTCAATGTTGACGTCATTGGGAGTCGGCTGCCACTTTCTGGCTAAGGCAGTCTGCCTCCTTAATGATGTGTCGCCGTCCTTCGATCGCTGTGTGGAACCTGAAGCGTCCTAGGACTTGTTGTGACAAGCATATCCTGGGAGGCTTCAAAGTGGAAGTGATGTCATTCTCACCTAAGCGAAAATGGCAGCAGGGGCAAGCCAAGTTAAAAAAAAATTGTAAGGTAATCATTAGAAACAACAATTTTGAGAGCTTTTGATTGCAGGGATGGGGATGGGGGGATGGAGGGACCATGCAATGACCCAAAAGTGGAACTCTCGCTTATACGCTTCCTCCCCCCTCCGGTGCCACATTTGGCACCTTTCAGGGAGGAGGGGCGGGGGACCTGTTTTTGACAGGTCCCCTTCCTCACTTCTGGGGACGGGCCGCGTCCCGATCTCCCAGAAGTTTGGCCCCCTTCCTCCTTCCCCCTCCGCCAGGCCAATTAGAAAGCGCAGCGCGTTTCGTGCATGCTCAGTGGGGGACCAGCTGTGAAGCCGAAAGGCTTCACTACCGGGTTACCTTACCAGGAATGGCGGAGGCAGCGCCTGGGAGTCGATCCGAAGATTGGCTGGGGTGCCGACATTGCGGGCTCCCTGGACAGGTAAGTGTCCATATATTAAAAGTCAGCAGCTACAGTATTTGTACCTTTGGACCTCCTCTTTAAGTGCTTTCAGGTCTCCTTTAAGCTAAGGTGACCAGATTTTTAAACTGAAATCCGGGGACATATTGCTTTTTTTAATGGTGGCAATCAGCGCTCTCTGCCCATCGCCGCTGCCGCCAGCCTCACAGCCTGTCAAGTCTTACTCCCCAGGCCCAGACTACTATCGAAAATCACTCTGCCAGGGAAGGCAAGGAGATAAGCAGGTAGGCGGCTGGCCGGGACTTGAGCCAAGTCAGAAGAACATGCCAGCGGAGCTGGATGGGCATGCACCCGAAGCTGAAGAAATATTCCCTCCGCTCTGACCAGCACATGACCATCAGAAAGGGGTACAGATAATGGAAAAAAATACACTGCGTTAAGCTAGTAGGAGCGGCAGATTCAGATTTTTTTTTTTTTATTCTGCACTGACTGTCTTTGAAATTGCCCCGGCCCCTGTTCAAATCCAATCTGGGGACAAAACCGGGGACAGACTTGGTCCGGGGACAGTGTCCTCAATCCGGGGACTGTCCCCGGAAACGGGGATGTCTGGTCACCCTACTTTAAGCTGTTTGCCTGTAGATCAGCTTAAAACCAAGACTTTTTTTATTTATTTTACAACTCCCCTAAAATGCATATCATGATTAGAAAAAAAATAAATAGCTACATCTTCCACATTAATAAAATCTTCAGAGAAAACCTCAAATGTACTCTTGCCACTATTTTAAGAAATCTTTTCTAGTAAACTGTTTTCTGCAATCTGTGCCTAAATGGTGCTTTTATGCAAAAATGTACACAGGTTGCTTTGAAACTGTCACATAGACATGTCAGTTAAAGTAGATGGTAGCTCTTAAAACGTACGCACTTCAAACAGTCCTGCATCAATAGCAGTACCCAGCTATCCATGCTTTATTACAAAAATAAATCCCATAAACCATCCCTAATTTTCATCCCTAATTTTAGCTATGACGTAGGTCTTCCTTTCTGGGAGGGAGGCACAAGTGGCACTTACATCAAACAATATGCTCCACTCCAGTATAAGACAGGGTGCCAATGTATGTCAGAGGGGGCACCAACATGGCCACATCTAATGCAGTGGTGGCCGGTGGTATTTATTTTACCACCACCACCCCCAGTCCGGTCAGTCGGGTCCAGAGCACTTACCCCATCTATGGTGGGCATCATGGGCAGCGGGCATCACGGGTGGCTTCCCCTGCTCTCCTCCACGAGCATCACGGGCGGCGGGCATCACAGACGGCTGATTGGCGAGGAGGAGATTCAGTGTGAAAATAGCATATATTAATTCGCTAATGTCACACAACTGGGTGGGCTTGGTTTGCAGTGCTCTGCTCCCCGAGTCCACCCTATTTTCAAGCCTTGGAAGTCAAAAGGAAGAACTCCGGACAGCCGCACACCGGGAAAATTAAATCCAAAGGGTTTATTTAAAAGCAAAAAAACACTACAATCCAAACACGGCAAAAAGGGGGTACAGAGCTGACGCGTTTCACACTACAACTAGTGCTTACTCATTTTTTTTGCTTTTAAATAAACCCTTTGTATTTTGTTTTCCCGGTGTGCGGCTGTCCGGAGTTCTTCCTTTTGACTTCCAATCATTGTGCTATTAGCCTGCACCTGGGGCTCCCACACAGGAGCAGGAGCATTCGCTTGGTGAGGAGAGCCTTGGAGCGGTGGTTGTTTGTTTCTCATCTATTTTCAAGCCTACTAGAGCCTCTGGCTCTACTCATGTGCTTGAAACCCCCCCTATTGGAATTCATGCATCCGGCATCCTGCATGGGGGCCCAACGCATGGATGGGGGGGCAGCGCCCGTGTGCTCTTAATGGACAGGCTGCCACTGATCCAATTGTAGTTCTTTGGTAGATGCAGAGCAAAGAGGCTGATAACTCAGCTGCAAATGTTGTCATCCCTCTGCAGGAAAATATGCATTCCTTAACCACTTGCCGCCCGCCATATAGCAAAATGACGGCGGCAAAGTGGTTTCGATATCCTGACCGGACGTCATATGATGTCGGCAGGATATCAAGCCGCTGCATGCCCCCCTCTTTACCAATCTAGGTAAAGAGTCTCTGACAGAGACTATTTACCACGTGATCAGCCGTGTCCAATCACGGCTGATCACAGTGTAAACAGGAAGAACCGTTGATCGGATTTTCCTCACTCGCGCCTGTCAGACACGAGTAGAGGAGAGCCTATTGGCTGCTCCTCTGATGGGGGGGGGTCTGTGCTGATTGATTGTCTGTGCCCCCCCCCCAAGGATGCGCACACCGGACCACCAGGGATGCCACTAGGACCACCAGGGATGTTACCACCAGGTATGGCACCCTAGACCACCAGGGATGCCAATCAGTGTCCACAATGGATGCCAATCAGTGCCCACAATTATAGTTTGGCACTGATTGGCATCCATCGGTAGCATCTAGTAGTGTACATCAGTGCCACCTATCAGTGCCCATCCGTGCCACCTACCAGTACCCATCAGTGCCCCATCAGTGCCCCATCAGTGCTGCATATTAGTCCCTATCATCAGTGCCACCTCATCAGTGCCGCTGTATCAGTGAAGGAGAAAACTTACAAAGTTTTGTAACAGAAACAAAAAAAATAAAAAAAATTCCCAAATTCTGGGCCTTTTTTGGGCCTTTTTTTGATTTGTTTAGCAGAAAATAAAAATCAAATACCACCAAAAGAAAAGAAAACTTGCTGGGTCAATAGGTACTTAAAATTGGTGGAAACAAGAGGACTAATTTAACCCATTTGGCTCAGTATGATAGTGATATAAAACTGATAAAAGAGTCCTGCATGGCCGCTGTGGTGATTATGAGGAGCTCCCACTCTACCTGTTAGATTTTTATTTCATTTATATTACAGAGAATACAGCAGGAGGAGCTGAGACACACAAAGGAGGGTGGAAAAATTCAAAACTCCTACGTATACTGAAGTTAAAAACTATGGCAGGGAGACCTGCTGCAGAATTTTTTTTTTTTACTCTAAAGGAATCCTTGAATTAATTTGTAGGTCTTGGGGAAACCCCTGATAAAACCAGATGAACAGATGAAAACGTGGTGAATCAAAACCTTCACCTCTTGAAGAAAACCACCACCAAGAGGAATCAGATGTGTGTTTACCATAATTCGGGACCTTATGATAAAAAAAAGGTCAAGCAAGCTGATTTACATGTGGTCCTTCAAACCTTTCACGGTTATGGGTGGTATTTAAGAGTTTGGGACAATTCCAAATCACCAATTGCAGGTATAAAGGGAAGAAACAACAGACTTCTGAATCACCAATTGCAGGTATAAAGGGAAGAAACTGACTATATAGTGTAAAACTAATTTATTAAGCTCTAAAATGCCACCAAAATGTTTAAAATTAATTGAGCATTTCCAGCTGGCAAAAATGTCTTTTTATCATCACCTCCGGTTGACAAGATGACGCTAGCACGTTGCACCACCTTACGTGTTTCGTCACTAGAGACTTCTTCCAGGCCACCAATTCATCCCAAAAATGTTCAGTAAGGTTGAGGTTTGGGCTCATCCAATAAACTCACCAAACTATGTTTTTATGGAACTGGCCTTATGCACAGAAGTACAGTCATGCTGGAGCAGAAAGAGCCTCCGCCAAAGTTACTACTGTACAAGGTTTGAGGTGCACAATTGTCTAAAAGGTTTAAGTATGCTGTGGCAGTTAACAGTACATGTCACTAGAAATATCTGAATGCAATTAATTATTTGGAGGGGTGTTCACATATTTTTGGTCATATAGATATGTGTGATGGTCAGGTGACAACAAACATTGGACCACATAGTGTAAGATCTAGCTTAGCGCACCAGATACTAAATATTTCCCATTTTAATGTAATTCCAGTTAGATTTCATAGTCAATTTTTAAAGTTTGTGTTACACTTTAGAATGAGAACTGTGTGCGGAATATGAAATATTAAGTTGGGGTGCAATTTATCATTGTGACACAAGAGAGTTTTTACCGCCAGATACAGCTAGCGCACTGTGATGCAATGGAACGTTAAGCAATGTAGAAGGAAGGTATCTACAGAATAAGGAACATCACATCCTTCCAATCTCTATCAAAGTTTGTCTATGCCCTAAGACATAAAATATTTTTATGGTGTAAGTAATATCTAAACGATAAGGCGGCTAGATGATGCAGTGTAAAAGCAACTTCTAATTGCTGAATTGCGCAGTGAGCAGCTGACAATCAGCACTAATTAACTACTCTTCAATCAAGCATATTTAATAGAGCTATTTAGGGATGTTTTTCACTAATTTAAATACATCATTGAAATTGATTTATCAGTCTGGAAAACTGCAGAGAAGGGAGGAAGTGAAAAACACTTTGAAAGTCTAGTTAGATAGTTTGCAGTTAAATATATTATTGCGCCCATATGAAGGGACACATATACCCTGCAGTCGAAGAGTTGGAGTTCAGGAACCCTTGTACCAACCTCAAAAACAAGTCACATACAGTATTTTTTGACTTGCTTCCAAGGTGCTTTGCTTTGACTTTGAGTTGCTTCAAGTTGCTTCTGGGTTGTCTTTGCATTCGCAGTGACAATATATGAGAAGAAAACATCTATGAAGGTTTATGTATGCTAAGGCAATTTACATAACTGATGTGGGCAAAAATGGTGGGGTTCTAGGAGGTGTCCAATGAGGAGAGCAGAAATCAAACCCATTTCGACATGGAGCATGGAGATAAAAAGATTTATGAGAACAGTACAGGGAGTCCCCGAGTTACGAACCTCCGACTTGCGAACAACATCTACTTACGAACGGCAGGTGAACAGCGGAAAACATCGGAAAACTACGTTGGAAAACAGCGGGAAAACAGCGGAAAACGCCTATCTGCGAATGCGCGTCCGAATAACAAATCAAACTTAAGAACAAACAGGCAGTCCCTAACCTGTTCGTAACTCGGGGACTGCCTGTATTGAGTATTAAAAGCTTGTAATGCCCTGTACACACAGTCGGATTTTCAGACGGAAAATGTCCTATCGAACAATGTTGTTGGAAATTCCGAGCGTGTGTAGGCTCCATCGGACTTTTTCTGTCGGATTTTCCGACGGACAAAGTTTTATCTCCTGCTCTCAAATTTTCCAACAACAAAGTCTAACGGACTTTTTCCGATCGTGTGTAACATGCTCAGATCACATTACAAGACCAAAGCTATTGGCTAATAGCCTCTACGTAGTCCCGTCGTAGGCAACAAACGTCACCCCGTTCAGAATGATCAGATTTTCCGACAACTTTGTCCGACCGTGTGTATGCAACACCAGTGTCGGACAAAATCCGTCGGAAAAAATCCGATGGATTTTGTGGTCGGATTTTCCGACCGTGTGTACGGGGCATAATAGTTAAAATGGAAGTAAGGTCAAAACCTATCTAAGGCTTCATGTACACCTAAACTACTTTGTCCACTGCCGCGAGAAAACGCAGTAAAATTGTGTCGTCAAAACCACGATACCACGATTTCACCACGTTTTGCGGCTGGTCGTCAAAACTTTCCTATTCTAAAAGCTCCTAAACTATCCTAAAAGCCTATGTGTACATGGACAAATAGACTTTTATGGAGTTGAGGAGCTTTGGCATAAAAACACCAAAAGCCTCCAAACTTAAGTTTAGGAGCTGTAGTGTAAGCCTTACTCTAAACCCACTCTCAGCCACATTCTAAGCCTAATCTATCTACCCCTGTAAAGCAAAAATAACTTACCTGTTCTGCAGCCAGCTATGGTCTGGTCCCATGCTGATCCGTCAACGGCTGCTTCAGTGTGTGTGAGTGTGCAGGAGAGGCGGCCGACGATGGAAGCCCCATAGTAACTCTATGGGTGACGTCACTTCTCAGGCATTTCACAGACGTTGTCATTATTCTCATGCACACAGCAGACGCCACTGGAGACCGGCCCCGGAGCGGATGCAGAACAGGTAAGTATAGCGATTTTTGCTTTACAGGGCCAGATAAATTTCCGTCAGAAAAATCTTGGATGTTTTTTCCGATGGAATTCCGCTCAAGCTTGGCTTGCATACACACGGTCACACAAAAGTTTGCTGAACTTTCGACCGCCAAGAACGCGGGTGACGTACAACACTACGACGAGCCAAGAAAAAAAAAAAAGAAAAACATGCTCTCAATCTTTTGCTGGCTGGAATTCGGCCAGCAAAAGTCAGATGGAGCATACACATGGTTGCATTTTCCGACCAAAAGCTCTCATCAGGTTTTGACTTTACTTCCACTTAAACCGCTTCAGCCCCGGAAGATTTTACCCCCATCCTGACCAGAGCACTTTTTATGTAATTCAGCACTACGTTGCATTAACTGACAATTAAGCAGTCGTGCGATGGTGCACCCAAACAAAATTTACGTCCTTTTTTTCCCACAAATAGAGCTTTCTTTTGGTGGTATTTGATCACCTCTGCAGCTTTTATTTTTTGCGCTATAAACGAAAAAAATAGCATTAATTTTGAAAAAAAAAATTACTTTTTGCTATAATAAATATCCTCCAAAAATATATAAAAAATATATTTTTTTTTTCTTCAGTTTAGGCCGATATGTATTCTTCTACATATTTTTGGTAAAAAAAATTGCAATAATCGTATATTGATTGGTTTGCGCAAAAGTTATAGCGTCTACAAAATAGGAGATAGTTTAACGGCATTTTTATCGGGACTACGACATTACGGCAAACACATCGGACAATTTCGACACATTTTTGGGACCATTGGCATTTATACAGCGATCAGTGCTATAAAAATGCATTGATTACTGTAAAAATGTCACTGGCAGGGAAGGGGTTAACACTAGATGGCGATCAAGGGGTTAATTGTGTTCCCTAGTGTGTGTTCTAACTGAAGGGGGGAGGGTACTGTGTAGGGGAGATAGTTGTTCATACTCTGTACTCCCCTCAGAGAACCAGAAACTATGTGTTTACACACACAGATCCCGGTTCTCGGTGTGCCCTGAGCGATCGCGGGAGCCCGGCGGTGATCGCTACCGCCGGGCACTCGCATCGGCTCCGTGGGTGAGCAGGGGGCGCATCCGTGCCCCTAGTGGCCGAAATTGGAAGCGACGCAACAGGATGGCGATTCACGCTGGTCGGCAAGCGATTAAATAAATGTTAAATGACAATTTCATACAAAAATAAAATTTTTACTTTTATGCATTATTTTGGTACATGAATTAACGTGGAAGTTATTGTTAGATAGAATAGTACACATAATTAAAATGAATTGGCGCCTAAACAATTAAAATGTAATTGCATGTAATAATCACATATTACTTAACTGATAGAGAGGTTTGAAAGGCAGAAAATAAAATCAAGACAAATTACAATCTAGCCATGATAGTTGTCTGATCTGCAGTATGTCCTATTTGTCTGAATGTGAAACATATATTATGTGTATCTGGCCTGAATAAGGTTCATCTGTACTGCATTTACTATCAAAGACTGCAGGAATATCTACACACCATGTTGTCCACATATACACTATATTACCAAAAGTATTGGGACACCTGCTCATACATGTCTTTATGGACATTGCTTTGTGCACTGGTCCAAAATATTTGGTGGATGGGGATTATGGTGTGGGGTTGTTTTTCAGGGGTTGGGCTTAGCTCCTTAGTTCCAGTGAAGGGAACTCTTAAGGCGTCAGCATACCAAGACATTGTGGACAATTTCATGCTCCCAACTTTATGGGAACATTTGGGGATGGCCCCTTCCTGTTCCAACCTGTTCCAACCTGACTGCGCACCAGTGCACAAAGCAAGGTCCATAAAGACATGGATGAGTGTGTTTGGAGTGGAGGAACTTAAATGACCTGCACAGAGTCCTGACCTCAACCCGATAGAACACCTTTGGGATAAATTTACGTTTTTTGCTAAAGAAAAATAACATGTTCAAAAGTTTAATATTATAAGGAAATTACCTTAAACCCTTAACCACTGACACGTGTGATAAATTACCGCATGAGAAAATGCAGTAGTTCCCTCAGCAGGTAAAAAGACACCCCACAATAGGGGCGACAACCCAAATGATTAAAAAGGTATTTAGGAAAACGGAGATATCAAAGTCCCCAAGTCCGATGATCCCAATCTTGGGTACACCGAGTTTTGAGCCAGGTCTAGTAGAGGCAGAGTTTAGGAACTTAAGGAGAAGAGGGGTCAGTAGGCTTCAAGATTTTACTAGAGTGATGACAGGGGAGGAGGTAGATTTAGAATTTGCAGGAGAAATTAACTTTTTCAGGAGACTACAGCTTAAGGCCTTTCTCCGAGCAATAAAAGCGCAAATAGTAGAAGTAAGGACAACGTCCAAATTCGAGCAGTTATGCATGAGAGAGGAACCAGGGAAACATGGGTTATCTGTTATGCACTCTTTATTGGTAGAACTTAAGGCGCCACAAGAGGTAACATTATTACAGGCATGGGAAAGAGATCTGGGGATAACGTTCCCCGAATCACAGAAACTTAAAATATGCCACCTCACACATAAGACATCAAGGGCAACCAAATATCAAGAAGGTGGATATAAAATACTGACAAGGTGGTATAGAACACCATCAGTGCTAAACCGGATATATCCACAATTAGAAAACACGTGTTGGAGATGTCAAAGGGAAGAGGGAACTATGATACACATATTTTGGGAATGCCCCGGAGTTAAAGAAGTATCACTGGGGGAAAATCCAGCAGCATATTTGTCACATGATACTCCGATATCTATTGGAGAATATAAAAACTCATTAGTGGGACACTTGCTGAACGCCGCGAAGGCGTGCATACCGAGTTTATCGAAAAACACTATCGCCCCGACAAGAGCACAATGGCTAGAGAAAACATCAGAAATTCAACAAATGGAAAAACTTACCATGAAGTTAAGAGAACAAGAAGATAGATACCAGGAGACATGGACACCCTATATTAGATATAGGGAACAAAACCGCAAATAGTCTCATGGGTGAGAAAGTATATGGGAAACAAAGAGGGGGGGACCGGGGAGGGGAGGGGAGGAGAAATGACGGAGGGGGAGATCGCCCATCCAACCAATCTAAGTGAATTGTTTTTTTTCTTTTTTTTTTTCCTTTTTTTTTTTGTTACGCTTTTTTCTCCTTGGGGGGAAGAAGGGGGGGAGGGAGGGGGGGAGTAATAAAATAGGAAAATAAAACTACAGGAGTAGAGGAAAGGCTAACTGGTGCCCTTTGTGGTTTTCTTTTTGTTCAGTGGATAATACTAAGTGGTAAAGTGGAAGACAATACAAAGGAGTATTATTGTCTGTATTTTGATTTAATGTAGAAAGGGAAGATGTTAATCAGGAAAATATGATTGTTAGGTTGTGTAACTGTAAAATCTGCACCTGTGAAATGAAAATAAAGAATAAAAAAAAAAAAAAAAATGCAGTAGTTACCGAACAATCGGAAAAATACCGTATTCGTTATTTAACGCAAAATTCTTAGTGAATTGAACTTTCACAACTGATATACCGCAAGCGTTAGTTTACTGCATTTTTTGCTGTTATTTAACTCTTAGTGAATTTACCCCAATGGCACTTTTTAGAGATTATTAGAGGTGTAAAAATATGTCTACATTTGGAGGCACCACTGAGATATCCTGGATCAGGACATTAAAGTACTGCCATCTCACTGTTATCTACCGAATCTGTTAGCAGACCCAAGAAGAGCGATTGCCATCTAAAAAGACATACCAAGTGCACCTATCTCTGTGAGCACCAACAAACTACAAGGGGCACAAAAATCCACTGCTGTGGATAAAAGCTAATGAGGGTTATGATCTTTATACCCACCATCTCTGTCTCAGGGCAGTGAATCGAAATCCACTTTAGAACCGCCCCGCCCGCCCCATTGTATGATAAGATAAATAAGATAAATACTTTATTGTCATTGCAACACAAATTACAATGAAATTCTATTAAAGCTTCACACATATGTAAAACATGAAGCAACCTCAACATACACACATGTAAACAATTACATACCTCCCAACATTTTGAGATGGGAATGAGGGACACCTTCTTGCAAACGTATGTAGGCATAGGACACACCCCCTGACACACCCCTTAAAGGAGAATTAACCAAAAAAAGGTTAATTAAAACCACAAGGACTTTTTTACCACTCCTATTCCTTTATATTGGCTTTTAAAATTTACAAATGCAGCGATTTAGAAAGTGGACGAAAGGTTTAGCACTGGGAAACACTTTTTGAAAGATAAAAAGTGCATTTTATATACAACTATATGGATCAGACCAAAATGAGGGACAAATGAGGAGGAAAAAGGGACAGAGGGACATTGCTCCCCCCCCCCCCGGTTTAAAAAGCCTAAAACAAACCCCTACCACAACAACAAAGTGAAGTCACTTACAACTATAATATTACAGCTATAATATTATTCAAAAATGACCATTTAGGACCTTGATAGCTCTTGCAAAGAAACTTTCCTTGAATCTGTTGTCCTCACCTTTATATTTCTAAACCTCCTGCCAGATGGCACTAGTTCAAGCAGATAGTTTCCAGGGTGGAACAGGTCACTCACTATTTTGCCTGCCCTGCTGACACAACGAGACTTGTAAGTTTCCTTTAGAGAAACTAATTTGCAGCCTACAACCTTCTGCACAGCATTTATTTTTTTTGACGGGAAGCCTGTGTGTTGTTGGAATACCAGGCAAAAAAACTGTCAGCATACTTTCAATGGAAGAGCGATAGAAGGACTCCAAGATGTTTTTCCCTGGGCCATTTTTTTCTAAAAAAAAGGAATGAAATACCATGAAAAATGAATGTACTGCAGACAGGCAGCTCCTACAGGCACAGCAACGTACCTGTATGTCTCTTCTTCCTTCTGGGTTTGCGTACCTGGTACCCCGTGCTGTCATTTGCTGCAGACCAAGTTTGTCAGGGGGTCCCAGTCAATGATTTTGCCCAGGACTCTACTGATCAGCTGCAGCAAATGACAGAGGAGCCCTGTACCTGTATTTGTAAACACAGACACTCAATCTAGCTAGGAACCGGAAAAAAAAATTGTCCAAAAAATGTAATCTTCCATGAGCCCAACATACTTCTCAGCAATCACTTTCTGAAAAGGGGTCAAGGGGTCATGGGGGGGGGGGGGGGGGGGGGGGGTTGTACTCTTCTGGCATTTTGGGCCTCCGAAGCTGTGATAGGTAGTCAGGAAGATAAATGAGAGAATCACGCCCTTTGAAAGCCTGAAGGTGCTCATTTGTTTTGCCCCCATACGCAGCTGGGCTACCAAAAAAATCTTACACATGTGGTGTTGACTGGGAGTAAAAGCTCTTGATGAGTGTCCTCAGGTCCCCCTTTACATCACTCCCCTCCACTCCGTTCACAGTAATGTTCTCACACTTCCTTGACACCAACCCCCCAACAGTACTGTCCTCTGCCCCTATTTACATTATCGCCCCACATTACTGTCCTTGGTCCCCTGCCCCCCCTCCCACATTACAGTCCTCAGCCACCCCACATTACTGTCCTCATTGCCCCCCACATCACATTTCTCAGCCCCCCCACTTTAATGTCATCAGCCCCCCTCCACATTACAGTCCTCAGCCCCCCACTTTAATGTCCTCAGCCCCCCCCCCCCACATTACAGTCCTCAGCCACCCCACATTACTGTCCTCATTACCCCCCACATCACATTTCTCATCCCCCCTCCACATTACAGTCCTCATCCCCCCCCCACATTACAGTCCTCAGCCCCTCACTTTAATGTCCTCAGCCCCCCCCCACATTACTGTCCTCAGTCCCCCACTTTACTGTCCTCAGCTCCCTCCACATTACAATCAGCAGCCCCCCCCCCACATTACAGTCCTCAGTCCCTACTTTAATGTTCCCACCCCCCTTTAATGGCCACAGCTCCCCCCACTTTATTGTCCACAGCTCCCCCACGTTGATGTCCTCAGCCCTCCACATCACAGTCCTCAGCAAATCCACTTCAATGTCCTCAGCCCCCCCCCCCCATATCACTGTCCTCACCACACATATTCCTCAGCTCCTTCTCAGCTTTTCATACTAGTTTACTCACTGCCTGTAACTTTGCCCCCTCCCTCACTGTCCTACCTTACACAGACCGAAGATCGGAGGAAGGCACAGCATGTATGGATTGAGGGCGGGTGTTGCCAGATGGTGATTGGTTGCTAGGACCGCCCTTCATCCTAGCAGCCATTCACCTGCTTGTTAACCTCAGGAAGCTCCACTCTCAACCCAGAACTGCCCCACCCCATGCTGTCGGCTCTGTGAATATTACAGTGCAATGGCAAGGAGAAGAAAAGGCTGCTAAATGGTGGTACTGCGGCAGTCTGAATGGGAATGTGAGGCAGTCCGCATTTGGCCATTTAGTGATACCCATACCTCCCAACATTTTGAGATAGGAATGAGGGACACCTACTAGCAAATGTATGTAGTTATAGGACACGCCCCCTGTCACACCCCCTTAAAGAAGAATTAACCAAAAAAAGATTAATTAAATCCACAAGGGCTTTTTTTTTTACTACTACTATTCCTTTATATTGGCTTTTAAAATTTACAGACGCAGCAATTTAGAATTTGAATAAAAGGTTTAGCACTGGGAAACACTTTTTTAAAAGATAAATAGTGAATTCTCTTTACAACTATATAGATCAGACCAAAATGAGGGACAAATGAGGGGGAACAAGGGACAGAGGGACATTGTTCCAAATCAGGGACAGTCCCTCGAAATCAAGGACAGAGGGACATTGCGCCAAATCAGGGACAGTTGGGAGCTATGGTGATGCCTGTTCTAGATGCATGATGGAGGTGGTATTCGACTGCTATCCAATGATATTTGAACCTTTGAAGTGCCTAGGGTCTGAGAATCTCCATCCAATATATTTCAGCATAGGAGCCTCTTGCCATCACAAGCCCCACCACCTCCTAAACGTTAATATTCAGGATCCTCTGAAGGGCCTGCCTGCAGGAATGATGTGTGCATAAATAGACTTCTGTCAACTGTTGTATAGAATAAGATATATAAGAACCACTGAAGGATAGGAAGCGACATACAAAACATTACCACACAGGCAGCTAAAGCATGATAAAGTTAGACATTTTATGCTAATTCACATATATTTAAACAGAAATCTGCTCAACAGTCCCTCAGGCTATGTAGAAATGTAAATACCATTATGCAAAATGTCAGTGATGGTTTCCTTTCAAAGATCCCAAAACAACTTAAATAGCTTTTATAACTGCATAAAGAATTACATTATACAATGTGCTGTATAAAGTAGAACAAAATCCCCAAATTTCAAGTAGAACTCCAAGCCAACAACTAGATACACAGTAATATGCATACTGTCTTGCCTGCTAATACATTTGTAATTCAGTTCAGACAGTCCTGTGACACACACAGTTCTGTTCAGGCAGGTGAACCCACTCCTTTCTGGTTCAGGTTTTTGGTTTCCAGTGTTGATTCTCTACCATTATGTTCACCAATCAATAAGTTAACATCATCATACCATTGATTCCTTATTTATTGAGTAGGTTGTTAAATAAAGTTGAAACCAAAAATAGTCTTCTTCCTGGCTCTGAAAAGTGTATGAATCACAGAATTATCCAAACAGAGTTTTTAACTATTTTGGTAGGTAAAATGGTTCCCATATACTAATTTCAGCTGTTTATCTGTTTCCCTGAGGTTCCACTTTAAAGTAGAATTCCAGGCTAATCCTCATTCCTCTTAAAAATAATCCCACCCCCCTCCTAACACTATTGTCAGGCAGCTCTCCCTGATCACATGATCTGGCTTCCCTGGGTCAGCCAACTGCGGCTGCAGGGGAGAGGAGAGAGCGTCAACAATGGAAGGGCCATTGAAATCTATGGGAGACACCACTTAAAGCTTTACTAGCCGTTGTTGGAGCCAGGGGTGGACTGACCATTCGGCCACTCGGGCACTTCCCGAGGGCCCCGGGCCACAAGGGGGCCCCATCAGGGTTGTCAGCCTCAGTAAAACCAGGAACAGTATGTAAAAATCTGTGTTTTTTTTACATCTGTTTCTGAAATGACCCTTACCGACATCCTCTTGGTCTAAAAATCCAGAGATTATAGCTGCCCCACCTCTCCAGTACCTTCTCAGCCAATAGAAACATGTATGTGTATACTGTGTGATTGTATACTGTGTGTGTGTATACTGTGTGGCCCCATAATCTCTGATTGCCTGGGGGCCCCATAATCTCTGATTGCCTGGGGGCCCCATAATCTCCTATTGCCCAGGGGCCCCATGTGTTGTCAGTCTGCCCCTGGTTGGAGCTCTCTGTGTTCTAACCTGCAGCTGGCTGCTGACTGGTCCAAGAGATTGTGTGACCAAACTGGAGGAGGCTGAGAATAGGTAGCTTTATACAACTTTCTTACACAGGTAAGTTAGCATAGGTGTTAGGAGGGAGGAGTGAACATGTTTAAGAGTAATTTTTTATTATTTTATATGAAAACGACATTGACACAATACAGACAAAACCACAGAAATAGAAATCACACCAAACCAAACCCCCCAGAAAAAACAAAAAACAAAAACCCAAACCACTTCCCTTCAACAAGACCCGCCAATCCCCCCCCCCCCCCACCCCACTCGGAGTATTTATGACAAGAGTAATTAGTGTTGTCCCAGAATTCTACTTTAACATCTCCAACGAACATTCATTTCATTATTATTAAAGTGATTCTAAAGATAACAAACATGTCATACCTACCTGCTTCACACAATGTTTTGGCACAGAGCAGCCCTGATCCTCCTCTTCTCGGGTCCCCCGAGTGTATTCCTGGCTCTCCCCCCCCCCACTAGTGTCCACATAGCAAGCTGCTTGCTTTGGGGGCACCGGTGCATACTCACTCCCAAACCGGCTCTGTGTGTCCTCCCAAGCCCCACTCTCTCCTTACTGGCTGTGACTGCCAATGGCTCCCACACAATGCTGTGTCTGAACCAATAAGAAGACAGAGAACCGAGCACATCGCTGGATAGAGATTTGGCTCAGGTAGGTATTTAGGGAGAGGCTGGGGGAGCTACCTGCAGAAGGTGAGAATGCATTAAGGCAAAAAACCTTCTGCCTTTAGAAACACTTTAAAGCTATACTCCATCCTCGTCAACTGTACTCCAGACCATTTATGACAAGACCTCTTTAGAAGTTCTTTGAAGACCCCGGGTATTGGAGGTTTAGGCTCCATGCACACTGGGCTTAAAAAAATGTCTGTTCTCTTGGGAGTAAAAAACACTCATATTAGCCCATCGGCTAGTGTTCACCCTATACTGCGCAGGCGCAGCACTTGCGCAGTACAGAGGACAAAGGAGACGCCGAAAGTCTCCGAAGATGAACAGCTGATTATCAGCTCTACACGGCGCCTGTACATTCTGTCAGACACTCCCGATGTTGTAAGACACCACTTTCTAACAGGGTCGCTCGCCACGCTTTGGGCACAGCCTCGCTTCGCTTGGCATATTTATATTTTAACTCTATGTCCACTTGGATGGTGGGGCTTGAACCTGGACTCAGGGAAGAATTTAGTATTAAGTGCGCAGGCACCGTGTACAGCTGACGATCAGCTGTTCATCTTCGGAGACTTTCGGCTTCTCCTTTGTCCTCCGTACTGCGCAAGTGAAGTATAGGATGGACACTTCTCGACAGGACACCAGCATTCTGTGTCTATAGATGCAAATGCTGGACTTGGGAGCGCACCCACAAGTTAACCCCTAGGGGAAGTGCTTCTCCGATGGGGTTATCAGATGTGGGGAGGAGCTGCGAGAGCCGCCATAGGACCCCAGAAAGGCAGGTTTGGGCCACTCTGTGCAAAACGAGCTGCACAATGGAGGTAAGTATGACATGTTTGTTATTTTAAAAAAAAATTACCCTTACAAGGACAGAAATTAGATTTTAATCTAAGCGTCTTGTTACCAACTTGTGAATTTTGGGGAAAATTAGGGTGGCATTGTGTTCAGTGCCACTCCTCCATTCCATCCACTAAGTTTAGGGTTCGTCAGACCTTACTAACATTAAAACCATAAAAGATAGAAAGATCATAACTGGCCTGAAGACATCTGGAAAGGCATAAAAAAATGAAAAGAAAAACTATTAAAGTGGAAGTAAACCCCCCTATCGTTTTCAGCCAAGGAAGCTGCCATCTTTGACTCTGTTTAATCTTCAACTGCCACGGTGCTGCACATGTGATCCGTTATGACACCAGCCATTGGATGGTTTGACTGTTTGGTTGAGAGCACAGCCAATGTGCAGTTAGCATTCACGGCATGCCTTTTTTTTTTAAACTGTTAAATCGATGGGTTTAATTCCGCTTTAAGGAGGAATGGGAAAAATGCTGGAAGAGAAGGGAGTGCAGAGTTGAGCTCTTTTTTCAAGAAAAACAAGAGTGCAAAATATCTTTTATCAGCCTTTGTAATCATGCAGCCATACCCTTTCCAAAAGGTTGTTTTATGTTTGTCTGCGGGCGATTACACCTTTTAATAAATATAGATTTTACTGTAACTGATCCCAGTATAGCAGATTGATTCATTTAGGCGTTTATCTGCTCGGTCTAGTCCTACTAATGATGTATCATTAATCATGACTGGACTGCAGCTTTGAATTTTTTAATTGTATCCTTAACTGCCTCCACCACCCCTCCGGTCTGAGAGGTCAGCTGAAAATTCATCCAGCACAATCTTTAAACTCTCGACCTCTGAATAAGTTAAAAACTTTGTTTCAAAAATTAATCCGTAGAACCAATTAACCGTTAAAACTTGCATCTGCTCAGTAAAGTCACTGGCGGGTGATGAGAATCAATCAGGCTGGCCAAAAAGTTAATGATTAATGTCACATAAACTTGGCAGAGGCAGCTCAAAAATTGATTGAAGAAACACAGAGACAAGTTGATATGCAGCAAAATAATCAATATGCAATAAAATTAATAGGCGTGTCAAGAAAATACTGCATCTCCGATGTCTCTCCTGAGCAATCCTGCATTCAGAATTTATTTCTGACCTTCGGATGGGGAAATTACAGTTGTAAATCCTTATACGCCTGTAGATAGGAGCTGGTAAGCATTGTCAGGGCTGAATTTATCCATTGTTTCACTTAATGATCGCCACTTTTTGAATGCTATTTTCATTTTTATTTTTTCCCTAGACCTATTAGGAAAGCAATTTTATTGGAAAATATCACACGTAGATTCATTTTAGGCTAGCAAAGTTTTTTAAGTAGATTTTTTTTTGTAAGTATAAATGTATTTATATTGACCTCTTCGCTGCCAGACCTGGCTCTCCAATTTTAACCTCAGGAGATCAAACAGTTTTTGCTATTTTTCATTTTTCTATCAGGTTTCTTTTTTTTCAAAAAGCAATAAAGTTTATTAGGTTTTACAACAGATCCATCAACTAACATCAAGCAATGAAACATCGAGAGGCGCCTTCATCAACAGAATGTCACAAGAAATAAAAGCATTCTATAAGTATCAGAATGGCAAAAATGTCTTCAAGAAACATGTAAATTACCCCAACACTCCTGGGGTTAGTGCTCACCACCCATTCCTCTTGTCAACCAAGAGTACAGTAGAGTTCAAACAGGCTTTTTGTGAGGGCTATACAGCAATTGACATACTGTATATCCCCCATTGGCTTTTGAGGGGGGGGGGGGCATAATAGTTGGCGAGGGATCCATCTCTATCATATTTCCATATTTTGTTTACTTAGAATTAGTGTTAGCTTTAAAAGTCTGTAAAGTAACTCCCAAACCATACATTTTCAGAAAGCACAGAAACCCTAGAAAAAAAATGCTGCTAATAATTTTGTACACTCCCTATATCTGCGCAAATGTTTAGCCAAACAATAGTTAAAAAAAAAAAACACTATTATCATTATCAATATTATTAGCACAGGCAAGTGCAACATAACTTACAAAATGTCTATTAACCACATCCCACCCGGCCTATAGCAAAATGATGGCCGGGCAGGTTCTCTCCCGTTCTACTTGGTAATCATATGACATTCAGCAGAACAAGCCTCAGGGGTGTGCAGCGCAGTGATTGGTTGTGCAGTGTGTCGTTTTGACAACACCGCATCTCCAGTCACGGTAAAGAGCCTATGATGTAGGCTCTTTACCATGTGATCAGCTGTGTCCAATCATCACGAATGCCAATCAGTAATGCCTGTCAGTGCCTCCTCATCAGTGCTGTCTATCAGTGCCATCTATCAGTGCCACCTCTCTGTGTCCATCATTGCTGCCTATCAGTGCCCATCAGTGTCACCTATCAGTGTTCATCAGTGCTGCATATCAGTGCTGCCTCTCAGTGTCCATCATTGCTGCCTATCAGTGCCCATCAGTGTCACCTATCAGTGTTCATCAGTGCTGCATATCAGTGCCCATCAGTGCTGCATAATAGTGCCTCCTCATCAGTGCCCATAAGTACCACCTCATCAGTGGCGCCTCATCAGTGGCGCCTCATCAGTGCCCCTCAGTAAAGGAGAGAACTTACTTATTTACAAAATTTTATAACAAAAACAAAGAAAAACTTAAATTTTTTAAATTGTTGGTCTTTTTTTATTTGTTTAGCAAAACATAAAAAAAAAACAGTTTTGATCAAATACCACCAAAAGAAAGATCTATTCGTGTGAAAAAAATTTTTTAAGTACAGTGTTGCATGACCGTGCAATTGTCATTCAAAGTGCGATAGCTCTGAAAGCTAAAATTTGGCCTGGACAGGAAGGGGGTGAAAGTGACCTGTATTGAAGTGGTTAAAGTGGTTGTAAAGGCACGAGATTTTTATGTGCAAAAGCCCCCCCCCCCTAACACTTACCTGAGCACCTTCTCGATCCAGTGATGTCCACGAGAGCCTTGCCTCTTAGGGGACTCGTACTCCTTATTGGCTTTTGGCAGCAGCGAGAGCCATTAGCTCCGGTCAATCACACCCAGTGAGCCAATCAGGAGATGGAGGGGCGGGACCAAGCTGTGGCTCTGTGTGTGAATGGACACACCAAGCCATGGCTCAGAAGCGCGCCTGCTTGGGTGCCCCCAGAATAAGCTGCTTGCTGTGAGGGCACCCGGCAGGAGGGAGGAGTCAGGAGCACTGGCGAGAGACCCGAGAAGAGGAGGATCCTGGCTGCTCTGTGCAAATCCACCGCACAAAGCAGGTAAGTAAAACATGTGTATAACATTTAAAACAAGACTTTAATATCGCTTTAAATTTAAAAGAAAAAATTGTACTAAGTGAATAAATATCCTTTTTTTTACCGTAAATGTTAAATTTAGACTATTTGGAAATGGTGAAAAAAAAGGTATGAAAAACTGTAAATAAGCAACTTACACTAAAAAAAAGGTATGAAAAACTGTAAATAAGCAACTTACAATAAAAATCTGAAGGATGCAGTAACGCTGAATTGGCAGTGCCACGTGAGCACTGTGTTTGTTTGCATTACAATAAAATGACAGAGGCATACATTCTTCGCAACACAGCGCATTACAACATGTGGCAACCCGTCAAGACATGCGGCCACATGCTGGGGCATGCTTACGACAGCCATCGTAAATAATTGCTTAATTACCTAATACACTTATTTCCTATGATCGTCAGTGCCCTAGTGGCAATATTGCTGAATTTGCATTATTGAGGTATTTCAGAAAAATAATGCATTATGGCCACTAGATGAAACTGACAATCATGGGAAATAAATGTATTAGGCAAATTATAGTGATTATTTGAGACGTTTGTGCGAATGCCTGACAAGGCATTTTTTTAAAATAGATCCAATTACATTTTTGAAAAGTTTATTTAAAAAATCAAGCACTGCAATGCAACAACGCACATGCACAATACACACCAATGTACATGTTGTGCACACCATATCCTGTTGGTGTGAATGGGCCCTTAGTGTGTTGGTACCCTGAAGTATACCAGTGCACATCATGAATATTTTTTATTATCTTTTTACATTACTGTTGGAGGAAGTTTTGGGGAAATATCAGGGGAATAAATAGACTGATATTTCATGTTTAGAATAGAGAAATGGATTGAGGACACAGAGTCCTCAATTTCCTTTTTGCTATGCAGATCGCACTCACTAACACTGAGCTCACTAACTAACAATGAAAAGCACTCACTAACAATGAAAGTTGTTCTGTGCAGAGCGCTTCTTGTTCATTCACAAACTGAAGTGATAGTAAACATGTTAATCGTGTTAACTATCAATTCAGTTTTGAATGAACACTAGAGTGTTCTGTACTGCAAACTCCGGTGTTCATTCAGGAAAGTGAAGAGATTGATAAATATGAGACACATATTTACCAATCCCCTGCTCGCTGCCCTAAACTGCTATGTCCCACTCCCCACAATCAGTTTGCCTCCACTACCTGCAGGAGGAGAGAGCCCTGATTGGAGAATACATAAAGCTTGGAGAGCTGTGGAGGAAACAGGACGCAATGGGGATCAGAGGGGAGATGATAGTGGGCACAGAATGGGAGCACAGGAAAGCACATAGCAGGAAGTGGGGGTGGGGGGGCAGTCACATTTGTTATACAGTAAGTGTTAGCAATCAATGGCTCCCGCTGCTGTCAATCAAAAGCTGTGACACGGGAGTGGGGGGCAGGGCCGAGTCCCATTGTCTGTGTCAATGACTGCAGCAGCGGGACTCGGGAGCGAGCTTTCCCTGGGGGTACTTGATGAAGAGGATCCGGGCTGCTCTGTGCAAAATTATTGCACAGACCAGGTAAGTATTACATGTTTGTTAGTTGAAAAAAATTAAATAAAATTAAGGTTTACAATCACTTTAATGCATTCTATGCTTTAAAGCAATATTAAAGCCTTGTTTTTAAATAACAAACATTTTATACTTACCTGCTCTGTGCAATGGTTTTCTCTTCTCGGGTCCTACGCCAGTGCTTCTGGCCCCTCCCTCCTGCCGAGTGCCCCCACAGCAAGCAGCTTCCTGTGGGGACACTCAAGCAGGTGTGCTCCTGAGCTGCGGCTCTGTATGTCCATTTACACATGGAGCTGCGGCTCGGCCCTGCCCCCCTCCTTTTTCTGATTGGCTCACTGGCTGTGATTGACAATGGCTCCCGCTGCTTCCAAAAGCCAATCAGGAGTGCAAGTCCCCGGAGAGGCAAGACTCTCATGGACATCGCTGGACAAAGAGGGGGTCCAGGTAAGTATTAGGGGGGCTGAGGGGGGGTTGCTGCACACAGAAGGTTTTAACCTTCATGCATAGAATGCATGAAGGTAAAAAACCTAGTGCCCTTTACAGCTGCTTTATCCGCTTGCGGACCAGCCGCCGCAGTTTTACTGCGGCAGGTTGGCTCCCGCTGCGCGAAATCACGTTATTGTACGTGATCTCACGAGGTCAGGATAGCAGGCGCGTGCATGCCCGCCGCAAGCTCCGTGAGTCTGACCGCGGGTCCCGCAGATTTTATGTGTGCGGGGATACCCGCAATCATCCCACGGAGAGGAAGAACAGGGAAATGCTATTATAAACAAGCATTTCCCCGTTCTGCCTAGTGACAGTGTCACTGATCTCTGCTCCCTGTAATCGGGAGCGGTGATCAGTGTGGTGTCACACATAGCCCATCCCCCCCACAGTTAGAACACATCCCTAGGACACACTTAACCCCTGCAGCGCCCCCTCCTGGTTAACCCCTTCACTGCCAGTCACATTTACACAGCAATCAGTGCATTTTTTATAGCACTGCTCACTGTATAAATGTGAATGGTCCCAAAATAGTGCCAAAAGTGTCTGATGTGTCTACAATAATGTCGCAGTCACGATAAAAATCGCTAATCGCCTCCATTACTAGTAAAAAATTAATTATTACTAAAAATGCCATAAAACTATCCCCTATTTTGTAGACGCTATAACTTTTGCGAAAACCAATCGATAAAGGCTTATTGCAATTTTTTTACCAAAAATATGTAGAAGAATATGTATTGGCCTAAACTGAGGAAAAATAAATATTTTTTTATATATTTTTGTGGATATTTATTATAGCAAAAAGTAAAAAATATTGCTTTTTTTTCCAAATTGTCGCACTTTTTCTGTTTATAGCGCAAAAAAAAAAACCACAGAGGTGATCAAATACCACCAAAAGAAAGCTCTATTTGTGGAAAAAAAAGGGCGTCAATTTTGTTTGGTAAACACGTCGCACGTCCGCGCAATTGTCAGTTAAAGTGACGCAGTGCCAAATCACAAAAAGTGCTCTGGTCTTTGGCCAGCCAAATGGTCGGGGCTGAAGTGGTTAACATAAAAAAAACTTCTCTGTGAAGCAGTCCCCTCAGCCCCCATAATACTTACCTCAGTCCCATCCCATCTCGATCCAGCAATGCTCTCAGCTGTCCGGGACTCTCCCTCCTCATTGGCTAAGACAGCAGCGGGTACCAATAGTTCCTTCTGCTGTCAATCAAAGTCAGTGAGCAGAAGAGGAGAGAGAGGGGGTGGGGCATACTAGTATGACTTAAACCTACAGGGAAGCCATTCCATTTATTTTCATATCGAAACTTTGCTACTGATTTCAATGGCATTAAAAAGCCCTCTCCCGGCTACACAGTGTTAAGAAAAAAAATGTTTTGCATTGGTATATGTCCCCCATGGCAGTGTCCAGCTTCCTATGCCCTTTTTTTTATCAAAAGCTTTCAAACTAACCTTGAAAAAAGCAAACAAATAAAAAAAGACATAATTTCATTCTAATAGACCTCAATGGGGTTCAGGAGCTGTGATCGGGGTTTGCTGATTTTTTGAAGCGCTTGGAGAACGTCCAGTGAACCAGGCTCCAGGCTTTGCTTGGTTTGCTCATCCCCTGTTCTCTTATTGGCAGGGGGAGAGAAAGAAAAACAATCAGGAGCAGAGCTACAAAGCTGCAGGAGCAGCAAAGGATCGTGGGACATGTAGTCCCTAACACAAATGGCCCCACAGTTTTCTATGGGAACAGAATTGCACACCCCAGCATGCACTGGAGAAAAAGAAGAGAGACCCAGAGGCTGACTGGAAGTGGGGGCAGATGCCAAGAGGCAAGGAAAAGACCGGACCCAGGGGAGAGGTGTTGCCTCCTGGGTCGGTGTACTGTTCCTTTCAAGCATCTACAGCCGCTCAGGGACATCCTGCCTGAGAGGGGGATCCCAGATGCCTTCTCCAGGCGCACCTGTACAGACAGTGTAAAGAATTCCAGTTCTGAGGTGGCCAGTCTGGTTGATCCAAGACATTTTGTTTGGGCCTTGATTGCAGAATTGGTGAGCGGGCACTTACCAATTTTACAGAGATACAGAGACACTGCATGCAGACAACGTTGCCTGTGGTTACCTACATTTAAGAACACTGTGCTGTACTCATCCGCTGCCAGGCAGTGAAAGTATTCTTTCTGCTCCAGGAGTTGCACGGTTCACTTTGCATCACTTCTACCAAACAGGATTTCTAAGTGCCCCAACAAAGTGGCTAGCCAAAAATTCAATGGCTTCCTTCTTTCAAGGGACTGAAGTTATTGGTGCCATATGGGCACACACATACAGTATATGTAGTGTATGAGCTGGGTAGTCTGGTTTGGGAATTACATCATTGACCACTGAACTAGGTGCAGTGTTTATGGTTTTCTGGGCCTGTGGTCTAAGGGGACAGAAGAGAGAGGTCTGACATAAAAGAGGTTCATTCCTCTGCTCTCCTCCTGCCTGGACTCATGGAGCCCAATTCAAATAGAGGAGTGGTCAATCCCTCAAAGTGTCTGCTATTTTGTGATCTGTCAGTTGTTAGGATGTTTGCCTCTGCTCTTGGGGTTACTTGTCATGTCTTGAGGAGTTCCCTGATAGCAGCCAGATAGTACCATAGAGTTCTATTGTTTTTGATTCTCAGTCATTATACCGATGACCTATTTGAGATATATTTGTCTAATGTTCAGCTATATTGCTATTGTTTGTTATCATCTCAAAAAAAAATTCAAGGTAAAGATTGTTTTTGTCTTCTATTGTTGGTGATTGCACTAACATTATTGGCAGGTATGCCAGAGGGGCTGAGACTGTTCTTGGGGTTGAGAGGCAGAGTACAGAACCAAATATACTTAAGCGGCTCTTCCAGGGGTAGCGCTACACTAAAATATATATATATATATCCTTGTGTTCTTTTTTGTGCTGCAAGGCAGCACTTCCTGGTTTCTGGCTTAGGCCAGGCCCCACTGCTTCCTGGGATTGCTATGTCACAGCTATTCCAGGAGGAGGTGTGTTGCTAAGCCACACCTTTGCTGCACATGTGCACACACATGGATCATTTTCACACATGCACGCAACTGCTGCGGGGGGCTATAGAGCCCATATACTAGAAACTGGTGGCATGTGCGGAAATACTGTTGTCAAGGCGCAGATGTGCCACCAAGCTCTGCCAGCTCCCAAATACTTGGAAGAGATTGGTGGCGCATCCGCACATTCTCCAGTTTATTTTTAAATAGTAATACAGTGAATGGGCAGAGGGAGGTGATTGTAAACCTCTGGGGAAAAAATGAACAAAGCTACTATTCTGTAAATGTGAACCCCCTTTTTTTTAAATAAAAGACCTTACGGTATTATGCTATGTATTATGCTTAACACTTGCTGCATGCTTTGGAGCTTGTTCGTCTGAAGTACGATCTTCCATCATCTATCCTTGTGGTCAACCTTCCACCTACTGCTTCACTCACAGATCACTACATTGAGGCCAAGTCCTCACTATGCATGTTTGACCCATGTGCTGTATGTTGTCTACCCCATCTGGTAAGCGTGCCAACCTTACTTTTTTTGACTGCACTTCATGATCAAGCACTTTCTTCAAGATTTATCACCTTAGACTTTACACTTTTTTGATGTTTATTCACACCGTCACGATATACTCAATCAAGATGGACTATGTCATTATTTTTATACCAATTGTCTTTGTGGTGTATTTAAAATGTTTTACATTTTTAATTTTTCCCAATTTTTTGAGCTCTACACTATTATTGTTATATCCGTTTGTTTCACTTTGTGTCTATTGGAGTGTTGGCCACTTACCCATTTCTCTATGCGCAATTTTTCTTCAGTTTATCCAATAATACAACATGAATAACGTCCTTTCCCTAATTCTAACTAACATGATGTAGTGATCCAGGTATACCTCCGTAAGGTGAGAGTCCATGTACAGTAGGCATTGTCCATGACTTGGGGGCTGCCCTTGGCTCCCAATATCTTCTTCCGGTGGGACTCTACAGCATTCCCTGATTAACACTGCAATCACTACTCCTACTGAACTCTCCGACCCTAGTGGTCCTCAACTTTAAAGTGGTAGAACACCCTGAAAATGAAAACTAGTAAAAATGTTAGTAACAATTTAAAAAAAAAAAATACTTACCAGAAATGGCTGTTGCTAGGCAGATCGTCCTAATCTGCCTCCTCCAGCGCCGCGGTGATCTTCTCTTCTTCCGTCTTCAGGTGAATGGGGCGCGGTGTGTTATGGGAACTGTGTCCCACAACACACCGCGTTCCCCATTCACAAATGACACGCGCGCATGCGCAGTAGGCCGCGCGCCGACTCGCGCATGCGCAGTAGGCCGCGTGAAGCCGTTTCCCTTACGGAGGATGGCGGCGCTGGATCCGGTTCGCAGAGGGACATCTCGGCCTCCACGAAGGACATCGCGGGCGCCCTGGGAGGGTAAGTGTACTTTATTAAAAGTCAGCAGCGACTTTTTTTTTTTAGCTGCTGACTTTTAAATTTTTTTTTTTTGAAGGTGAAACCCTGCTTTAAATAACACAAGAGGGCCCTCCAAAATCAAAAAGCCTGGGAACTAGGCCAAAAGTGCTCACCCCTTTCCCCAGCCAGGGCCTACTGCTGAAACAAACTAAATGCATTACAACTTGCCTACATGCAGAAATCCACATGTGGCTCTGTACCTGCTTGGGTCAACTAAGTGCTGGATCTCATTAAGAAAATTGTAATAGGAAGTGACTGACAGACATATATTTTTTGCAGCAGTTGAGGGATTTCATATTATAGGATTAGTGTGGACAGATCATTGATTATTTGTTGCCTGTCTCGCTCACTTCTTAAATCTCTCAGAGACACCAATGTTGAGATTTCTCTGCAGTCGTTTATGTCCCCTTCCATGTTTTTTTACTCTTGTTCTCTCTTGCATTTCAATATCCCAATTAATTATTTACTCACCATTAAGTATAATCTATCAGCGGACTACATAAAGCTGAAATATCAGTTTACATAGCCAGCTTATGCTGCTTGAAGGGAAGGGGGTGATACCGGGCTTATGATACAGCATGCTGGTCTGTGCATGGCCTCCACTAGCCATATATGATATTTACCGACTGTCTGATTTGCCAGGATGGTACCTCTTTTTGTTCAGCTGCTCCGCTATCGCTGTGTCCCAGGATTGAGCCACAAGGTTTGCATATTATTGAAACAGGGCTTATTTTTATGCAAATCACCTGGCTCATTAATGTGCTTGTTGGCAGGTGCAGTTAGCTTTCCTGCCACTAGATGGCTTGGTGGCCATTATGGCATGGTAAGCGGAAAGGTATAAGCAGATGTTAGTTTCCCTTTCAGAGCAACCCTCCTCTAGTAATGTAATGAGTGGAGTTAGTGCCACAAAAAAGTCCAACGTGGGAGGTTCCCTGGGTGGGTTGTGTTATGGAAACAAGAAACCCCAAAGCTGCAAAGAATTCATAATATAATAAGATATAATAAAAAAAGGCTGAATTACCAGGCAAGGTGAAACAAATCAAATGAGGAGAAACTGTGATCGCCCTGTCTCCCCAGAACTTTTCTGTGGGTACAGTAGCAGGATGCAGAAGGTCTCGCAGTCCTGGACAGAGTCTGTATCATTTTATGTTAGTAGTAGTGGAAGCCTGGGAATAAGATTGTCATTTGGAAATGTGCCCAGCTGGGCAGAACTGTAAAAGGGTCATTGGGAAGAAACTGGTATACTAACTGAAGCACTTTGTTCCTCTGACCGTCAGCAGCGGGTCCTGTGACTTAGTGATGGAAGCCTAATACTGTGGACTGGGTACAATATATGTAGGGAAGAGGTACCATTCTGTGGTGCTCCCAAGGAGAGGAATGGGGAAAAGGGAAGATGGCTTAACTAAAAGACAAGTACTTGTGCTCTGCACTGAAGTGACAGCTTTAGTATGTCTAACCTCACATGTCACTGGAGATTCTGATAGAATGTCAAATGTGATATGTCATTGAAAGTTATGTGAAGATGTAAAGTTGCAATAAAATGCCAAAAGTGCATTTGTGTCTGGACATTTCTTTATTCTACATATCAAGGCTTCTGGCCCCCTGCAGGCCTGTGTATTGCAGAGGTGCAGGAAAGTACCTCCTTAGGGGGCAAAACTGTGTCTGGCCCTGGGATGGAAGCATTGAAAGAGCTGGTAGGAGGGTGCATGCCAGCTGTATACAAGGGGCACTGGTGAGCTGTGTTTAGGTGAGCTGTGGACAAGTTGTTTAGGGGTGCAGATAAGCTGTGGACAACAGTTTTGGAGGTGCAGATAAGCTGTGGACAGAGGTTTCATGGGTGACGGTGATCTGTGCTGTATACAGGTGAGCTGTGGATGCAGGTGAGCTGTGCATAATAGATACAGGTGGTGCAGGTAAGATGTGGATGAAGGGTGCAGAGGTGAGAGTTGGATATGAGGGTGCAGACATGAGCTGTAGATGAGGGGTGGAGAAGCAAGCTGAGCCTAGTTTGGGCTGGGGGAGGGAGAGCTGTGGATGAGGTGTGCAGAGGTGAACTGTGGAGGAGGGGTGCAAAGGAAAACCCCCCAGGGCGCAGCCACGGCCTCTGTCCCTGTGAATCTCAAGGCAAGTGTGAGCTTGCCACTGTCCTGGGAACACATCTGAATGCCTCCAATCCCCCAATGTGTCCTGCTGAGCGCCCCGCTGTTCCCTCTCTTTACATAGTAAAATCTTACAGCGCCGCTCCGGGACTTCTTTGCTCTAGCCTGTCCCTCTGGAGCGGCGCTGTGTGTCTGTGTGCAGCGGAGGGGTGGGGCTCGGTGGAGATCAGAGCATCGAGAGGTGCAGCGTCTTTTAGCTGACCTCCCGGGGGGTGGAAACAGTGACCAGAGCAATACTGCCCGCCCAGCGCTGAGGAGAGCCCGGATGTGGCGGTCGATGAAGCAGAGGTAAGGAGGAGGATGGATCCTCCCCATCTACAGTGAGTTGTGTGTGGGGGGTGGGGGTGAGTAGTGCAGGAAATAGGAGTCAGGTAGGTAGGTCAGTGTATGTGTCAGGTAGGTAGGTAGGTCAGTGTATGTGTAATTGTCAGGTAGGTCAGTGTATGTGTCAGGTAGGTAGGTCAGTGTATGTGTAATGGTCAGGTAGGTCAGTGTATGTGTTAGGTAGGTCAGTGTATGTGTAATGGTCATGTAGGTCGGTGTATGTGTAATTGTCAGGCAGGTAGGTCAGTGTGTCAGGTAGGTAGGTCAGTGTATGTGTAATGGTCAGGTAGGTCGGTGTATGTGTAATGGTCAGGTAGGTCAGTGTATGTGTCAGGTAGGTAGGTAGGTAGGTCAGTGTATGTGTAATGGTCAGGTAGGTCAGTGTGTGTGTAATGGTCAGGTAGGTCAGTGTATGTGTCAGGTAGGTAGGTAGGTAGGTCAGTGTATGTGTAATGGTCAGGTAGGTCAGTGTGTGTGTAATGGTCAGGTAGGTCAGTGTATGTGTCAGGTAGGTAGGTCAGTATGTGTATAATGGTCAGGTGGGTCACATATTGCAAAGGGGGTGGAGTCATGGGCGGAGCCAATGGGGCGGCAAAATTAGGTTTCGCCTAGGGTGTCAAAAATTCTTGCACCAGCCCTGAGTTCAATCTGTTAATTGCTAGTTTGAAACTAGACTGATTTGGCAGGAAACCTATTATTTGGCACCACAGGTAACAGATCTACCTTTCCAAGCCTGTAGACTTCACCTTACATATTAGCTGTGTGTGGGGAAACACTTTTGCAAAATCCAAGTATACCACATCCACAGCCACTCCTCTGTCCAAGGTTTTACTTACCTCCTCATAAAAAGCAAGCAGTATCTTCCAAATTATAGAAGTTAAAGTAACAGGTCTATAGTTACTTTGTAAAGACGTTGATGCCTTTTTAAATATGGCCACCACATTGGCTTTACACCAATCCAGTGGTACTATTCCAGTCATTAAAGGGTCCCTAAAAATTAGAAACAATGGCTTTGAAATGACAGAGCTCAATTCTTTTAGGATCTGTGGGTGGATGCCATCAGGTCCAGATGCTTTATTCATCTTTATTCTGTCTAAATATTTTTCTGGACCATATCACTTTTGAGCCATTGTGGATCATTTGGAGCTGTGTCAATACCATCCCCATTATGGACCTGAGCCCTTTCCTCCTTTGTATACGCAGAGCTTTCCCTTTGTCCCCGTCACCCATTCTCGATTATTTTGTAAAGGGCCTACATGCTCAGACCTGACCTTTTTACTATCAATATACTTAAAGAATTTGTGAGGGTTTATCCTATCTTTTGCAATATGTCGTTTGTTTTGAATTTTTGCGGCTTTGATTTCTGTTATATTCTTTGTAACATTTAAACAATAGTATTTTACCTTATGCACGTTATATGTAATTGATATGTATGCACAGAACACATGAATTTTTAATTTATATAGAATATTAACCCTTGGTTGGAAATTGGGTACTCACTTTTGCTGCCAGCGGTTTAGACATTAATGGCTGTGTGTTGAGTTATTTTGAGGGGGCAGAAAATTTACACTGTTATACAAGCTGAACACTCATTACTTTACATTGTAGCAAAGTGTCATTTCTTCAGTGTTGTCACATGAAAAGGTATAATAAAATGTAGCAGCCATAACCCCTAGGGGCGGTCTTGACTTTCTGGGCTTACCGGTTACCTCCTCGCGGCTTGTCGGTTGTTGTCTTGGGGTTCCCAGGGTTAGTACCCAGCGACTTCAGATGCTGACACATAAAAAGTCCTTTTCCAGGTTTTTATTTTGCAGGGGTAACATCCAACAGTAACACAGTCTCAGGTGGAAATAGAGGTTACTGGTGATAAAACTCAGGCAGTTTGAACTGCTGACATCCACTGAATGTCTCTAATCAACCCAGAGAGTAGCCACTCGCAGCTGGGTGCTTCACTGCTGGATAAACCTCTAGCCAGAGATTTAGCAGCCAACAGGTGATCCGGAAACTTTGATAAGTAGGAACCTTTCTCACAGTACCTGGATCTCTCAGCCTTCTTGGCGATACTGTGTGAAGTGTGGATTTTTTACTGTCCATACAACTCAGCTCCCAGGCTCTTACCGAGCATCCAGCTTGTTGGCCCTCCTCCGAAGAGTCCTCCCCTGGTCACTTGTATGAGTTTCCATGTCCCTCCAATACAGAGAGCACACCGGGATGCCTTTGAATCCTCCTTCAGTTACTTGGCCTCGAACGAACCAGTTTCGAGGCTCAGGAACAGACGGATCCTCACCCCAGACCATGAGGGCCTCTGGGTCTAGTCAGAGTGACCAAGCTTTGCGGGACGGCAGACACTCCTGGGCCCGGGACCCCGCACGGGGCTACCCCGGACCGGAACCAGGAATACAAGCAGCAGCCGAACCCCGAGCACGTGACTTCAGCACCTTAAATACCCCTTCCCAGACTACGCAGCAGGGCCAGACGCGCCCACTGATTGGCTCCGGGAAAGATTGGTACCTAACACGTCCAACCAGGCTTGGTTCTCGGCCTGTCACTCACTGCACTTATGACCAGGCGGAACCTCAGTACAGCCCAGCCAGACTGATGCCAAAGTAAATCCTGTGCAATTAACCCCCCAGAACTCCATTACAGTTCTGAGAAAAACTAGATTTACATTGATAGCACACACCCTTAAGAAAGTGTGGGCGCTACAAAAATATTTACAAAAATCTGAGGGGTGTACCCACTTTTTTGAGATACTGTAACTGGCTGAACAAAACTGCACAATCTTTGGCAAGTAATGCAGTTGATATGAAAGTATTTCAACTTCTTATTGATATGCTTGCCTGGAGTTCAGTTTAAAAAATCTCTGATTTTCCACATTCTTTATCCTTCAAAATTGGAGGAAGGACTGCTAGAAACACAGCCAGAACCATTCATTTGCAGAAGGCGTAATATATTCTAAAAGATCAAACAAACTGTATTTTAGAGAAGCATATAGACAGAAGTGGGCATAAACAATACGCCCACAGAAATTCGAATGTCCTACTGCTGAACACTCCCAGATCCTTCCAAGCTTTAATCAATAAAGCTTTATTAATATATCAGCAGGGTTAACATTAATCTGCGGAGAGTGATTATTCTCATAGCCTCAGCCAAGATTTTTTTTGGGTTAACAATCAAGAAGGAAATAAGAAGAAAAAAAAATCAAACGGGGAAAACAGCTTCACCTGCAGAAATTTGGAAAATGTTTAATTATTTATACCATGACAGCTACACCAGCGCACAGACGCCTGGACCTTGCTTTTCACAGAGTAACAAATAAATGAGATTATGAGCTGCTGACACCAGAGGAATACAGAAAAATAAAAATGAATAGCTTTCAGGAGATCTTTGTGTCTGGCTGCCCCACGTGGCTCTGGCGTTCCCCCTCGCACTTCGCCATATCGACCGTCTGCGCTGTTTCCCAGACAGCACATAGAGGCCATCTCACAACCCAGACTGAAAGACAAATTAAACCGAATCTGTGTGTGATGGCCTTTTCACTTCAATATAACAGGATAAATAGAAAATGGGAGATATTTATCCAGGGTGAGCCGCTTGCTGTTTACAGGAAGAGTGTCAGTCATTGATTATTTTATTTGACGTAATTTGAAAGAAGCGGCAGGTTTATTAAGGCTTAAGTCCAAGTAGACAATAAGAGATTGCCATTTAACTCTGATGTATGTGTTTATACAGTATAGAGAATTATAACATTACATGTACCTGAAATTATCTTCATGTGGTCCCTACAAAATAGGACCAGGAGAGGGAATGGTGGCAATGTAAGCCAAACAAACTGCACTGCATTGCACATAACTGTCAATCTAAAGTTGGCCATAGGTTCTATTCTATATTCACTTGTGCATAAACCAATATATTCAATAAAGTAAAAAAGTATAAAGCAGTAATTAACAAATAATACATGTTGCATGAGACCATATATGCTATGTGCCAAAAAGTGACATATGAAAATATTCCTTAAAACTTTGTGGGTAAATATGAAACAAATCAATTATTGCAATAAAGTGACAAGTGCAACTCAAAATATCTTGATTGATACAAAAACACAATGTGCAATAAATAACATATGAAAAAGAAAATGAATATGAAGTAAAAAAGTATTTTTGACGTGTTCAAATTGTTGTCTGATCCAAAGGGCTAATGACCAGTCCACCAAAAGAAAGAAAAGGACATATTTCCAACCAAAAACAAAGGACAAAAAAACAGCATCGGGAGCGCTCCCCGTGACGTATTGATGATGAAACGCGTAGGGCGGAGCCATAGCGTCATTGCGCCACTTCCTGTTTTGGTCCGTGGATTACAGGAGAATCACAGACTTCCTGGTTTTTATACTGCTTTCTTTCTTTGGACCGAATGTAAGTGCACTACCATTGTTTTACATATAAATAAACAGTTTTGACGGTATTGCACTATGGAGTATCAATTTCTCTTGTATATACTGCATACGATCAAGGTGAAGGGGCCAATAAGGAATAATACAGCGGAGGTCCAGGTACATATACAGTAGTGTGGCTGTGAAAGCACAACAGCCCCTAGAGGGGAGAGCCCTCTGGTGAGTGCAATATATATAGGAGAGTACGGAGTGGAGCACTTGCACTTTAATATTTATTTTAGGAAGCACAGAAGAAGCATAAGTTATTTTGATGTTTTTTTGTCTTTTGTTTTGGTTTTTTGGTTGGAAAGATGTCCTTTTGTTTCTTTTGACGGACTAGTCATTAGCACTTTGGATCAGACAACAAAAAACTTTTTTACTTCATATTAATTTTCTTTTTTATATGTTATTTATTGTACATTGTGTTTTTGTATCAATCAAGATATTTTGAGTTGCACTTGTCACTTTATTGCAATAATTGATTTGTTTCATATTTACCCACAAAGTTTGAAGTAATATTTTCATATGTCACTTTATTGCACATAGCATATATGGTCTCATGCAACATTTATTATTTATTAATTACTGATTTACATGTTTGCACTTTATTGAATACATTGGTTTATGCACAAGTGAATATAGTATAGCACCTTAAAAGGATCCCAGAGCAGCGCCACATTCACCTTAAACCCTCCTTAGGTAGGTGTCACGGTGGAGGCAGCAGTCTTTTCTGGTTAATAGATTCCCCATCAGCGCAGAGCAACAACACTATTATCTAAAGTTGGCCATAGGCTGATCGAAATTCTGCCAGTTCTGCAGGGACAGGCCAAATTTCATTCAGTGTGAGGCTGCCCCCTGCTCGATTGTTTACCAACAGGCAAAGGTTCGGACCAAACTGTTGGCTCATCCTTACTAGAGACTAAAGCAGGCCATACACGGTTTGAATCTCGGCCGGTTTAGCGGAAACCAAGTTGGTCCTGCCTGCTAGATTTTACCTGCAATTATAGCAAAAATCACTGTCCTCTCCTGACGGGGACAGCTTCCCCTGCCCCCTGCTGCGAGAAGACAATGGCTTGGCAGGAGTGATTCCTGTATCAACACTATCTGTGTTGATGGGGGAATCAAGTGAATATCTTTCCTGCAACCTGTGGTTGCAGAAAAACGTTCCTATCCTGAATGCAATTCTTCTGCGTTCAGGAGAGACGCTGCCAAATCTCCTAAACTCAAGTTTAGGAGATGCCAGGAGCTGCTTTTTTATATGAAGCCTAATGCCGTGTACACGCGATCGGAAATTCCGCCAGCAAAAGTCCAAAGTGAGCTTTTGATTGGAAATTCCAACCGTGTGTATGCACCATCGGACTTTTGCTGGCGGAATTCCCAAAAGGTTGATTGAGAGCAGGTTCTAAATTTTTTCGGTCGGAAAAAGTTCTGATCGCCTGTACTAATTCCGACGAGCAGAATTCCTACGCATTCTCGGAAACAATTTGACGCACGTTCTGAAGCATTGAACTTAATTTTCTTGGCCTGTCGTAGTGTTGTGCGTCACCGCGTTCTTGACGGTCGAAAGTTCAGAGAACTTTTGTGTGACCGTGTGTATACAAGATAAGCTTGAGCGGAATTCCGTCGGAAAAACCATCCAAGATTTTTTCCAACGGAAATTCCGTTTGTGTATACAGGGCATAAAAAGGATAAAAGTTATTTTGAAAGAGTTAGCTTCTAGATAATCCTAACTTCACCATATTTCCGTTTTAGGTAAAATATGCTTGAAAAATACCTTAAAGCCAACAATTTATCCTCCGGCAACCGACACTCCATAGTGTCCGAATCGATCACTATGCCTAAAAAACTAAGCATGGTGGTCGGGCCCTCCGTCTTATCCTCCGCCAAGGGAATATCTATTACTAGGACTTCTAATGCTCTACACTACCTCCACCCTTCATATTCCTACTCCAACCAATTTCACCCTACCTTAACTTGTTTCTTTGAATTCTACCCTATTACCATTTTACATCAAAGAGAAAAAATATTCAGAGTTAGCGTGTGTCAAAGAAGTTATATGGTTCCAAGTTGCATTACATTTTTTTGGAAATCCACTTCTCTTGCATAAGTGACAATATGAGCTATTGAATTCTAAGACTTTGATGTTACTGCTATGGAATGTATTCTTGAACAATTGTTACCACAAAATTTATGAAACCTGAATTGGTACCTCATTCTCTGTTGGTATTTCCTTTCGTTTGCTTCTCTGAATCTTGATAAATAAAGAATTTACACAAAACATTAGGTAACTGGGTTAGGTGAAATCAAATGCAACACAGATGGTCATTAAGACTAACTGCATCATAAAATTAGATTTTCAAATGTGTGTAAACTTTAACCCTTTTATTGTTGGACCAATTTTTTTTTCACACACATACTGAAATTTATACTTTTTCCTAAAAAAACGCACTTACAATCCAAGAAACATTATATATTTTCTGAAAGCAGAGGACCCATAGAATACAATAGTATTTACAATTTTCTATAGATCTCGATATTTGTGCACCTGTTTATTAAATCTAATTTTTCAGTTTACATTACACCTAACAAATTCAAGACCGAACTGTTTCACCCACTTCCTGCCCAGGCCATTTTTCAGTTTTCAGAACTGCCACATTTTGAATGACAATTACTTCATGCAATGCTGTACCCAAATTAATTTTATATTTTTTTTTGAGACAGATAGAGCTTTCTTTTGGTGGTATATATTAACCACTGGTTAATATAAAAAATTGCTATATAAAGGAAAAAAGACCAAACATTTTTAACAAAATTTGCAAAAGAAGCTTCTTCTGATGACACCCAGTGGGAGGGGCGTGGGAGGGGCGAAACGCGTCAAGTAATTGTAAACTTCACCATATTTCCGTTTTAGGTAAAATATGCTTGAAAAATACCTTAAAGCCAACAATTTATCCTCCGGCAACCGACACTCCATAGTGTCCGAATCGATCACTATGCCTAAAAAACTAAGCATGGTGGTCGGGCCCTCCGTCTTATCCTCCGCCAAGGGAATATCTATTACTAGGACTTCTAATGCTCTACACTACCTCCACCCTTCATATTCCTACTCCAACCAATTTCACCCTACCTTAACTTGTTTCTTTGAATTCTACCCTATTACCATTTTACATCAAAGAGAAAAAATATTCAGAGTTAGCGTGTGTCAAAGAAGTTATATGGTTCCAAGTTGCATTACATTTTTTTGGAAATCCACTTCTCTTGCATAAGTGACAATATGAGCTATTGAATTCTAAGACTTTGATGTTACTGCTATGGAATGTATTCTTGAACAATTGTTACCACAAAATTTATGAAACCTGAATTGGTACCTCATTCTCTGTTGGTATTTCCTTTCGTTTGCTTCTCTGAATCTTGATAAATAAAGAATTTACACAAAACATTAGGTAACTGGGTTAGGTGAAATCAAATGCAACACAGATGGTCATTAAGACTAACTGCATCATAAAATTAGATTTTCAAATGTGTGTAAACTTTAACCCTTTTATTGTTGGACCAATTTTTTTTTCACACACATACTGAAATTTATACTTTTTCCTAAAAAAACGCACTTACAATCCAAGAAACATTATATATTTTCTGAAAGCAGAGGACCCATAGAATACAATAGTATTTACAATTTTCTATAGATCTCGATATTTGTGCACCTGTTTATTAAATCTAATTTTTCAGTTTACATTACACCTAACAAATTCAAGACCGAACTGTTTCACCCACTTCCTGCCCAGGCCATTTTTCAGTTTTCAGAACTGCCACATTTTGAATGACAATTACTTCATGCAATGCTGTACCCAAATTAATTTTATATTATTTTTTTGAGACAGATAGAGCTTTCTTTTGGTGGTATATATTAACCACTGGTTAATATAAAAAATTGCTATATAAAGGAAAAAAGACCAAACATTTTTAACAAAATTTGCAAAAGAAGCTTCTTCTGATGACACCCAGTGGGAGGGGCGTGGGAGGGGCGAAACGCGTCAAGTAATTGTAAACTTCACCATATTTCCGTTTTAGGTAAAATATGCTTGAAAAATACCTTAAAGCCAACAATTTATCCTCCGGCAACCGACACTCCATAGTGTCCGAATCGATCACTATGCCTAAAAAACTAAGCATGGTGGTCGGGCCCTCCGTCTTATCCTCCGCCAAGGGAATATCTATTACTAGGACTTCTAATGCTCTACACTACCTCCACCCTTCATATTCCTACTCCAACCAATTTCACCCTACCTTAACTTGTTTCTTTGAATTCTACCCTATTACCATTTTACATCAAAGAGAAAAAATATTCAGAGTTAGCGTGTGTCAAAGAAGTTATATGGTTCCAAGTTGCATTACATTTTTTTGGAAATCCACTTCTCTTGCATAAGGGACCATATAAGCTATTGAATTCTAAGACTTTGATGTTACTGCTATGGAATGTATTCTTGAACAATTGTTACCACAAAATTTATGAAACCTGAATTGGTACCTCATTCTCTGTTGGTATTTCCTTTCGTTTGCTTCTCTGAATCTTGATAAATAAAGAATTTACACAAAACATTAGGTAACTGGGTTAGGTGAAATCAAATGCAACACAGATGGTCATTAAGACTAACTGCATCACAAAATTAGATCTTCAAATGTGTGTAAACTTTAACCCTTTTATTGTTGGACCAATTTTTTTTTCACACACATACTGAAATTTATACTTTTTCCTAAAAAAACGCACTTACAATCCAAGAAACATAATATATTTTCTGAAAGCAGAGGACCCATAGAATACAATAGTATTTACAATTTTCTATAAATCTCGATATTTGTGCACCTGTTTATTAAATCTAATTTTTCAGTTTACATTACACCTAACAAATTCAAGACCGAACTGTTTCACCCACTTCCTGCCCAGGCCATTTTTCAGTTTTCAGAGCTGCCACATTTTGAATGACAATTACTTCATGCAACGCTGTACCCAAATACATTTTATATATATTTTTTTGAGACAGATAGAGCTTTCTTTTGATGGTATATATTAACCACTGGTTAATATAAAAAATTGCTATATAAAGGAAAAAAGACCAAACATTTTTAACAAAATTTTCAAAAGAAGCTTCTTTTGATGACACCCAGTGGGAGGGGCGAAACGCGTCAAGCAAAAGAGGATCTGTGAAGGCTGTTTGGATGCCAAGGCGGCACTTTATGCATGTTTTTTTTAGATTTTTGATGTAAGTGTAATGATTTTAAATCTTTTAAATAAAATCTTGCAGTATTACACTATATCCTTCCCTCCATTCTGTCCAAACTTTTCCTTATACGGTCGTTGACCGAGTAAAGTGTATAGGACCCTAGACCCAGAGGAGGAGGATAGGAGAGCCCATCCCAGGAAAGCAGGACATACCAACCTACCCGGTGAACGGAAGCCATCTTATCATACAGGCTTGTTTTTCCTACTTCATCTGGTGAGTGGAGAACCAGGAGGGGAGCACAGGAAGTCACCAAATTTTATTAGAGTTGTCTACCATCCACCTCAGATTTGATGAATCTTACCTGATGAACTTTACCTGATTATTTGATCACACTAGCACAATATTGGCACATGAACTTTATTTGATTATATTGGCACATGAAGTTATTGGCAACACATGCCTATGTATCAGTATATATATATATATTTTCTGATTCTATGAACTGTATTTGATTATTTATTTTAATTGTTTGCACTTTAATTGTTTGCACTTTATTGGTACCAAATTGTCACTTAGCACTTTAATTGGTCACGTTGTTATGTAGGATATCTTTATATATGGTTATGGAACATAATCACAGTAGCAGTATATAGGTGCAGCGCTGAGTTTTAATTTCTATTAGCTTTTAGACGATCCCTGAACATCCTCCTCTTCAGAGAAGCCTATCCTACCCACACCTAACAACTGTATTTTCATTTTCTCCATCAGTTCACCCCTCACAGTTATTACCTTTTGTATCACTTGACCCTCCCTTCTAGAATGTAAGCTCTAACGAGCAGGGCCCTCTGATTCCTCCTGTATTGAATTGTATTGTAACTGTACTGTCTGTCCTCATGTTGTAAAGCGCTGTGCAAACTGTTGGCACTATATCAATCCTGTATAATAATAATAACAATATGACAGTTGAAAACTATTGCAGCTCTTCAATTTAGTTAACAGTAAATGTTGCTCCTAGAAGTATTTTTTCTTAGTTGTACTATTGTTGTATGCATGCGCACTGTATGAAAGCATCTGTGTTTGCACATGTGTGGGAGTGGGGAACTTTTACTGTCTATTTGTTTTTTTATTTTTTTACATTTTTATTTTTTTTAATAAACATGTAAGATGGAGCAGTAAAGCAAACATTGTGTGGCACTACAAAAAAAGGAAGCAGAACCTGAAAGTGGTTGTAAACCCTATTATTAAACGTTATGCTACAGGTAAGCCTATATTAAGGCTTACCTGTAGCTAACCAGGATATCTCCTAAACCTGCATGGTTTAGAAGATATCCCCTGTCCCCTGCATTTTTCCCGATGACATCGGCACATGCGCACTAGAGCAAACTGATGCAATGGCACCTATGTGCCGCTGCATCAGTCTGCGTGCTATTACCGGTGTCTCCCGCGCACATGCCTGTAAGTAACTCCGGGACGACATGGCGGCCGGAGGGAGAGACGAGGATGGCTTTGGGGGCTTCAATCTGAGGTAAGTAATACATAATGAGCTAGTATGCTATGCATACTAGCTCATTATGCTTTTGTCTTGCAGGTTGTCTTTTTTTTTTTTTTTTTAACAAGCCTACTTCCTCTTTAACCGCTTCAATACCCGGCCATAGTCATATGACGCCCACAAGGTGGATCTACCATCCTGGGTGGGCGTCATATAACGTCCTCGGATTCCCGGCCGCCTGGGGGGGCGCGCGCGCGCTGCCGGCGGCGCGCGCGCGCGCCCGCGGCATCGCTCGGGACCCGGTGCGAGTGCCCGGAGGCCGCGATGTCCGCCGGGCACCCGCGATTGCCCGTTAAAACAACGGGACCGGGCGGGACCATGGAGCTGTGTGTGTAAACACACAGCTCCACGTCCTGTCAGCGGGGAGGAGACCGATCATGTGATCCCAGTACGGAGGATCACATGATCGGTCTCCTCCCCTTAAGTCCCCTCCCCCTACAGTTAGAATCACTCCTATTAGGGACACACATTAACCCCTCCAGCGCCCTCTAGTGTTAACCCCTTCCCTGCCAGTCACATTTACACAGTAATCATTGCAATTTTATAGCAACGATCGCTGTGTAAATGTGAATGGTTCCAAAAATGTGTCAAAAGTGTCCGAAGTGTCCGCCGCAATGTCGCAGTCACGAAAAAAAAATCGCAGATCCCCGCCATTACTAGTAAAAAAAATAAAATAAAAATTCAATAAATCTATCCCCTATTTTGTAGACGCTATAACTTTTGCGCAAACCGATCAATATACGCTTATTGCGTTTTTTTTTACCAAAAATATGTAGAAGAATACGTATCGGCCTAAACTGAGGAAAAAAATTGTTTTTTTTTAAAATGGGATATTTATTATAGCAAAAAGTAAAAAATATTGTGTTTTTTTTTCAAAATTGTCGCTCTTCTTTTGTTTATAGCGCAAAAAATAAAAACCGCAGGGGCGATCAAATACCACCAAAAGAAAGCTCTATTTGTGGGAAAAAAAGGACGTCAATTTTGTTTGGGTGTAACGTCGAACGACTGCGCAATTGTTAGTTAAAGCGACGCAGTGCCGAACCGCAAAAAGTGCTCTGGTAAGGAAGGGTGTTTAAAAGCCCTGTATTGAAGTGGTTAATATTCAATGAGCAAATACATGTTGCCTTAATGTGCATATACAGTATAATTGCAAATTATCGAAAGGAATAGTTTATAATGTTTAAATTGTGTTAAAAAACGTATCATAAAAAAAAATGCTAAAAAGTCCTACTTTTATAAAACATCTAGGACCGGTTTTAAAACCAAAAACATTTGTTTACTTATTTCAGAAGCAAGATGAAACGCCTAACACGCTGAGAATAACTGAGCTATAAAATGCTGTTTTTTCCAAGAAGCCAAATCGTACTTTGATGCTGAAATCTGTTTACTCCTTTTAAGAGATTGTGCTATTTGTGCGGTTCCATGGGTCTATATATTTTGTTTATACCCAAATACAATGATATTTTCTGCTTGTTCATTAGGCTCTATGAGCATAGGCCTTCTAAATATTGATTTCTAGTGTAAGTTTAATATAAACGGTGGATCATCTCAGTGGATTAGTATTCGATGGCACGCGCTCAAGCTCGGAACAGTTGCAAAGCATTTCCCGCTGGAAATACCCATAAATGTGAACTTTAAATTGATGTCGGTAGCGATATCTTTTTAAGGCTTATTCCATGCTGCAGCAGAAAGCTGCAATAACAGAGATGTCAATTTCAAGCCTGACATCAGTTAGATGTGGAGGCTCCGAACCACAAAAGTGACATTATATTAGATATAGTAATGACTTTTTTTTTAACAATTTTTTTCTACAGGATGACTTCATCACATTGGCAGTCCCTCACAACCAGAAGCAAGCAGCCATTTGTAAATAATTCAGAAGTTTAATTGGCTTTTTTAAAGAAATACAACAAAATGCCTCTCATTTTTAATAAATTGAATTTGTTTTGTTTTTCTATTAAATTCAGAAAAATATTTAATTTTTTAATTAAATTTTAAATTTTAAATAACATTTAACAAATAAACAGCTGCAGAATAAAACAGCACACAGAGATGCTGCATATGAGTTAAAAAGCTTTTGAGACCTGTAGGTGAATTCTGGAACTGAATGGTGACTATGAAAGTTGTATAAATTAGGTTTTTGCACAGACTTGGTAAACATATTTATTTATTTTTTGCAAGCTTTCATTGCTGGATACATTTCTTTGCTTACATTTTGCTCTTGCCTTTTTATATGGATACCACAGCAAATTGAACCACTGGTTTTGAATAAAGTATATAAAAGTATAAAGAACCACTGGATGGGTTTTTCAGTGCTTAACGCTTAATATATTTCTTCTTTCGCTTCAGTATCTGGTGGATTACAAATATCTACATATGCAATATTGATGTTCCATATTTATATCAAGCTGTGTTTGAAAACAACATTTGCTGTTGCAATCCTGTTCTGAATCAATATGTTTTTGTAAGCTTTTGCGTCTCAAGGTGGGCTCTTTTTCATGGTATTTATTTATCTTTTTTACGGTCGGTATTTAAGAAATGATTTTGGTATGGTCAGAATTGCTACCCTTATGCTAAAATACTTTCATAATTTTTATTTATGTTTTCATGTCTTTAATCTATTTTATTGTGCCAGTGTTTTCTGTTCTTCTGCCTCCCCCTCCCCACCATTTGGGGGATTAAGTGGACATATATTTAGGTAAATGTGGATAAAATAAAGATATTTTCTATTATTCTTCGGATCAAATTTCCTGAAATTTATTTACCCTAAATTATCTTAATCTGATCTATAAGCCCCTCTATTTCTATGTTCATGAGAAACATTTACTGTTCGTAATTAGGGTTGAGCGAACCCGAACTGTAAAGTTTGGGTCCGTACCAGACTTTTGGGTGTTCGGGACCCGGAACCGAACCCGAACTATTGGCTGTAAGTTCGGGTTCGGGTTCGGTGTTCGGCGCTGTATTGGCGCCTTTTTAACAGCTGCAGGGCAGCCAATCGACGATCGTTTCACTAGTGTGCCTTTAGAAGCCATCACAGCCATGCCTACTAATGGCATGGCTGTGATTGGCCAGTGCAGCATGTGACCCAGCCTCTATATATAGGTCAGACACACAGCCCACAGCGTCATTCTGCTATAGACAGGTTCCTGTGCTGCCGAGAGGATTTTAGGAGTTAGTGTGATTCAGTCAGTCAGGCAGTCAGCATTCCTTAACTTTGCTTCTAATTAGTTAGATCAGTGAGCGATCTAGATAGCTAGAGTAGAGTAGGGAGTTTCTTTATTATTAAGCAAAAGAAAGAGGCAGAGAGAATTATTGAAGAGATTCCTAAATCAATTGTACCCTGGCTGGGGTGCAGTGCACAGTCACAGTAACAGTGCCATGAGGCCAGTGCCAGACAAAATATAAAAGTTTTACCTGCAAGCTCAGTGCACCATTAGGACCAACACTGCATATAGTAAGAGATACACCATAGTCTGTGTGTATTCTGATATTGGAAAAACTTTGCATAAAAATGTAATTTTGCTTTTTTTTTTTTTTCCCCAATAGCATTTTCTGCGTGTTCATACATACACGCTGTAGACAGTATCCGTGTATTCTGATATTGCAAAAACATTGCAAAAAATTTTAATTTTGCTGTGTTTTTTTTTTTCCCCAATAGCATTTTCTGCGTTTTTATAAACGCTTTACATACTGTCCGTGTATTCTGATATTGCAAAAACATTGCAAAAAAATTTAATTTTGTAGTGTTTTTTTTTCCCCAATAGCATTTTCTGCGTTTTCATAAACGCTTTACATACTGTCCATGTATTCTGATATTGCAAAAACATTGCAAAAAAATAAAATTTTGCAGTGTTTTTTTTTTCTTCCCAATAGCATTTTCTGCGTTTTCATAAACGCTTTTACATACTGTCCGTGTATTCTGATATTGCAAAAACATTGCAAAAAAATTTAATTTTGCAGTGTTTTTTTTCTTCCCAATAGCATTTTTTCTGCGTTTTCATAAACGCTTTACATACTGTCCGTGTATTCTGATATTGCAAAAACATTGCAAAAAAATTTAATTTTGCAGTGTTTTTTTTCCCCAATAGCATTTTCTGCGTTTTCATAAACGCTTTACATACTGTCCGTGTATTCTGATATTGGAAAAACATTGCAAAAAAATTAAATTTTGCAGTGTTTTTTTTTCCCCAATAGCATTTTCTGCGTTTTCATAAACGCTTTACATACTGTCCGTGTATTCTGATATTGGAAAAACATTGCAAAAAAATTTAATTTTGCAGTGTTTTTTTTTTTTTCCCCAATAGCATTTTCTGCGTTTTCATAAACGCTTTACATACTGTCCGTGTATTCTGATATTGGAAAAACATTGCAAAAAAAATTAATTTTGCTGTGTTTTTTTTTCCCCAATAGCATTTTCTGCGTTTCATAAACGCTTTACATACTGTCCGTGTATTCTGATATTGCAAAAACATTGCAAAAAAATTTAATTTTGCAGTGTTTTTTTTCTTCCCAATAGCATTTTCTGCGTTTTCATAAACGCTTTACATACTGTCCGTGTATTCTGATATTGGAAAAACATTGCAAAAAAATTTAATTTTGCAGTGTTTTTTTTTCCCCAATAGCATTTTCTGCGTTTTCATAAACGCTTTACATACTGTCCGTGTATTCTGATATTGAAAAAACATTGCAAAAAAATTTAATTTTGCAGTGTTTTTTTTTTTTCCCAATAGCATTTTCTGCGTGTTCATAAACGCTTTAGACACTGTACGTGTATTCTGCTATATACAAAAACACCCATTTAGGGCGAGATCATGAATTTTGAAAATATGAGGAGATTATCAAAAAGGGGACATGGCCCGGGTCGTGGTGCTGCTGGTGGCGCTCCTGTTGCAGGGAGAGGACGTGGTCGATCTGTGCCAGCTACACGCACTAGTGAAACACCTTCCTCAGGTGCGAGTAGGCGACAGAGCCTGCAGCAGTATTTTGGCGCGCCTAATGAGGCTGTACGAATGTTGAGGCCAGGACAAGTACAGGCGATAGTAGATTGGGTTGCTGCTGACAGTGCCTCCGGTTCCTTCACATTGTCTCCCACCCAGTCTCCTGATGAAAGTTCAGAGTTGGCACCTGCAGCTGATGTCCATCAGTCTTTCACCTCACCCCCTTGCAAATCAGCCAATCAGTCTGAGCCCCAAATCATGCAGCAGTCTCTTCTGCTTTTTGATGACTCTGTTAGCACGGTTTCCCAGGGCCATCCACCTAGCCCTGCCCCAGAAGTGGAAGAGATTGTGTGCACCGATGCCCAACCACTTATGTTTCATGATGAGTACATGGGAGGACCATCGCAGCACGTCTCGGATGATGATGAAACACAGGTGCCAACTGCTGCTGCTTTCGCCATTGTGCAGACCGACAAGGAGGGCAGGGGTGAATTTTGGGTGGAAGATGATGTGGAGGACGATGAGGTCCTTGACCCCACATGGAATCAATGTCATGTGACCAGTGTAGTTCAAGAGGAAGAGGCGGTGGTCGCACAGAGCCACCAGCACAGCAAAAAATGGAGCAGGGTGCAAAAGCGGAGCGTCTGTCCCCTAGACAGTACGTCTACACCAAAGCCAGGTGCAAGGAGTTCCCTAGCGTGGCAGTTCTTCAGACAATGTCCTGATGACAAGACACGAGTGGTTTGCACGCTGTGCAATCAGAGCTTGAAGCGAGGCATAAACGTTCTCAACCTGAGCACAACCTGCATGACCAGGCATCTAAGTGCAAAGCACGAGATGCAGTGGAGTAGACACCTCAAAAACCAAGAAAGGTCTCTGGCTCCTTCTGCTTCCTCTTCTGCTGCAGTCTCGGCCTCTTCATCCACCTCTGTAGTGACAGTGACACCTGCCAACCCGCAAACAGAGGATCTGCCAGCAACACTACCACCTGGGTCACCAACCATCTCCACAATGTCCCATGGAAGCGTTCAGCTCTCTATTTCCCAAACACTGGAGCGGAAGAGGAAGTACCCCCCTAGCCACCCACGATCCCTGGCCCTGAATGCCAGAATTTCAAAATTCCTCGCCTTTGAAATGCTGTCATTCCGTCTGGTGGAGATGCAGAGTTTTAAAAGGCTGATGTCATTGGCTGTCCCACAGTACGTCGTGCCCAGCCGCCACTACTTTTCCAGACGAGCTATCCCTTCCCTGCACAACCAAGTGTGGGACAAAATCAGGTGTGCACTGCGCAACGCCATCTGTGGCAAGGTCCACCTAACTATGGATGCGCGGACCAGTAAGCACGGTCAGGGACGTTATATCTCCCTAACAGCACACTGGGTAAATGTAGTGGCGGCTGGGCTTGAGGCGGATAGCAGTTTGGCGCATGTCCTTCCACCACCGAGGATTGCAGGGCACTTCAGTTTGCCTCCTGTTGCTAACTCCTCCTACTCCGCCTCCTCATCCTCTACCGCCTCCTCATCCGGTCAGTGTAACACCTTCACCACCAACTTCAGCACAGCCAGGGCTAAACGACAGCAGGCAGTTTTAAAACTTTCCTGTTTGGGGGAAAAACCCCACACCGCGCAGGAGTTGTGGAGGGACATGGAACAACAGACCGATGAGTGGTTGGTGGCAGTGAGCCTCAAGCCCGGCCTGGTGGTGTGCAATAATGGGCGAAGTCTCGTAGCAGCTCTGGGCCTTGCCGGTTTGACGCACATCCCTTGCCTGGCGCATGTGCTGAACTTGGTGGTCCAGAGGTTCCTGAAGAATTACCCCGATATGCCAGAGCTGCTGCAGAAAGTGCGGGCCGTCTGTGCGCACTTTCGGCGTTCTCACCCTGCTGCTGCTCGCCTGTCAGCGCTGCAGCGTAACTTCGGCCTTCCCGCTCACCGTCTCATATGTGACGTGCCCACAAGGTGGAACTCCACCTTGCACGTGCTTGCCAGACTGTGCGAGCAGCAGCAGGCGATAGTGGAGTTTCAGCTGCAGCACGCACGCGTGAGTCGCTCTGCGGAACAGCACCACTTCACCGCCAATAACTGGGCCTCCATGTGAGACCTGTGTGCCTTGTTGCGCTGTTTCGAGTACTCCACCAACATGGCCAGTGCCGATGACGCCGTTCTCAGCGTTACTATCCCAGTTCTATGCCTCCTTGAAAAAACTCTTCAGGCGATGATTGAAGAGGATGTGGCACAGGATGAGGAGGAGGAGGAGGAGGAAGAGGGTTCATTTCCAAGGCTTTCAGGGCAGTCATTTACAAGTGGCTACGAGGGTGGGTTCCTGCACCAACAAGCGCCAGGTACACAATTGTCTGGCAGCACAGTTCTGGAGGATGACGAGGTGGAGGATGAGGAGGAGATGGAGGAGGAGTAGGAACCATGTTCACAGCAGGGTGGCACCAAGACCAGCTCATGTCCATCACTGGTGCGTGGCTGGGGTGATACAGAGGACACAGACGATACACCTCCCACAGAGGACAGCTTTTCCTTGCCTCTGGGCAGCCTGGCACACATGAGCGATTACATGCTGCAGTGTCTCCGCAATGACCGCCGAGTTGCCCACATTTTAACTGGTGCTGATTATTGGGTGGCCACCCTGCTGGATCCCCGTTTACAAGGACAACGTGCCGTCCTTAATTACCTCACTGGAGCGTGATCGTAAGATGCGCGAGTACAAGCGCACGCTGGTAGACGCGCTGCTGGTGGCATTCCCACTTGGAAGCGGGGGTACGGTGGAAGCACAAGGCGAAGGCAGAGGAGGAGGAAGAGGTCGCCAACGCAGCCAGGGCACCGCCAGCACCTTGCAAGGCAGGGTTAGCATAGACGCAATGTGGAAAAGCTTTGTCAGCACGCCACAACAACCAGCACCACCAGCTGAGATGGAACGTCTTAGCAGGAGGCAGCATTTCACCAACATGGTGGAGCAGTATGTGTGCACACGCCTACACGTACTACATGACGGGTCTGCCCCCTCCAACTTCTGGGTCTCCAAATTGGGCACATGGCCTGAGCTTGCCCTTTACGCCTTGGAGGTGCTGGCCTGCCCTGCCGCCAGTGTATTATCTGAACGTGTATTTAGCACGGCAGGGGGCGTTATCACAGACAAGCGCAGCCGCCTGTCCAGAGCCAATGTGGACAAGCTCACGTTCATTAAAATGAACCAGGCATGGATCCCACAGGACTTGGCCGTACCTTGTGCAGAATAGACACATATACCCGTGTTCTGACGAAAACTGTCTTGCTATCGGATAGTGTCCGGCCACTTACTGCGCAGGTGCAGTGCTTGCGCAGTACGGAGGACAAGGAGATTCACAAAATCTCCAAAGATGAACGTCGCCTGCACAGTGAGTGCAGGTTCAAGCCCGACCATCCAAGTGGTCATACGGTAGCACATAGTAACAGGGCCCCTCACGGGCTCGCTTGGCTAGGCTTCAACCTCGGATGATGTGGCTTGAACCTGGAGTCACCGCGCATCGTCTTCGGAGAGTTTCGAAATCCCCTTGTCCTACGTACTGAGCAAGCGCAGTACAGGGCGGACACTATGCGACGGGGGACAGAATTCGACACATCATTCACCACTAGCCTTACCCAGCCATTGTTGTATTTTTGAACCAGTGTTGGCTACCTCGTCCTCCTCCACCGCCGCTCCCACCTTCACCGCCACATCCACCGCCACCTCAACCTCCTACTCCATTTGAATTTCGTCCTCCTAGGTCAAGATTATAATTTTTTCATTTTTTTTAATTTCCAAGTATTTTATTTTCCCACTATCTTATCCATTAAATTGAATATTTTTTTTCCAGAAAGTGCGTATTCTGGGGTATTCCCACCATATGTGCGGCATCGTGCCGTTGAGTTATTCACCAGATAAAGCACTAATGAAAATGCTGCAGCCCTGAGACTTGATATGCTTAGGTGCATTACTGCCAGGGCCATATTAACAGAGGGGCTTTTGGAGTTGCAGCTCCAGGCCCCTTACTTTAAGATAGGCCCATTTGCCAAAAAAAAAAACGATTGAGTTTTGAGGGTAAAGTACCATTGGACCCAGCTGTCCAATAAAAATGCTGCATTGGAGGCACACCTCTAACTGCAGAGTCATAGAAGGGGGCATGTGTTTAAAATACACATGCTCCCTTTCAGCCCAGCCCTCTTAATTAGAAGGAAATAACATGGGTTTAGGTATGAAATTTACCCACAATCCCATGTTTTTCTCACGCAGTTAAGAGGGAGAAAGAGCATCTTCTGCTGCTGAAAAGGTACTGTTATAATAAAGGTAAATCAAATCTATTATTATGCTCTATGTTATAACATAATAATTTATTATTTATCTATTTACTGTTAAATTACTGGTTTGAAGTAGGGATGAGCCTGATGTTCGAGTCGAATGTAAGTTCGACTCGAACATCGGGTGTTCGCCGAATAGCGAACAATTTGGCGTGTTCGGGGCAAATTTGAATTTAATTTTGCGGTGTTTTTTTTCTTCCCAATAGCATTTTCTGCGTTTTCATAAACGCTTTACATACTGTCCGTGTATTCTGATATTGCAAAAACATTGCAAAAAAATTTAATTTTACAGTGTTTATTTTCTTCCCAATAGCATTTTCTGCGTTTTCATAAACGCTTTACATACTGTCCGTGTATTCTGATATTGGAAAAAACATTGCAAAAAATTTAATTTTGCAGTGTTTTATTTTCCCCAATAGCATTTTCTGCGTTTTCATAAACGCTTTACATACTGTCCTTGTATTCTGATATTGGAAAAACATTGCAAAAAAATTTAATTTTGCAGTGTTTTTTTTCCCCAATAGCATTTTCTGCGTTTTCATAAACGCTTTACATACTGTCCGTGTATTCTGATATTGAAAAAACATTGCAAAAAAATTTAATTTTGCAGTGTTTTTTTTTTCCCAATAGCATTTTCTGCGTGTTCATAAACGCTTTAGACACTGTACGTGTATTCTGCTATATACAAAAACACCCATTTAGGGCGAGATCATGAATTTTGAAAATATGAGGAGATCATCAAAAAGGGGACGTGGCCCGGGTCGTGGTGCTGCTGGTGGCGCTCCTGTTGCAGGGAGAGGACGTGGTCGATCTGTGCCAGCTACACGCACTAGTGAAACACCTTCCTCAGGTGCGAGTAGGCGACAGAGCCTGCAGCAGTATTTTGGCGCGCCTAATGAGGCTGTACGAATGTTGAGGCCAGGACAAGTACAGGCGATAGTAGATTGGGTTGCTGCTGACAGTGCCTCCGGTTCCTTCACATTGTCTCCCATCCAGTCTCCTGATGAAAGTTCAGAGTTGGCACCTGCAGCTGATGTCCATCAGTCTTTCACCTCACCCCCTTGCAAATCAGCCAATCAGTCTGAGCCCCAAATCATGCAGCAGTCTCTTCTGCTTTTTGATGACTCTGTTAGCATGGTATCCCAGGGCCATCCACCTAGCCCTGCCCCAGAAGTGGAAGAGATTGTGTGCACCGATGCCCAACCACTTATGTTTCATGATGAGTACATGGGAGGACCATCGCAGCACGTCTCGGATGATGACGAAACACAGGTGCCAACTGCTGCTGCTTTCGCCATTGTGCAGACCGACAAGGAGGGCAGGGGTGAATTTTGGGTGGAAGATGATGTGGAGGACGATGAGGTCCTTGACCCCACATGGAATCAACGTCATGCAGGTGACCAGTGTAGTTCAAGAGGAAGAGGCGGTGGTCGCACAGAGCCACCAGCACAGGAGAAAAGGGAGCAGGGTGCAAAAGCGGAGCGTCTGTCCCCTAGACAGTACGTCTGCTACTGCCCAACGCAGCAAGGGACCGAGCACACCAAAGCCAGGTGCAAGGAGTTCCCTAGCATGGCAGTTCTTCAGACAATGTCCTGATGACAAGACACGAGTGGTTTGCACGCTGTGCAATCAGAGCTTGAAGTGAGGCATAAACGTTCTCAACCTGAGCACAACCTGCATGACCAGGCATCTAAGTGCAAAGCACGAGATGCAGTGGAGTAGACACCTCAAAAACCAAGAAAGGTCTCTGGCTCCTCCTGCTTCCTCTTCTGCTGCAGTCTCGGCCTCTTCATCCACCTCTGTAGTGACAGTGACACCTGCCAACCCGCAAACAGAGGATCTGCCAGCAACACTACCACCTGGGTCACCAACCATCTCCACAATGTCCCATGGAAGCGTTCAGCTCTCTATTTCCCAAACACTGGAGCGGAAGAGGAAGTACCCCCCTAGCCACCCACGATCCCTGGCCCTGAATGCCAGAATTTCAAAATTCCTCGCCTTTGAAATGCTGTCATTCCGTCTGGTGGAGATGCAGAGTTTTAAAAGGCTGATGTCATTGGCTGTCCCACAGTACGTCGTGCCCAGCCGCCACTACTTTTCCAGACGAGCTATCCCTTCCCTGCACAACCAAGTGTGGGACAAAATCAGGTGTGCACTGCGCAACGCCATCTGTGGCAAGGTCCACCTAACTATGGATGCGCGGACCAGTAAGCACGGTCAGGGACGTTATATCTCCCTAACAGCACACTGGGTAAATGTAGTGGCGGCTGGGCTTGAGGCGGATAGCAGTTTGGCGCATGTCCTTCCACCACCGAGGATTGCAGGGCACTTCAGTTTGCCTCCTGTTGCTAACTCCTCCTACTCCGCCTCCTCATCCTCTACCGCCTCCTCATCCGGTCAGTGTAACACCTTCACCACCAACTTCAGCACAGCCAGGGCTAAACGACAGCAGGCAGTTTTAAAACTTTCCTGTTTGGGGGAAAAACCCCACACCGCGCAGGAGTTGTGGAGGGACATGGAACAACAGACCGATGAGTGGTTGGTGGCAGTGAGCCTCAAGCCCGGCCTGGTGGTGTGCGATAATGGGCGAAATCTCGTAGCAGCTCTGGGCCTTGCCGGTTTGACGCACATCCCTTGCCTGGCGCATGTGCTGAACTTGGTGGTCCAGAGGTTCCTGAAGAATTACCCCGATATGCCAGAGCTGCTGCAGAAAGTGCGGGCCGTCTGTGCGCACTTTCGGCGTTCTCACCCTGCTGCTTCTCGCCTGTCAGCGCTGCAGCGTAACTTCGGCCTTCCCGCTCACCGTCTCATATGTGACGTGCCCACAAGGTGGAACTCCACCTTGCACGTGCTTGCCAGACTGTGCGAGCAGCAGCAGGCGATAGTGGAGTTTCAGCTGCAGCACGCACGCGTGAGTCGCTCTGCGGAACAGCACCACTTCACCGCCAATAACTGGGCCTCCATGTGAGACCTGTGTGCCTTGTTGCGCTGTTTCGAGTACTCCACCAACATGGCCAGTGCCGATGACGCCGTTCTCAGCGTTACTATCCCAGTTCTATGCCTCCTTGAAAAAACTCTTCAGGCGATGATTGAAGAGGATGTGGCACAGGATGAGGAGGAGGAGGAGGAGGAAGAGGGTTCATTTCCAAGGCTTTCAGGGCAGTCATTTACAAGTGGCTACGAGGGTGGGTTCCTGCACCAACAAGCGCCAGGTACACAATTGTCTGGCAGCACAGTTCTGGAGGATGACGAGGTGGAGGATGAGGAGGAGATGGAGGAGGAGTAGGAACCATGTTCACAGCAGGGTGGCACCAAGACCAGCTCATGTCCATCACTGGTGCGTGGCTGGGGTGATACAGAGGACACAGACGATACACCTCCCACAGAGGACAGCTTTTCCTTGCCTCTGGGCAGCCTGGCACACATGAGCGATTACATGCTGCAGTGTCTCCGCAATGACCGCCGAGTTGCCCACATTTTAACTGGTGCTGATTATTGGGTGGCCACCCTGCTGGATCCCCGTTTACAAGGACAACGTGCCGTCCTTAATTACCTCACTGGAGCGTGATCGTAAGATGCGCGAGTACAAGCGCACGCTGGTAGACGCGCTGCTGGTGGCATTCCCACTTGGAAGCGGGGGTACGGTGGAAGCACAAGGCGAAGGCAGAGGAGGAGGAAGAGGTCGCCAACGCAGCCAGGGCACCGCCAGCACCTTGCAAGGCAGGGTTAGCATAGACGCAATGTGGAAAAGCTTTGTCAGCACGCCACAACAACCAGCACCACCAGCTGAGATGGAACGTCTTAGCAGGAGGCAGCATTTCACCAACATGGTGGAGCAGTATGTGTGCACACGCCTACACGTACTACATGACGGGTCTGCCCCCTCCAACTTCTGGGTCTCCAAATTGGGCACATGGCCTGAGCTTGCCCTTTACGCCTTGGAGGTGCTGGCCTGCCCTGCCGCCAGTGTATTATCTGAACGTGTATTTAGCACGGCAGGGGGCGTTATCACAGACAAGCGCAGCCGCCTGTCCAGAGCCAATGTGGACAAGCTCACGTTCATTAAAATGAACCAGGCATGGATCCCACAGGACTTGGCCGTACCTTGTGCAGAATAGACACATATACCGGTGTTCTGACGAAAACTGTCTTGCTATCGGATAGTGTCCGGCCACTTACTGCGCAGGTGCAGTGCTTGCGCAGTACGGAGGACAAGGAGATTCACAAAATCTCCAAAGATGAACGTCGCCTGCACAGTGAGTGCAGGTTCAAGCCCGACCATCCAAGTGGTCATACGGTAGCACATAGTAACAGGGCCCCTCACGGGCTCGCTTGGCTAGGCTTCAACCTCGGATGATGTGGCTTGAACCTGGAGTCACCGCGCATCGTCTTCGGAGAGTTTCGAAATCCCCTTGTCCTACGTACTGAGCAAGCGCAGTACAGGGCGGACACTATGCGACGGGGGACAGAATTCGACACATCATTCACCACTAGCCTTACCCAGCCATTGTTGTATTTTTGAACCAGTGTTGGCTACCTCGTCCTCCTCCACCGCCGCTCCCACCTTCACCGCCACATCCACCGCCACCTCAACCTCCTACTCCATTTGAATTTCGTCCTCCTAGGTCAAGATTATAATTTTTTCATTTTTTTTAATTTCCAAGTATTTTATTTTCCCACTATCTTATCCATTAAATTGAATATTTTTTTTCCAGAAAGTGCGTATTCTGGGGTATTCCCACCATATGTGCGGCATCGTGCCGTTGAGTTATTCACCAGATAAAGCACTAATGAAAATGCTGCAGCCCTGAGACTTGATATGCTTAGGTGCATTACTGCCAGGGCCATATTAACAGAGGGGCTTTTGGAGTTGCAGCTCCAGGCCCCTTACTTTAAGATAGGCCCATTTGCCAAAAAAAAAAAACGATTGAGTTTTGAGGGTAAAGTACCATTGGACCCAGCTGTCCAATAAAAATGCTGCATTGGAGGCACACCTCTAACTGCAGAGTCATAGAAGGGGGCATGTGTTTAAAATACACATGCTCCCTTTCAGCCCAGCCCTCTTAATTAGAAGGAAATAACATGGGTTTAGGTATGAAATTTACCCACAATCCCATGTTTTTCTCACGCAGTTAAGAGGGAGAAAGAGCATCTTCTGCTGCTGAAAAGGTACTGTTATAATAAAGGTAAATCAAATCTATTATTATGCTCTATGTTATAACATAATAATTTATTATTTATCTATTTACTGTTAAATTACTGGTTTGAAGTAGGGATGAGCCTGATGTTCGAGTCGAATGTAAGTTCGACTCGAACATCGGGTGTTCGCCGAATAGCGAACAATTTGGCGTGTTCGGGGCAAATTTGAATTTAATTTTGCGGTGTTTTTTTTCTTCCCAATAGCATTTTCTGCGTTTTCATAAACGCTTTACATACTGTCCGTGTATTCTGATATTGCAAAAACATTGCAAAAAAATTTAATTTTACAGTGTTTATTTTCTTCCCAATAGCATTTTCTGCGTTTTCATAAACGCTTTACATACTGTCCATGTATTCTGATATTGGAAAAACATTGCAAAAAAATTTAATTTTGCAGTGTTTTATTTTCCCCAATAGCATTTTCTGCGTTTTCATAAACGCTTTACATACTGTCCTTGTATTCTGATATTGGAAAAACATTGCAAAAAAATTTAATTTTGCAGTGTTTTTTTTCCCCAATAGCATTTTCTGCGTTTTCATAAACGCTTTACATACTGTCCGTGTATTCTGATATTGAAAAAACATTGCAAAAAAATTTAATTTTGCAGTGTTTTTTTTTTTCCCAATAGCATTTTCTGCGTGTTCATAAACGCTTTAGACACTGTACGTGTATTCTGCTATATACAAAAACACCCATTTAGGGCGAGATCATGAATTTTGAAAATATGAGGAGATCATCAAAAAGGGGACGTGGCCCGGGTCGTGGTGCTGCTGGTGGCGCTCCTGTTGCAGGGAGAGGACGTGGTCGATCTGTGCCAGCTACACGCACTAGTGAAACACCTTCCTCAGGTGCGAGTAGGCGACAGAGCCTGCAGCAGTATTTTGGCGCGCCTAATGAGGCTGTACGAATGTTGAGGCCAGGACAAGTACAGGCGATAGTAGATTGGGTTGCTGCTGACAGTGCCTCCGGTTCCTTCACATTGTCTCCCATCCAGTCTCCTGATGAAAGTTCAGAGTTGGCACCTGCAGCTGATGTCCATCAGTCTTTCACCTCACCCCCTTGCAAATCAGCCAATCAGTCTGAGCCCCAAATCATGCAGCAGTCTCTTCTGCTTTTTGATGACTCTGTTAGCATGGTATCCCAGGGCCATCCACCTAGCCCTGCCCCAGAAGTGGAAGAGATTGTGTGCACCGATGCCCAACCACTTATGTTTCATGATGAGTACATGGGAGGACCATCGCAGCACGTCTCGGATGATGACGAAACACAGGTGCCAACTGCTGCTGCTTTCGCCATTGTGCAGACCGACAAGGAGGGCAGGGGTGAATTTTGGGTGGAAGATGATGTGGAGGACGATGAGGTCCTTGACCCCACATGGAATCAACGTCATGCAGGTGACCAGTGTAGTTCAAGAGGAAGAGGCGGTGGTCGCACAGAGCCACCAGCACAGGAGAAAAGGGAGCAGGGTGCAAAAGCGGAGCGTCTGTCCCCTAGACAGTACGTCTGCTACTGCCCAACGCAGCAAGGGACCGAGCACACCAAAGCCAGGTGCAAGGAGTTCCCTAGCATGGCAGTTCTTCAGACAATGTCCTGATGACAAGACACGAGTGGTTTGCACGCTGTGCAATCAGAGCTTGAAGTGAGGCATAAACGTTCTCAACCTGAGCACAACCTGCATGACCAGGCATCTAAGTGCAAAGCACGAGATGCAGTGGAGTAGACACCTCAAAAACCAAGAAAGGTCTCTGGCTCCTCCTGCTTCCTCTTCTGCTGCAGTCTCGGCCTCTTCATCCACCTCTGTAGTGACAGTGACACCTGCCAACCCGCAAACAGAGGATCTGCCAGCAACACTACCACCTGGGTCACCAACCATCTCCACAATGTCCCATGGAAGCGTTCAGCTCTCTATTTCCCAAACACTGGAGCGGAAGCGGAAGTACCCCCCCAGCCACCCGCGATCCCTGGCCCTGAATGCCAGAATTTCAAAATTCCTTGCCTTTGAAATGCTGTCATTCCGTCTGGTTTAGACGCAGAGTTTTAAAAGGCTGATGTCATTGGCTGTCCCACAGTACGTCGTGCCCAGCCGCCACTACTTTTCCAGACAAGCTATCCCTTCCCTGCACAACCAAGTGGGGGACAAAATCAGGTGTGCACTGCGCAACGCCATCTGTGGCAAGGTCCACCTAACTATGGATGCGCGGACCAGTAAGCACGGTCAGGGACGTTATATCTCCCTAACAGCACACTGGGTAAATGTAGTGGCGGCTGGGCTTGAGGCGGATAGCAGTTTGGCGCATGTCCTTCCACCACCGAGGATTGCAGGGCACTTCAGTTTGCCTCCTGTTGCTAACTCCTCCTACTCCGCCTCCTCATCCTCTACCGCCTCCTCATCAGCGTAACACCTTCACCACCAACTTCAGCACAGCCAGGGCTAAACGACAGCAGGCAGTTTTAAAACGTTCCTGTTTGGAGTAAAAACCCCACACCGCGCAGGAGTTGTGGAGGGACATGGAACAACAGACCGATGAGTGGTTGGTGGCAGTGAGCCTCAAGCCCGGCCTGGTGGTGTGCGATAATGGGCGAAATCTCGTAGCAGCTCTGGGCCTTGCCGGTTTGACGCACATCCCTTGCCTGGCGCATGTGCTGAACTTGGTGGTCCAGAGGTTCCTGAAGAATTACCCCGATATGCCAGAGCTGCTGCAGAAAGTGCGGGCCGTCTGTGCGCACTTTCGGCGTTCTCACCCTGCTGCTTCTCGCCTGTCAGCGCTGCAGCGTAACTTCGGCCTTCCCGCTCACCGTCTCATATGTGACGTGCCCACAAGGTGGAACTCCACCTTGCACGTGCTTGCCAGACTGTGCGAGCAGCAGCAGGCGATAGTGGAGACTCAGCTGCAGCACGCACGCGTGAGTCGCTCTGCGGAACAGCACCACTTCACCGCCAATAACTGGGCCTCCATGCGAGACCTGTGTGCCTTGTTGCGCTGTTTCGAGTACTCCACCAACATGGCCAGTGCCGATGACGCCGTTCTCAGCGTTACTATCCCAGTTCTATGCCTCCTTGAAAAAACTCTTCAGGCGATGATTGAAGAGGATGTGGCACAGGATGAGGAGGAGGAGGAGGAGGAAGAGGGTTCATTTCCAAGGCTTTCAGGGCAGTCATTTACAAGTGGCTACGAGGGTGGGTTCCTGCACCAACAAGCGCCAGGTACACAATTGTCTGGCAGCACAGTTCTGGAGGATGACGAGGTGGAGGATGAGGAGGAGATGGAGGAGGAGGAGGAACCATGTTCACAGCAGGGTGGCACCCAGACCAGCTCATGTCCATCACTGGTGCGTGGCTGGGGGGATACAGAGGACACAGATGATACACCTCCCACAGAGGACAGCTTTTCCTTGCCTCTGGGCAGCCTGGCACACATGAGCGATTACATGCTGCAGTGTCTCCGCAACGACCGCCGAGTTGCCCACATTTTAACTGGTGCTGATTATTGGGTGGCCACCCTGCTGGATCCCCGTTACAAGGACAACGTGCCGTCCTTAATTACCTCACTGGAGCGTGATTGTAAGATGCGCGAGTACAAGCGCACGCTGGTAGACGCGCTGCTGGTGGCATTCCCACTTGGAAGCGGGGGTACGGTGGAAGCACAAGGCGAAGGCAGAGGAGGAGGAAGAGGTCGCCAATGCAGCCGGGGCACCGCCAGCACCTTGCAAGGCAGGGTTAGCATAGATGCAATGTGGAAAAGCTTTGTCAGCACGCCACAACAACCAGCACCACCAGCTGAGATGGAACGTCTTAGCAGGAGGCAGCATTTCACCAACATGGTGGAGCAGTATGTGTGCACACGCCTACACGTACTACATGACGGGTCTGCCCCCTCCAACTTCTGGGTCTCCAAATTGGGCACATGGCCTGAGCTTGCCCTTTACGCCTTGGAGGTGCTGGCCTGCCCTGCCGCCAGTGTATTATCTGAACGTGTATTTAGCACGGCAGGGGGGCGTTATCACAGACAAGCGCAGCCGCCTGTCCAGAGCCAATGTGGACAAGCTCACGTTCATTAAAATGAACCAGGCATGGATCCCACAGGACTTGGCCGTACCTTGTGCACAATAGACACATATACCGGTGTTCTGACGAAAACTGTCTTGCTATCGGATAGTGTCCGGCCACTTACTGTGCAGGTGCAGTGCTTGCGCAGTACGGAGGACAAGGAGATTCACAAAATCTCCAAAGATGAACGTCGCCTGCGCAGTGAGTGCAGGTTCAAGCCCGACCATCCAAGTGGACATACGGTAGCACATAGTAACAGGGCCCCTCACGGGCTCGCTTGGCTAGGCTGGCTTCAACCTCGGATGATGTGGCTTGAACCTGGAGTCACCGCGCATCGTCTTCGGAGAGTTTCGAAATCCCCTTGTCCTACGTACTGAGCAAGCGCAGTACAGGGCGAACACTATGCGACGGGGGACAGAATTCGACACATCATTCACCACTAGCCTTACCCAGCCATTGTTGTATTTTTGAACCAGTGTTGGCTACCTCGTCCTCCTCCACCGCCGCTCCCACCTCCACCGCCACATCCACCGCCACCTCAACCTCCTACTCCATTTGAATTTCGTCCTCCTAGGTCAAGATTATAATTTTTTCATTTTTTTTAATTTCCAAGTATTTTATTTTCCCACTATCTTATCCATTAAATTGAATAATTTTTTTCCAGAAAGTGCGTATTCTGGGGTATTCCCACCATATGTGCGGCATTGTGCCGTTGAGTTTCTGAGGTTTTTAATGACTTCCTGTACCTCTTCTGCTGAGAAGGGGGCCTCCAGCATTTATTTTTTATTTTTTATTTTTTTATGTTATTTTAAGTTATTTCCCTATCCACATTTGTTTGCAGATCACTTGCCATGCTCTTAACAACATTTTGTTGCCATTTGCAGCCCTCTAGCCCTTTCCATGACCTTTTTACAGCCATTTTAGTGTTCAAAAGTCCGGGTCCCCATTGACTTCAATGGGGTTCGGAGTTCGAGGTCAAGTTCGGGTCAAGTTCGGTCCCGAACCCGGACTTTTTTCCGAAGTTCGGCCGAACCCGCCGAACCCGAACATCCAGATGTCCGCTCAACTCTATTCGTAATGCATAATGTAGAGTTTGAAGTGTCTGGTTCAAATATGGCTCAGATTTCATTACAGCTGTCACGCAGACACAGACCATTGATTTCCCTCTAAACCCAAGGTTGATGTCATGGAGAAGAGGACCAAATACTAGGGGCTTTGACAACTTTTATAGAGCAGCGGTGGCAGAGAGTCTGAATAGTTTCACCAGTAGGGATGAGCCCCGTGTTCGATTCGAACCCATGTTCGAATCGAACATCAGCTGTTCGTCCGTTTCTTCGAAACCAGAACTTTGTGGGCCGTTCGCATCAAATTCGTGTGATACGAACGGCCCACAATGCATTGCGTCAGTCGCAGTGCATTGCTGGCTGATGATTGGCCAAGCATGCACTGTGACCCCGCATGCTTGTCCAATTACAGCGCTGGCAGCGAGGAGATGCATAATTGGCCACAGGCAGGATGACTATGGCCAATTATAGCTCAGAGGGGTTTAGTACACGCCCCACACTATATAAGCCCGCCAGTGCGGCGGCCTTGTGTAGTGTTGTGCGGCGTTCATAGAGAGCAGGATAGGCAGGGACAGTGTCAGCTGTGCTTTATACTTCTTTAGATAGCGCTGTTACAGTGAGTGTATTGTTCAGGGAGAGAGCAGGATAGGCAGGGACAGTGTCAGCTTTGCTTTGCTTCCTAACCTAGCGCTGTTACAGTGGGTGTAGTGTGCCTCCTGCACACTGCACAGCATACACCTGAATCTACCCCCTCATTGCTGGTGTTGTGTAGTTGATTTGTGCAACACAGGCATCTGCCTAATCTTCAGTCATGTCATTTACACAGGAATCAGTGCATTTAAATAGCACTGATTGCTGTATAAATGACAATGGTCCCAAAAATGTGTCAAAAATGTCCGATGTGTCCGCCATAATGTCGCAGTCACAATAAAATTTGCTGAACGCCGCCATTACTAGTAAAAAAAATATATATATTAATAAAAATGCTATAAAACTATCCCCTAGTTTGTAAACGCTATAACTTTTGCACAAACCAATCAATAATCGCTAATTGCGATTTTTTTTACCAAAAATATGTAGAAGAATACGTATCGGCCTAAACTGAGGAAAAAAATATGTTTTTTTATATATTTTTTGGGGATATTTATTATAGCAAAAAGTAAAAAAATATTGCATTTTTTTCAAAATTGTCGCTCTATTTTTGTTTATAGCGCAGAAATAAAAACCACAGAGGTGATCAAATACCACCAAAAGAAAGCTATATTTGTGGGAAAAAAATTACGCCAATTTTGTTTGGGAGCCACGTCGCACGACTGCGCAATTGTCAGTTTAAACGACGCAGTGCTGAAACGCAAAATGGTCCGGGGGTTAAGTGGTTAAATGGCTTTTTTTCCTTTACAAATGTAATTTTGTGCAGGGACAGTTCTAAACATGGGAAACACATGCCACTTCACAGGCATACTTTAGACACCCCCCAGGTACGATATTTAAAGGAATATTTCACTTTTTCTTTTTCACTTTATTGATCATTAAAATGACTGCTCCAGAAAAAACGTCCGTTTTTAAAACTTCTTTTTACATTGATACATGTCACCTGGGGCAGGACCCGGGTCCCCAAACCCTTTTTAGGACAATAACATGCATATTGGCCGTTATAAATAGCACTTTAGATTTCGAACGTTCGCGTCCATTGTGATTAATAGGGTTATAACATTCGTGCAAACTTTCGGTCCGTTCGCCGGTTCAGGGGCGAACCGAACTGGGAGGGTGTTCGGCTCATCCCTATTCACCAGATAAAGCACTAATGAAAATGCTGCAGCCCTGAGACTTGATATGCTTAGGTGCATTACTGCCAGGGCCATATTAACAGAGGGGCTTTTGGAGTTGCAGCTCCAGGCCCCTTACTTTAAGATAGGCCCATTTGCCAAAAAAAAAAAAACGATTGAGTTTTGAGGGTAAAGTACCATTGGACCCAGCTGTCCAATAAAAATGCTGCAGTGGAGGCACACCTCTAACTGCAGAGTCATAGAAGGGGGCATGTGTTTAAAATACACATGCTCCCTTTCAGCCCAGCCCTCTTAATTAGAAGGAAATAACATGGGTTTAGGTATGAGATTTACCCACAATCCCATGTTTTTCTCACGCAGTTAAGAGGGAGAAAGAGCATCTTCTGCTGCTGAAAAGGTACTGTTATAATAAAGGTAAATCAAATCTATTATTATGCTCTATGTTATAACATAATAATTTATTATTTATCTATTTACTGTTAAATTACTGGTTTGAAGTAGGGATGAGCCTGATGTTCGAGTCGAATGTAAGTTCGACTCGAACATCGGGTGTTCGCCGAATAGCGAACAATTTGGCGTGTTCGGGGCAAATTCGAAAGCCGCGGAACACCCTTTAAAAGTCTATGGGAGAAATCAAAAGTGCTAATTTGAAAGTCTTATATGCATGTTATTGTCATAAAAGTGTTTGCGGACCTGGGTCCTTGCCCAGGGCACATGTATCAATGCAAAAAAAATGTTTTTAAATGTTTTCGGGAGCAGTGATTATACCCCTATGTCCGTATTCTATTCCCTGATGAAGTCACCTGATTGGTGACAATACGCCTTAGGAATACACAGGAATACACGGACACCAGAAGTGACGGCCTGAGTACGAGTGCGGCGCTCGTTTTGTTTTACCCTGTTTACTATGTTGTATGTGAGTACCATTCTATGCCTTATATTTTAATAAATCAGAGTTTGGCATACTTCACTATTGGGGCTCCCTGTTCTTCTCCTTTTGCATGGTCTATGTGATACACTGCCTAAGAGGTAGGACAAGTGGAAACCACATTTGCAGCCCTCTGTCACTTTATTACCATTCATGTTGGTACAACTATCATCACCAGCAGATATCTTGTTTTGATAAAGACTTTGCACTCTGGGTCTATTTGAAACCATTCACGGACCGTATTTTATTTGTTTTGCAGTGGCACTGTGTTATGTATGCACTGTATGTCTATTTTCAGTAAATTGGACAGCATTGTTGATTTAATTCACATCCACGTCACTTATGCAGTTTATTCAATTTATGCTAGCACAGTTTTATTTTTTTTATTTATTTGCTTGCAATATATTTGATGCACATTCGTATTTAGTCTATTTTGGTACTGCTATTTTATTTTTAATTTCACCTATGTGTAATTATCCACACATTTTGCACCTTTGCACTTAGCACTTTACATATTTGGAGAGCAACACCATATATTGATTTCTCGTGATTTTAATAATGCTTAAAGTGAAACAATAAAAGTGAAATATTAATTTCAACTTCATACCTGGGGGGTGTCTATAGTATGCCTGTAAAGTGGCACATGTTTCCCGTGCTTACAACAGTCCCTGTACAAAATGAAATTTCTAAAGGAAAAAAAGTCATTTAAAAGTACTCCATACTGACCTGAAGGGCCTGGTATGGAATTTGGGGGGACCCCCACACAATTTTTTCTTTACATTTTGGTTCGGGGTTCCCCTTAATATTCATACCAGACCCAAAGGGCCTGGTAATGAACTATGGGGGAATCCCATGCCATTTTTTTCAATGTCTTTTATGTGTATTGCCAGGACCGACAATTCATTATAGCCGCAAGTACTTTTGAATGACTTTTTTTCCTTCAGAAATGTCATTTTGTGCAGGGACTGTTGTAATAATGGAAACATGCTCCACTTTACAGGCATACTATAGACACCCCCCCAGGTACGGAATTTAAACCATTCCATTGTAGCTCTGACTGTATGTTTAGGGTCATTGTCCTTCTGTAAGGTGAACCTCCACCCCAGTCTCAAGTCTTTTGCAGACTCTAACATATTTTCCTCAAACGTTGCATTGTAATTGGCTTCATCCATCTTCCCATCAACTCTGACCAGTTTCCCTGTCCCTGCTGAAGAAAAGCAACCTCACAAAATGATGCTGCCACCAACATGTTTCACAGTGGGAATGGTGTGTTCAGGGTAATGTGCAGTGTTAGTTTTCTGCCACGCTTTGAACTTTTTGGCATAAAAGTAAACTTCTTATGGCTTTCTTTCAACAATAGCTTTCTTCTTGCCACTCTTCTATAAAGTCCAGGTTTGTGGAGTGCATGACTAATATTTGTCCTGCAGACAGATTCTCCCACCTGAGTTGTGGATCTCTGCAGCTCTGCCAGAGTTACCATAGGCCTATTTGGCTGCTTCTCTGATTAATGCTCTCCTTTCCCGGCCTGTCAGTTTAGGTGGACGGAGGTGGATGTCTTGGTAGGTTTGCAGTTGTGCCATACTCTTTCCATTTTCGGATGATGGATTGAACAGTGCTCCATGAGATGTTCCAAAGCTTGGGATACTTTTTTATAACCTAATCATGCTTTAAACTTCTCCACAACTTTATCCCTGACCTGTCTGGTGTGTTCCATGGCCTTTATGATGCTGTTTGTTCACAAAGGTTCTCTAACAAAACTCTGAGGGCTTCACAGAACAACTGTATTTATATACTGAGATTAATTATTTCACACAGGTATACTCTATTTACTAATTAGGTGACTTCTGAAGGCAATTGGTTCCACTAGATCTTAGTTAGGGGTATCAGAGTAAAGGAGGCTGAATACAAATGCACGCCACACTTTTCAGATATTTATTTGTGGAAAATGTTGAAAACCATTTATCATTTTCCTTCCACTTCACAATAATGTGCTACTTTGTGTTGGTCTATCACATATAATCCCAATAAAATACATTTACATTTTTGGTTGTAACATGACTAAATGTGGAAAATTTCAAAGGGTATGAATACTTTTTCAAGGTACTGTAAGCTAGGGCCAATTTCAACAGATGCCAATTAACCTACCAACATGTCTTTGGAGACAATAAAATGTAAAAAAAAACACACATGCAGTTTATATTGTGACATGGGGTTGATAGCTCTTGTGGTAGATGCAAAAATAGTGAGTTTACTCAACACCAGAAGTATGTTTCAGGATTTTTCCTGCCCACTTTTATTTAAAGAAAGCAAACAGTTCACAAATACATATCTTCCCACACAGGGCTTCCCACACAGGGGGTTCTCACCATTTTTACGACAAAACAATATTCAAGCCTCCTGGCTCTCTTTATCATTCCTGTGGCTCAGGCCTCATGCCTTGGTCTTTTAGAATATCTAGCACCCATGCCCAGTGCTAGTACATAAACGATGCACCTCTTCCAGCTCTGTGTCTTTCTTTTACAGCTCCCAACTGTTTCATCTCTCATAGACTCAATCTCCGACTTAGACCTTTGGCTTGTGGCATCTCTAACACATGGGTGAGATTATGTCTGTTGGCTTCTTTCTCTCAGACTCAGGCCTCTGGTTTTGGGAACCTCTGACCCCTCAGTGAGACCCTGTCTCTCAAATTTGTTGCCTGCTGCATGCTGGGTCAGACCACCACAACCACCAGCCAGGGTTGTGGGGATGAGGCCCTTGTCTCAACATGGGGACAAGCGGCTTGGGGAAGGGGGGGCAGAGAGTGCATGTGTCCTCGTATGGTTCAGGAGGGGGGGGGGGGGTGACTCGTTTATTTTTCTTTAGAAATGTCAGTTTTGCTGCAGTAGGTTCTATCTATGGCACATATGCGCCACTTTACAGGCAGACTAAGGGGACCCCCCATGCACTATATTTAAAATATTTTTTTATTTTTATTGTTGCACTTTAAAGTGGTTGTAAACCTCTGATTTTGAGTTTTACCTATAGGTAAGCCTAGAATAAGGCTTACCTATAGGTAGTGGAAATATCTCCTAAACGTGCGCCGTTTAGGAGATATTTACCTTGTAATGTGCCGATGATGTCACCGGCGCATGCACTGTAAATAAACGGACGTTTCTGTGCTGGGACTGAGATCTCCTGCATGGATGCGCGGGAGTGATGTCCCACAGCTCCGGCCAGTCACAGAGTGCACGGCCTGGGAAGGAAGAGGGGCAAAGATGGATGCAGCCACCAGCGGGGACATCCGGGACACTGCGGGCTCCGTTTGCAGGTAAGTGACACATAATGGGCTAGTATGCGATGCATACTAGCCTATTATGCTTTTACTTTGCAGGGGAACAAAGAGGAAGTAAAACCCACCAGGGTTTACTTCCTCTTTAAAGCGGTTCTGCACTCATTTCATTTAGTAAATCTCTTTGCCTTCCAAATCAGGCAAAGAGTACTAAATGAAATGTTTTTTTTTTTTTTTTTTTTTTTTTTACTTACCTTGTAATTGAAGACTTCCGGTCTTCTCCCTCTGCGGCGGCGGGCGGGGTCTTGCGTCGATCGTCGTCACGCCGCACTGTCTCCTGGGATCTGGTGTCATTGATCCCAGGAGTCAGTGCGGGCATCTTCCGAAATCTCGCGAGATTTCGGCCACATCTTCCGAAATCTCCCGAGATTTCGGCCGCATCTGCCGAAATCTCGTGAGATGTCGGCAGATGTGCCGTTACTGCGCACGCGCGAGTAACGGCGGTGCATGCTGGGCCATCAACAGTGCCTGTGGGGTTTCACATGCCCACAGGCAAGATGGCCCCCAGCACTAAAGAAGAAGACGAGGAACTTCAGCGGACGAAAACCGGCGGCGATCGAGATGGAAGATGGAACAGGTGAGTCCCCTAATAAAGGTAAGCATACTTTATATTACGTCCTTAAAAAAAATTTTTTTTACAGAGTGCAGAACCGCTTTAAGCATCAGTAAAATCACTTCTCCTGTAAAAACAATAAAAAAATGTAATAAAAAAATGTTTGCATTGATACATGTCCCCCAGGGCAGTACCTGGGTCCTCATATCTTTTTTATGGCCAATAACTTGCATATAAGCCTTCAAAATGGGGACTTTTGATTTTTTCAAGTTCGGGTCCCATAGGCTTTAATAGGGTTCGCCGTTGGGGTCAGAACTTTATTTCTGTTTGGGAGTTCTGGTGCGAATGGAACAGGGGGATGTTCTGCCCATCTCTAATTACCACCGTGAAACCCTTACATAATAAACCTGTACCCAGACAGAAGGACGGCCTGGACAGCTTGCATCCCCAGGTCTAAATAGTTTGAAGATAATAATGTATTAGTATTATTTAGAAGCATAATTTCCATTATTATTTTTGTTATTCATATTTTGATTATTATTCAGCAAGTCCATGGCTACTGTACATCTCTGTTAAGTTTATATTATAATCTATAAAATGCTGATACACAGCAAGGCTCATTTTAATTGAGCAGTACCAAAAATAAAATCTATTAAAGTTCACAGCCCTGTGTCAAACATGCTGCGATCAGCAAAAGAAAGAATGCTTTGTACTTTTAATTGTTCTTTTATCATTTTAAATTGCACATTTACTTGGCAGAATGCAATTCAGAAAGTTTACTAACACGCCATACAGCAAACATAGCTGTTAATTACTTATAACATAAAAATAAAGCATTCCAAAAGTTCATAAGTGAAGCTGTCTAGATATTGTTATAGAGATGGTAGGCAAATAGCTGTTAAATGTGCTAGAGAGAAAACCGTTGCATAGGTGAGAAAGCCATAACAAGTAATAAAACCTTTCTCAAGAGTATTTGCAAGGTCCTCCTGTTTAGAGCTAAATTTACAGATTATTTTTTCGCGCGGCACAATATATCTATGTTTGCAGGAGCGTTCAGGTGAATTCCAAGTACACCTTTTAAGAGACACTGTTATTTTTCCCATTTACAGTAAAGTGGTTGGGTTTTCTGATAGCTCTGAGTTCAGTATGGTATATTTTTTAATTAGCTCACATTGAACGGTTGCCTTAGCCACTTCCATGTCTTTAATAAGCCATTTTAACTAAAAATAACAACAATTAAAGTGATACTAAAGGCAAAATAGAATAAATAAATAAAAAAAGAGGTTTACTTACTGGGTCTGTGCAAGGATATTGCACAATAAGGTAATTTTCCTCCTCTTCTGGCAGTCCCTCACCAGCGCTGCCCACTCCTCCTTCGGTTACCTCCTGTATAAGTCAGGTGCATGCGTGCCCCTGAGAAGGACTGTGTGCGCCTGCTCCCTCCTCACAGGAGTTTGACTGACAGCAACAGATATACAACAGGAAATTTGGGACTTTGAATGAGGTCATAGACATTGTGGAGGTGGATTGAAAGGAAATACATGTTTATTAATCATGAAAAATTGTATAAAACATATCAATAACAGAAACCACTGTAGAACTAACCCACGAAGGAGCTGCTGGATTTATTTGGGCTTACCGTTACCTTCTCTGCTTGCTTCTCTGTCTTGGGGATCCAGTGGAAAGTGACCCAAAGAATGTTGAAACTGAGACTGAATCCTCTTTTGGGATTTTTATTTAGAAAATACACAAAGTCTATTGATTGAGGGTAGAGGGTTAGGGGTGAGTTCAGGCACTTAAATTGCAGGGTGAAGGTATTAGAAGAATCCAGAGGATAAAGCGGTTCCACAAACTGGATTCAACAACCCTGGATAGACCTCTCTCACTAGGCCTAGCAGCCGGTGGGATGCTCGGTAAAGTCTCTGCCACAGACTTGTGAGTTACACTTGAGCGTTACTGAGGGATTTGGATGAATTTAAAGAACTGACATACGGTACCAGTTTCTCTCAGCCGATCCGGCGATACCGTATGAACGTTGATCCAGGTTGCGTCCTTCAACTAAGTCTCCAGGCTCCTTCAGAGGAACCAGCCTTGCGCACGGTCTTCTCCTGAAAGGGTCCTCCCCTGGGGTCCTTCAGTTGCTGGGCCTCTCCCTTCAGATGAGACGGCACCGGACCATCCCTGGATCAGTAGGCTCCGAAAATCGCTCGGGCCTATCCCTTCAGTTGCGTTGCCTCATACCAGCCAGCCCAGAGACACATTGATGCATAGTTTCGCACCCCAGGCCAGGAGGGCCATGGGGCTGGGTCAGGAGGACCACCAGAACCAAACAGACAGAAAATAATCCCCCGCCAACATGGCGTCGGTACCTTAAATACCACCCCCCAGAACGCACAGCAGGAAAACACTCCTACTGGGCTGGTTCCGAGAGATAAATGGCATTCAATGCATCCAGCTAGACTGCGTTTCTACTCTTCCGGTGGTGACAGCGACTAGACTGGTACTGAAACCTGAAATTTAGAGAAATTATCCTGAAGCCCAACTGTGGCTTCAGGCAAGTTAATTTTGCAAAAACAATAGCGCCTGCTCGTCAGGAGCCAGCGCTACACCACATAAGGAAGAAACATTGTAATAAATATAATTTCATATGTATTCATACACACATATGTATGTGCGCATGCAACATGGACATCAAGGTTACATTGATGGTTTAATGAGGGCATGTGTCTGCATCCCACAGGTGTCCGACGCCATGAACCATAGACTCTACCTTTCACCACATTATTAAATCCTTTCTCTGGAACACAAACTCCCTTTGGTAATAACCATTGGTTGACCACCATGTCCCAGCAACTTGTGTCCTGCGTCTTGGGGAGGTCTTGTAGGTGCGCCCTGCTAGCAAGCGGCTTCATTATTACCTCAGCTCCCGGGACAGACTTCTTTGGCCCCGGCTCCATACTTACCACACCTATCGCATTGTTTACATATATCTTTGAGCCAGTCAGAAATTTGTGTGTGATAAGCTGCGCTTAGGTGAAATTTATCTGGGTTGCTGCCACCTCAGGGGAAAGGGTAAACTTTATCCTTAAAATAGTTGATAATGATACTGAGGTCAGGCGCTACCTGTGTTATGGATCAGGACTGACGGTACGCTACGTCACCCAATTATAATAAATGGTAACCAAAGTGTCACAGATAAGTTAAATTGTGGGCTACTGTAATAGCCACCAGTGTGCGCGCACGCGTCAATACTCAAAACGTGACAAAAGAATGTATGAACCTTCTAAAGAAACCAGAGAGAATATATATATATATATGCATACATATATATGCATACACACACGTACATATAGCCTGATGTGAGTTGTCACAATATATATCACTTGGGCCAGAAGGTAAGATACCTATTATATGCGTCTAGGCAAATTAGACCGTGAAACATAAAATATAAGACATATAACTCATATAAGTGTTTGTGCTAACATCAGCTGCACCATATGTGCCACTATGATTAGCACCGTGCTAAGTGACGTTCACATTTACTGAAAAAGAGTGTTATACATGTGTTGATAACACGTAAGTGGTTCACCATACACCAAAGGTTAAAATCTCCTAAGGTTAAACGTGATAAGTAGGAATATGTCCTGTGATTTAAGTGTATATGAACGGAGACAGTTCCTATGTGCTCATATCAAAAAATAATAAATATACCAAAAAGTGAACACAGATGCGAACAAAATACAACTATTACATAAAGCGCCTGATATAATCAACTGATGTGATCATAGGAGGCCCAAGCAAGAAATACTAAATGTACTAGCTATGCTATTAAGCTGTAATATGGGCTGGCTAGTTAAACGATAACATATATGCGCATATAAACATCCACTTTGGAAAATTCGGGTTGGTCAACCCTATGACATATCTCCACGTACAGTGGTGTGAAAAAGTGTTTGCCCCCTTCCTCATTTCCTGTTCCTTTGCATGTTTGTCACACTTAAGTGTTTCGGAACATCAAACCAATTTAAACAATAGTCAAGGACAACACAAGTAAACACAAAATGCAATTTGTAAATGAAGGTGTTTATTATTAAAGGTGAAAAAAAATCCAAACCATCATGGCCCTGTGTGAAAAAGTGATTGCCCCCCTTGTTAAAACATACTATAACTGTGGTTGTCCACACCTGAGTTCAATTTCTCTAGCCACACCCAGGCCTGATTATTGCCACACCTGTTCACAATCAAGGCATCACTTAAATAGGAGCTGCTTGACACAGTAAGGTCCACCAGAAGATCCTTAAAAGCTACACATCATGCCGAGACCCAAAGAAATTCAGGAACAATTGAGAAAGAAAGTAATTGAGATCTATCAGTCTGGAAAGGGTTATAAAGCCATTTCCAAAGCTTTGGGAATCCAGCGAACCACAGTGAGAGCCATTATCCACAAATGGCGAAGACATGGAACAGTGGTGAACCTTCCCAGGAGTGGCCGGCCGCCCAAAATTACCCCAAGAGCGCAGCGACGACTCATCCAAGAGGTCACAAAAGACTCCACAACAACGTCCAAGGAACTGCAGGCCTCACTTGCCTCAGTTAAGGTCAGCGTTCATGCCTCCACCATCAGGAAAAGACTGGGCAAAAATGGCCTGCATGGCAGAGTTCCAAGGAGAAAACCACTGCTGAGCAAAAAGAACATCAAAGCTCGTCTCAATTTCTCCACAACACATCTTGATGATCCCCAAGACTTTTGGGACAACATTCTGTGGACCGATGAGACAAAAGTGGAACTCTTTGGAAGGTGTGTGTCCAAGTATATCTGGCGTAGAAGGAACACTGCATTTCAGAAAAAGAACATTATACCAACAGTAAAATATGGTAGTGGTAGTGTGATGGTCTGGGGCTGTTTTGCTGCTTCAGGACCTGGAAGACTTGCCGTGATAAAAGGAACTATGAATTCTGCTGTCTACCAAGAGATCCTGAAGGAGAATGTCCGACCATCTGTTCGTGTACTCAAGCTGAAACGAACTTGGGTTCTGCTGCAGGACAATGATCCTAAACACACCAGCAAGTCCACCACCGAATGGCTGAAGAAAAACAAAATGAAGACTTTGGAGTGGCCTAGCCAAAGTCCTGACCTGAATCCTATTGAGATGTTGTGGTATGACCTTAAAAAGGCCGTTCATGCTCGAAAACCCTCTAATGTAACTGAATTAGGACAATTCTGCAAAGATGAGTGGGCCAAAATTCCTCCAGGACGCTGTAAAAGCCTCATTGCACGTTATCGCAAACGCTTGGTTGCAGTTGTTGCTGCTAAGGGTGGCCCAACCAGTTATTAGGTTTAGGGGGCAATCACTTTTTCACACAGGGCCATGATGGTTTGGATTTTTTTTCACCTTTAATAATAAACACCTTAATTTACAAATTGCATTTTGTGTTTACTTGTGTTGTCCTTGACTATTGTTTAAATTGGTTTGATGTTCCGAAACACTTAAGTGTGACAAACATGCAAAGGAACAGGAAATGAGGAAGGGGGCAAACACTTTTTCACACCACTGTATGTATATGTGTGTGTGTGTATGTATGTATATATATATGTTTGTGTGTATGCATGCATGTGTGTGCATATATATATACATAGCACTGTAACATCGTACTCAAGTATTGATCTCCACTCTATTACCCTCTGGAAATAATCTTTACCACCATACGAGGGATCTATTCACTATATCTACTTTATGTGCCTGACCCCAATAGGGGGCACTTATTCCCGCACACACTCTTACCACTATGCATCCCAGTATTATATATTATGGGAACCCACTTTATTTATTTGGCTATGGGGATGATACCCTGTAGATATTTTATGAGTTTAGAAATTATCTATTAGCAATCTTTAACACATAAGAGGTAACAGTTTGTAGATATATACTCCTATCTCCTGTGCATCCTTTGGTCACTTCACGGGGAACACCTGCGTCCATCTACCTTACATGCTAGTATTAGAACTTTGGACTTATGGACTGTAAAGATACATATAGTCTTATAGGCCCATATGAATATATAATTATTTAAGTATACTGCCTCTCTATAGAAACGTTTATGCTGGCCTCTCGACATCGGGTCCCTAGAGGGTTTTTTTCCTGAATGACCCTTACTTGTACACATATTTAAATGTGTGCAAAATGTGGTAATGCATTTGAGCTAATACGCACACTCATGACTGTTAGAGTGGGCCTACACATGGGTGTGCGTGTTCTACACATCTGTGTGGGCATATACAAATACAAGAAACCTCCTAATCTTAACATGTAAAATAATTACAAACTGTTTTTGTACGGACTAATTACCCATGCCTATATATAGTTTGATATATGTACTTGTATTTTTTTGCCTGCTCTTAACCTTCCAGAAATTTATAACATTTAACACTCTGTTGCAACACCGGGTGGAGAGAGGTTTACCAGATAGCATCTGGCTTTGCATTTTTTTAAAAATCTCCCTATTCCATCCTACTCCTATTGCCTGGCTGCGCCTGTGAAACTTGCCCTCCAGGTGGCGCCTCTACCTATATATGAGGGGGTATAGACCTGTCCTTATAGCAGAGCCGTTGGGACCCCTTTCCCTTTGTTACATACTGGATATTATACCTGTGTAATTTATTTCCCATACTTATATATGACAAGATCACATCCAAAACGTTGCAGATTTTTTATAATCTCTTTTGGTTTTGTTCATAAATAGTTAGTTTGTATAAAGATTCATTTATTTGTTCCCATCTGTACCTAGGCACGAGCCGCCCACAGCGATCCAAAACAGTAAACAATTAGGCTATTAGGTGCTCATGTATCCAATCACTGCGCGGATATTATGCCTCCCCGGGTATACAGGCTTGGTTCATTAGCACACAACAATTCCTATTGGTGCCCCTATATGCAAGGGGCGGAACTGATTGTGGGCGGTCTGCCTATATTTAGAGCAAGGTGTAGCTGCGTGGTACCGTCGCTGAGGACGTCACATGACGAAACGCGTCCGACGTAACTACGCCACCACACATCCTTCAGGAAGTACGAGTTGCTGACACGCAGGTGGAGCGCAAGCTGACCGGACCGCAGCGTTCAGTCTTATAGCGTGCAACCACTCGTGTTTGCCTGCATGCCCACCAGCAGGGATTTCTATATCATTGGTTTTCCCCAGCTCTGGTATTTCCTTAGGGCTGCTTGGCAATACAGCTTATTGCTTTAATTTCATTTTTATTTTTAATTTTATTTTTAACCCTACCATAACCTATTTTTGTATTTTTTCTGTCAAAACCGTCCTTTGGATTTTTTAATAAATTACTTTTATATTTGGCAATACAATTGCACTATGGGATCTTTTTTTACTTCCCCCCTATGAGGACACTTTCCTTCGATTACAACACACCTGAGTGCCTCTACCTAAGCCCAGCAGAGGAGGAATTAAGCCTGGACCCCAGAGTCAGCTGATACCGGATCCAGCCCCAGTGTGGTCTACAGGCTTGTTACCCCTGCAGGGGTGCAGGTATCCGGTGAGTGGGAAATTCAACAGGGGGAGCACCGAAGTCACCTGAGAATCTATTATGAGCACTACTTACTCACCAAATCTTCTTTCTCTTGGAAACGTCAAAAGTGGACTGCTTAAACTCTACTAGTGCATGTGTTGGACTTATTTCAGCTTTATTGTGTAAATGTGACCTATTTTTATAGTGCATTCTATTTATTCTGTTGAAACAATTGCACACGGAACCACATGCATTATCTCAGCCTCACTGTGTAAATGTGAACTATCTGTATAGTGCATCCCATTTATTGTGCTGAAACAATCGCATACGGAACCTAATTATGGAATGGCACCATTACTAATTACAGCACCGGCATTAGCTTATGTTGTGGTTTAACTAGCCAGCCCATATTACAGCCTAATAGCATAGTTAGTACATTTAGTATTTCTTGCTTGGGCCTCCTATGATCACATCAGTTGATTATATCAGGCGCTTTATGTAATAGTTGTATTTTGTTCGCATCTGTGTTCACTTTTTGGTATATTTATTATTTTTTGATATGAGCACATAGGAACTGTCTCGGTTCATATACACTTAAATCACAGGACATATTCCTACTTATCACGTTTAACCTTAGGAGATTTTAACCTTTGGTGTATGGTGAACCACTTACGTGTTATCAACACATGTGTAACACTCTTTTTCAGTAAATGTGCACGTCACTTAGCACGGTGCTAATCATAGTGGCACATATGGTGCAGCTGATGTTAGCACAAACACTTATATGAGTTATATGTCTTATATTTTATGTTTCACGGTCTAATTTATCTAGACGCATCTAATAGGTATCTTACCTTCTGGCCCAAGTGATATATATTGAGACAACTTACATCAGGCTATATGTACGTGTGTGTATGCATATATATGTATGCATATATATATTCTCTCTGGTTTCTTTAGAAGGTTCATACATTCTTTTGTCACGTTTTGAGTATTGACGCGTGCGCGCACACTGGTGGCTATTACAGTAGCCCACAATTTAACTTATCTGTGACACTTTGTTTACCATTTATTATAATTGGGTGACGTAGCGTACCGTCAGTCCTGATCCATAACACAGGTAGCGCCTGACCTCAGTAACATATATCTTTGAGCATCCGCCCCTGATGAGTGTTTTACACACGAAACGCGTCGGACACCTGTGGGATGCAGACACATGCCCTCATTAAACCATTAATTTCGGGCATTGGGGATGTTGACCCATGCCCCCACCAAACCATCAATTTTAAATATTATTTTCTAATCAATCATGGTCTTACTGTTTTTTTGATACTTTTACATTTGCAAGTGCTGTTCAATGATACATGTATATACATCAACTTTCTGAAATGTATTTCTCATCAATTCAGACCACTGTGGCGCATGGCTACTATACATTAATGTACCCTTGATGTCCATGTTGCATGCGCACATACATATGATGATATTTATTATAATGCTTTTTCCTTATGTGGTTTCTGTTATTGATATGTTTTATACAATTTTTCATGATTAATAAACATGTATTTCCTTTCAATCCACCTCCACAATGTCTATGACCTCATTCAAAGTCCCAAATTTCCCGTTGTATTTCTTGAACCAGGGATGGAGGCACACCCCATATGTGCCTCATTCAAAGTCCCAAATCCCCCCCCCCTTTTTTTTTTGACTGACAGCAACAGGAGCCTATGGCTATGCTGAGCTGGAGATGGAGACAGTGGTGAAGCGGTGACATGGAACCAGGTGTGCGTTTAGGGTCAAAGGGGGCGGGAAGGTAGTGGGGCATTTTTTTTTACCTTTATACAGTGAATTTAGTCCCACTTTAAAGCCCAACTCCATTCTTACTTTCACTTTAAATAGTTTGTTTGGGTCAAATTTTTCCTTTACTTATTGATGCGCTCGCTGTAAGCGCTGTATAAACTGTATATAGCATCACCTACATCCAATATAGAGCACTGTGTTGCAGAAGTGGTATGGGAATTACTGTCCTGTTTCTGGAACAAAACTGAGTCATGCTGAGCGAAGCTCAGCCATTCACAAGAAGCCTTGTATTTTATTAGTGGATACAAGGTTTCCTCTAATTGACTGAATTTGAGATTGTGATGTCATCCAACCCCATTTTTTTCTCATCAAAATCGTTTTTTGTTGCCCCTTGTCACGTACCTGGTGGAAGAGCCTTACATGATGAGGATGGCCTCTCTTACACCTCTGACTCAGGGCTCCTGATAGAGTAGACAGGTAGTGCAAGAGAACAGAGTGGCACGGGTGCCTATTGGTCTTGCTAGCAGCAGGGCTGGACGGATTCTCAGGATCAAGCAGGGGAAGACCGTCAGTAGACCGCAGTGGAGCAGGAGTGCCGGATAGACACCAGTGAGTGGGAGACAGGAGCAGGCTGGTGCTGGAAATAGCAGACAGACACTGGCTGGTAGCAGACAGGCGGTGAGCGGCACCAGTGTAATATCAGCAGAGGCTCGCACCTTCACTTTAAGAGGGAAGTTAAGAGGGAAGTTTCAGGAAAAAAATTTTGCCGCGATTATGCCGTGTTTTGTGGGTTTTTTTTTTTTATTTTTTTTTACACTGTGGTTGCTTAGCAACCAGCTATATAGAGTGGAAAAAATCGCAGTAAAAACGCGGGAAAACCGCGGTACTTGCGTTTTGGATGCAGGTCCATTGACTTTTATTACATGCAGAACGCTGCATTTTGCATGAAAAAAAAGTCCCCAAACCCTTTCCAAAAACGCAAAGGCACAAAAATGCATTGATGTGAACATGTTCCATAATGAACCCATGTTAAAAAATGTCCCTGCATTTCTGCAAAATGCATCAAAAAATGCATTAGTGTGAATCAAGCCTTATGCCCCGTACACACGGTCGTAAATTCCGACCACAAAATCCGTCTGATTTTTTCCGACAGATTTTGTCCGACACTGGTGTTGCATACACACGGTCGGACAAAGTTGTCGGAAAATCCGATCATTCTGAACGTGGTGACGTTAGTTGCGTACGACGGGACTACATAGAGGCTATTAGCCAATAGCTTTGGTCTTGTAATGTGATCTGAGCATGCGTGGCACTTTGTCCGTCGGAATTCGCTACACATGATTGGAAAAAGTCCGATAGGACTTTGTTGTCGGAAAATTTGAGAGCAGGATCTCAAACTTTTTCCGTCGGAAATTCCGACAAAAGCTCACATCAGACTTTTGCTGGCAGAATTTCCGATCATGTGTACGGGGCATAAAGGTCAGTACATCACACTGAGTTTTAAAGACTGCTGGCATAGGGTTGGATGGTGCGCCTGTGCCATCCACCCACACCAATATTCCAGAGTCTAATACACTGGGCTAATAATCATAAATAATGAAGGGCCCCAAATGTGGTCTCTCCCACAACAGAAGTGAATAAGTAAAAGCTCCGCAGGATCCTTAATCAGGTTGAATCACCGTTTGTGAGAATTGATCCGTTAATTACTACTTATAGTAAAAATAATATTACAATGTTATATTTCATTACATGAATACAAAAACGAAATGAAGTCAATACGGCTTCAATCAAACAATATAACACTTTCAGTTTTTGAAAGCAACATATAGTTATCTACTCTACATTGACTACCTTCTTTATCTTTATCTCTTTTATAGCCTTATGTATATTTTTTAATCATAGCATTGGAACAAAAAAATAAATGCATTTAGATTCTTTTAGAAGAGAACATGAGGAAAGGGACGTGTGATTTGGCCTAGCAGGTGGCAAGAATTGTACAGTTAAAAGGTACTTGATTATAGGTCTACACAAGCAGAAAATTGCAAGCAAATGATAGCGCTTCAAAATGCCAAGATCTAATTGAGATGAGTGATTATGCGTTTTTTTCCCCCCTCCCCATCTCCTCCGCCCGTCCACTCTTTGGGACCGATTCTTAAAGTGTTCTCTGAACGCTGCTTGGAATTTTACACATTCACTTTCATCAACATAACTGCAATTTACTGGGTAAACCTATTTTCTGCGCCAAAAGATTTCAGAGTATCGCGTCCTTTCCCTGTTGGCTGCATGTCTTTATGGCTGTGCGTGGCAAGGCATAGAGTGGAAGAGCAGAGATGTTTACCACAATGATGTTTAAATTGCTTCGTATGATATGAAATGATGTGAGAGGGTAACATAATTTACTATTGCAACCTGAACTAACCTTCTGTATTATAAAGAAGATGCTACGTTTGTAAGCCGATAGTTAAAGGGGGTTTACAATTTCCACGCTAAAGCTGTATGTAAACTCAATCTTTTTAGTATATTTATTTGTAATATGTTTAGCATCATGTCCCATAGTATATCGTTTTCTTAACCTCCCTTGCGGTATGATTATGTCAGATTTTTGATGCTCAAAGCGGTACAATGTTTCGCATGGAAATTTGGCGTTTTATATTGTAGGCCTGCAATTCTTAGGAATAACTCACTTAAATCTGTCCAGACAAGAGTCTAGTAGACATCCCGGGTATGATAAAGTTTGAAACACGAAATCATAAATTATAATTGTAGCGGCCATAACCCCTTGGGGCGACCTTGAGTTTTCTGGGCTTACCAATTACCTCCTTGTAGCTCGTCGTTCGTTGTCTAGGGGTTCCCAGGGTTAGTACCCAGTACCTTCAAATGCTGACACACTAAAGTCCTTTTGAGGATTTTTATTCTGCAGGGGTAACATCCAAATATAACACAGTCTCAATTCGGAATAGAGGGCACGGGTGATAAAACTCAGGCACTTTGAACTGCTGACATCAATTGAATGTCTCTTAGGTAGCCCAGAGAGTAGCCACTCGCAACTGGGCGCTTCACTGCTGGATAAACCTCTAACCATAGATTTAGCAGCCAACATGTGACTCAGAGAATTTGCAAAGTCTCTGCCACAGACTAGATTGTAACTGAAGATAAGTAGGAACCTTTCTCACAGTACCTGGATCTTTCAGCCCTCTTAGCGATACTGTGGGAAGTGTGGATTCTCTAGTGTCCATACAACTGCAGCTCCCAGGCTCTTACCGAGCAGCCAGCTTCTTGGCCCATCCTCCCCTGGTCGCTTGTACGAGTTGTTGTGTCTCTCCAATGCCAAGAGCACATCGGAACACCTCCGAATCCTCCTTCAGTTACTGGGCCTCGAACTAGCCAGTTCTGAGGCTTGGGAACGGACAGATCCCCACCCCAGACCATGAGGGCCTCTGTGTACTGGTCAGGGTGACCATGCTTACGGGGATGGCAGACACTCCTGGGTCCGGGACCCCTCACGGGGTTGGTCCGGACTGGAACCAGGAATCAAAGCAGCAGCCAAACCATGAACGCGTGACTTTTGTCATTTTAAATAACCCTTCCCAGACTACACAGCGGGGCCAGACGCGCCCACTGATTGGCTCCGAGAAAGATTGGTACCTAACACGTCCAACCAGGCTTGGTTCTCAGCCTGTCACAAGTGCCTCATTGCACCTATGACCAGGCAGAACTTCAGTACAGCCCTTCCAGACTGATGCCAAAGTTAAAACCTGTACTATTACCCCCAGAACTCTGTTACAGTTCTGGAAAACTGAATTTACATATATAGCGCACACTTTAGTAAAGTGTTGGCGCTACATTATATAATAAATAACTATAAATAATTCTAACAAATAATAATAATAAAAAGTTTATTCAATAATGTAATCAAATCAGAAAATCAGAAACAGAAATTTGCTTAGTCGCAGAATTGTCGCTGTCATTACTTTCAGTGTTTGGCAGAAAGAACAGTATTTATAATATAAAACTGCATGCAGGGAACTGGACAAACCACAAGGGACAAAAGGGATGTGAAATAATGTGATACAGTAATGTAATCTGTAAGATTACAGAGTACTGTATGTATTATGTTTTTATTTACTTTTTGAATTTGGCGCCATGCTCCGTCCCAGAGTGTCGCAACGCTCGCAGGGAATGGAGCTCGGCACTGTGATAGATCCAGCAGAGGACACGGCTGGCACACAGCAGGGAGACATTGCAGGATCCTGGGGACAAGGTAAGTAACTTTTGCTTGGATCCTGCAATACGATCCCGAGTGTGGCTCGGGGGTTACCGTTTTTGGTACTGAAAATCCACCACGAGCCACACTCGGGATTACCGCTAGGGAGGTTAAGTAAATATTTTTTTGGTGAACCAGTTGCAAAGTGTCTTACCTGGAGGTCCTGCCAGGAATGTTATCCATCACCTTTTCTGGAATTTTTTTGTTTACAAGTTTAAATCTGTATTTTTTTAGAAAATTACTTAGAACCCCCAAATATTAATACAATATATATATATCTATATCTCTCTCTCTCTCTCTATATATATATATATATTTAGCAGAAGAGACCCTAGAAAATAAAATGGTGATTTTTTTCAATATTTTATGTCACGCCGTATTTGCCCAGCGGTCTTTCAAACACAATATACACTTTAATTAATAAAAAAAAAAGATGATATTACGCTGAGTAAATAAATACCTCACATGTCATTCTTTAAAATTGGGCACGCTCGTGAAATTGGTCATTGTATGTGTATGTATGAATGTGAGTTAGGGAACTTAGTAAGCTCCTGGAGGGAAGGGACTGATGTGAATGTACAATGTATACATGTAAAGCGTTGCATAAATTGTCAGCGCTAAATAAGTACTGGTAATAATAATAATAGTAACCATCCCTGCGGGAGCTGCCCCACATTCTGATGCAATTGTCACATGGGGCGGGGAGAAGAAGCAGTTTTTAGCCAAAAACAAGGTTCATAAAGACATGAATGAGGGGGTTTGGGGTGGAGAAACTTGACTGGCCTGCACAGAGTCCAGACCTTAATCTGATAGAACACCTTTTTGATGAATTAGAGTGGAGACTGCGAGCCAGGCCTTCTTGTCCACATCAGTGCCTGACCTCACAAATGCGCTTATGGACCCTATGGACTAAGACTGAGATGGAATCTGTGATGGGGTGTAAAGGCAGGTGTCCCAATACGTTTGACAATATAGGAGAGAGAGAGAGAGTTTTTTTTTATTATGCTTTCAATGAAAATGAGGTTTAAAATCATATTAAAAAGACAAGATGGAGCAGATCAACATCATATCAGCAGCTCTCCTGGTGTCATATATATGCCCTGGTCTCAACAGTTCATATGTGTCCACAAGCATAGCTGAGACCCCTTAGCCCCCGTACACACGGTCAGAAATTCCGACCACAAAATCTGTCTGATTTTTTCCGACGGATTTTGTCCGAAACTGGTGTTGTATACACACGGTCGGACAAAGTTGTCGGAAAATCCGATCGTTCCGAACATGGTGACGTTGGTTGCGTATGACAGAACTACGTAGAGGCTAGTAGCCAATAGCTTTGGTCTCTTAATTTGATCTGAGCATGCGTGGCACTTTGTCTGTCGGAATTCCTTACACACGATCTGAAAAAGTCTGATCGGATTTTGTTGTCGGAAATTTGAGATCCTGCTCTCAAATTTTTTTAGTCGGAAATTCCGACGGAAAAAGCCCGCTAGAGCCCCCACACGATCGGATTTTCCGACAACATAATCCGATCAGACTTTTTCCATCGGAATATCGGACTGTGTGTATGGGACATTAGAGAAAAATAAGCTTCTTTGCAAGATTTACAAGTTCACAGGTACTGTAAACATCTAAATAAACATTGTATAAGCATGCAAATATTATTACAAGCATGCCAAATATATATATTTGTATATATATATATATATATATATATATATATATATTTACATATACACACACATGTTCTTTTATTCATTTATTTTTGTATCTGAAGTATTTTTAAGATAACACCCACACTCTTTAATTCCTTTAATTCTTTACCGTTTATTATACCTTTTATTCTAAAGATTGCTTTAATAATGCTGTACTTTTCAGGTCTCTTACAAGCACTAGAGAGCCTATGAAATTGATTATTCTCTTGACCTTCACTCACTGCTGACCTTTCAACTTTTCATAAATGCTTTCGTTGTAAATAGATTCGTACAGATGCCATGAGATACAGCGTTATTTTCTTTTCACAATGTGATCCTCTCAAGATTTAAACAGCAGACGTGTATGGCATGTATGCCATGGATGGCATGGATGACATGTTTCTGTGCTGAAAAACAATATATAAATAATAGATTGTGCATTCCGGCACAGCACACTGAGCAAAAACATTAAGGGGCTGGTGTGTAATCAAAATGTACTCGCTGCTTTCCCTTTTTTTCTTATTCTACAAAAATGCTAATTTTCTAATACTTTTTAAAAATCCTTAACAGTTCATGAATGGGAAAAAATAATATCAAGTTTTCACCTTCCAATTTTTTGTTCTTTCCTGCCAATTCAGATTAGGCAAAACCTGTTATATTTAGTGTGCTGCATTAAAAAATAGGCTAGTGAAACTATTAAAAATCACCCTAGCCCCCTCAATAGAATAAACTATAACTTTTGCTGAGCTCTGCCTCTCTCCCTGTGCTGATAACAAAAGGGGGGAGGGCTCTGCCCAGTCAAACAGTCTGCTGCATGGGAAAGAAGATACAGGCAAGCCACAGCATGTAACCTCCAGCTGCTTACAGAGAAGAGAGGAGGAGCAGTTGCACCTTGGATAGCAAGCCTGACTGCTGTCACATTTACCATGTAGGGGAATTGCTTGGATCTGAAGTCCTCCCTGAAGACACCACTTCTGAAGATTATCAAACAAAGAAAAGTGGATTTTGGGACTTTAGATGAGGCAAGCACCAAAGGGTTGCATGCCTCCATCCCTATAATTAGTTTCTAAGGGGGGAGAGAGAAGAGTAGGTCAAGTGACTGGGAAGTTATTTTTATTTATATTGTATAATCCATTATAAAACATTTTGGGCATCAAACCTCTAAAAATATTTTGGCCATCAAGTCTCTACACAATAAAACTTAGCTTAATTAAACACAAACTACATAATAAACCACAATCCAGTAGACATTCATTTATAGTAGGAACATAAATGGCAGTGAATACATCTATATACAGGTCATAATATAATTGGAACTACAGTGGCCAGAATGACCTTCATAAATGGATAAGATAACACAATTACTGTAATGAATAGTTCTGGGTATGGATAAGATCTTGATATTCCATGATTGAGGTGAAGATAAAAAGTTTTAATTAAAATCTCTACGCGTTTCGCAGCCTTATAGCCGCTCATCAGGAGCATAAACCATGGAATTAATCTAAAAAAGAAGAAAAATAAAAATAAAAAAAGGGAATTAAAAAAAATAATAAATAAAAAATAAATTTAAAATTAAGGAAAATATTTTTATATAAGATTATTGAAGGTTGTGAGTCCAACTCACATCTGCATCCGCAAACCAATAAAGCTCTTTCCCTTTTTTTCACCTTCTTTCTTGTTTCCTTTTTCTTTGGTTTTGTGGTTGTTTGGTATTTGTTTTCACTGTATTTTCATACACCTCACCCTTTCCTTCACTCATCTACTCCATGCACTTCACTTCATTTGGCCCACTTTAATACACATCACTTTCACACATTTGCTTATATATACATATATGTGCATATACTAAATATAATTTCTCTCACATAGGTCCCCTACAGGGGTTTTCACTTTCACTTCACACAAATTGCACCCACCCACTCTGGATGTGTCTGTGGTGGTTGTCATTTCCCCGCAGGTCACTGTGTTGCCCGGTGGCGTTGCTTAGTGGTCCGTTCGTCCTCGATGCCGCTCTATTGGTGCGTGGATGCAGATGTGAGTTGGATGCACAACCTTCAGTAATCTTATATAAAAATATTTTTCATTCATTTTTCATTTGTTTTTTTATTTATTATTTTTCTAAATTCCCTTTTTCTATTTTTATTTTACTTCTTTCTTAGATTTATTCCATGGTTTATGCTCCTGAATAAAGCCGCGAAACACGTAGAGCTTTTAATTAAAACTTTTTATCGCCACCTCAATCATGGACTATCAAGATTTTATATGACCTTATCCATACCCAGAACTATTCATTACAGTAATTTTGTTACCTTATCCATTTATGAAGGTCATTCTGGCCACTCTAGTTCCAATTATATTATGACCTGTATATATATATATGTATTCACTGTCATTTATGTTCCTACAATATATGAATGTCTACTGGATTGGGGTTTATTATGTAGTTTGTGTTTAATTAATCTAAGGTTTATTGTTTAGAGGCTTGATGCCCAAAATATTTTTAGAGGTTTGATGCCCAAAATGTTTTTTAATGGATTATGGATTATACAATATAAATAAACATAACTTCCCAGTCACTTGACCTACTCTTTTACTGCTGTGTGCTTCATTTAAAGTCCCACTTCTCTCCCCCCCCCCCCCCTTATAAACACTTCTGAAGATCTGTCACTATGGATTCTGTGGTGAATGGACTCTTATACTGTGCAGGTATGCTTGGACAGCCACAAGCCTGGGAATTAGGGATTAGGGAAGTTAGGAGAAAGACTGTCACTGTTGTTATCTGGCATTACCAAGTTTTTCAGTAAAGTTTTTGAAACTTTGTCCTTGCCTGGTCTGAATTTACTAAAGAGGTGTAATGCATGTAACCGACACACACATGTGTAGTTTCCAGCCTGGGTCAGAAAGTACATTGGGGTATGAAGACAGCACTGCAGGAGTAACATGGTGCGGAGTAAAGCAAGTGGCTACCAAGGATAACATAGGTTTCCCAAGCAGCCATGGGCGTGCGCAGGTAGGGGCAAAGGGGGGCAAGTGCCCCCCCTGGAATCAGGGATCGGACTCTCTCTTTATCCTAGCGCCAGCCCTGCTCCCACCTGTACACAGTTTAGCAGGGCCGGTGACAGCTGGTGACAGGAGCATGACAGTGAAGGCCTCAAGGGGTGGGCAGGATGACATCACCCGGTCTACATAGTGTGAGCGAGTGGCCCAGGAGACGGAAACCGGGGGAAAGGAGAGCAGCAAGACGCCAGGAACAGTGGGCCCAACGCCTCCCAGAGTCTGGAACCCCTGGACTCCTTAACCGCTTCCTGACCGCCTCACGCAGATATACTGCGGCAGAATGGCACGGGCAGGCAAAATCACGTACGGGTACGTGGCCCTTTAATTTCCTGCCCGTGGGTCGCGGACCCGGTCGGGAGCTCCGTGACCACGGCCGCGGGACCAGCGGACCCGATCGCCGCTGGTGTCCCGCGATCGGGTCACAGAGCTGAAAAAAGGGGAGAGGTCTGTGTAAACAAACCTCTCCCCGCGCTTCATACTCTGCCTGTCATTGATCGGCTGTTCCCGGTCATCGGGAAAGCCGATCAATGACGTCAGACATCAGCCACGCCCCCTAATGTAAAACAAAACACACACGTCACAGCCCATAATCCCTCCCCTCCCCCTAGTGGTTAACTCTTTCACTGCATGTGTCATTTATACAGGAATCAATGCATTTAAATAGCATTGATTGCTGTATAAATGACAATGGTCCCAAAAATGTGTCAAAAATGTCCGATGTGTCCGACATAATGTCTCAGTCACAATAAAAATTGGCGCCATTACTTGTAAAAAAAAATATTATTAAAAATGCTATAAAACTATCCCCTATTTTGTAAACGCTATAACTTCTGCGCAAACCAATTAATAATCGCTAATTGCGATTTTTTTTTACCAAAAATATGTAGAAGAATACGTATCGGCCTAAACTTAGGAAAAAAAAAAATTTTTATATATTTTTTTGGGGATATTTATTATAGCAAAAAGCAAAAAATATTGCATTGTTTTTAAAATTGTCGCTCTATTTTTGTTTATAGCGCACGTAGGGAGCCACGTTGCACGACCGCGCAATTGTCAGTTAAAGCGACGCAGTGCCGAATCGCAAAAAGGGGCCTGGTCCTTTGGCTGCCAATTGGTCCGGGGCTGAAGTGGTTAAACCTCCTCACTGCTCCCAGGCCTGGAGGACAGACTGACCTGGGGTTCAGAGGACATGGACGGGCAGGAAATGCAAGCAGCCAGGGACCGCTCCATGTCACATCATAGATCAAATGGAAGGAACAGAGCACCTCCTGAAAACGGGTGTTGCCAGCTGCTTGCCATCATGGACATCCTACTGGCATGCAAGGTACCGTACTGAGCATTACACACACCACTGGGACATAGGGGCACTTGAGGGACTGCAGACAGGGCTAGGGGGTCCCTCTCTCTGACACCCCATCATCCCTCTCTGTCACCCCTCTCTCTCTCTGTCACCCCTCTGTCTTTTTCACCCACCTTTCTCTCTGTCACCCCCCTCTGTCACAATCCTCTCTCACTGTCACCCCCTCTGTCACCCCACTCTGTCTCTTTATGTCACCCCCTTTCTCTCTGTCCCCCCCTCTGTCTCTCTGTCACCCTCCACATGTATGCAGTCTCTTAGAGTCTCCTGTGCCATGTCCACAGTCTCTTATAGTCTCTTGAGACATGTATGCAGTCACTGACAGTCTCTTGTGCCATGTCTGCAGTCACTGACAGTCTCTTGTGCCATGTCTGCAGTCTCTGACAGTCTCTTGTGCCATGTCTGCAGTCTCTGACCATCTCCTGTACCACGTCTGTTGTCTCTGACCATGATAATGTGATAATGACATTGTCGAAAAGGGTCAAAGCATGGGTGACGTTAAAAGGATGCCCCCCCTGAAAAAAGTTCTGCAGACGCCCGTGCAAGCAGCCTGTCATGAAGTGCATGCCCGTGACATGTGGGGCAGCCTCTTGCAGCAAGGGATTTGTCGGCACTCTCACTTTGAGTGTTCCATCTCCCACAGCAATGGGCGCAGATCAGTACCCCAGCCTGTGCACAGATACAGAAGAGATAGAGTTAAGGCAGAGCACATATGGAGTCCATGCTAAGTGCTCAGCGGGACCCCATTCCATTACTGGTAGTGAGGCACTGGAGACATGCTGGACAGGTGGAGAGGGCATAGGCTCAGCTTGTCCCTCCTAAATGTAAGAAAGGCAGTACAATGTACATTGACATGGGGATGAGAGAGTTAACTGGAGGACAGTTTTTAGCTCAAGTGTATACGCTGCATGGCACGAGTAAAAGTTACCCCATGTGTAAGACAATGGCCCTATCCAAGGTGCCTAGTGTAGCCCATAAGAACCCACCTCTGGGTAGGCCTTCCATGTGACCCATATTTTGCACCCGAGCAAGGGAACATGGAGGAGGTACCACCCTCCTACCCTTTTTTTAATTTCTTTATTTTTATTGTGCAAATTTGATATAGAAAATCAGTTGTTGTTTCCCTGTCTACTTCCCTACCCGCTTATCCCACCCAAAACCTCCCCCCTGTATACACACTGCTAGTTCCCAAATTCCCCTAGTCGGTTGTTCAAAGATCGGTGGAGCAGGTACGCGGGCGGAAGGAAAAAGGGGCCCCCCGATTAGTTCTGTGGTATAGATAACTGTAGGTAACTCTACGAGGGGGATTTGCGAGTGAGGAACCGGCGGGGGGGGACAATCTGTCCACCCCGTCGCTTCCCACCCGCGGCAAACATCCCATCTCGCTCAACCAGGGACTCCATATACCCAAAAACTTCTTGAGGTTATTCTGCCTAATAAACATTGCCCTCTCGCACCATATCATAGAGTTGATGGACTCAGTCCATATCATCGGAGAGGGAGGGGTCCTAGCCTGCCAGTTCTGTGCTATTGTATTTGCGACTTTTGTAAGAGGTGATATATTACCGTCCTCAAAAATTCCCAGGAGGCAGGTCCTAGCCTCTGGTTCCAAAGTGGTCCCAAAGATTCTATTTATGCTGTCCACTATTTCTACCCAATATCTGAATAACTTTGGGCACTTCCACACCATGTGGATAAGGTCTCCTGCCTTGCATTTAGGGCATTCATCTCTAGGCTTCTTACCGAATTTGAACATTTTTTGGGGGGTATAGTAGGCTCTATAAATTAAAAACAAGTGGGAAACCCTTTGCGAGGGAGATTATGAAACCAGGCCTCCTTGTTCTAAGACCCTATCCCATTGTTCCAGGGTTATTGGCCCTATATCTTTTTCCCACCCCCTTCTGCTTCTATCAGGTCCCTTGGAGCTCATAGCTCTATCTCCCAAGTTATCATATAACTTGGAAATCAGGCCCCTCATTGGTCCCGACTTCGTTATTTCCTGGAATAGGGGAGTCTTTACCCATTCAATAGTCGAAGACCTAAATTGGGCCTGAACTCCATGTCTAACCTGCAGGTATTTGTAGAACATCCTATTTGAGATATTAAATTGTCGTCTCAGATCCTCAAATGACTTCATATGGTTACCCTCATACAGCTGAATTAGCCGACTAATACCCTGTCTTTCCCATTCTCAAGGCCTCTCTATGCCCATTATTTCCCCTAGATTCTTGTTATACCATAGTGGGGTATACTCGTTCATCCCATTATATCCCATTAACAACTTTGTTGCCCTCCATACTCTGTTCATTAATTCGCTTGTCGGGCACCTATGGGTAAATGAGTCTGCTTCTAGCACCTCTATTAGTAAATTGTGGGGAGCTCCCAATATCACCATCTTGTTGTTCCAGGAACCCACCATTCGCCATTTGCTGGAGTTGAGCCGACAGGAAATATAGTCTTGGGTGCGGGATCGCCATCCCTCCCCTCCCAACAGGGAGCTGCAATGTTTGCAAACATTATGGCAGACACATCGGACATTTTTGACACATTTTTGGGACCATTGTCATTTATACATAAATCAGTGCTATTTAAATGCACTGATTCCTATGTAAATGACAGTGAAGGAGTTAACCACTAGGGGGTGGAGAGGAGTTAGTGTGACGTGTGTGTGGTTTTTTTCACAGTAGGGGGGCGTGGCTGACGTCTGACATCACTGATCGGCTTTCCCGATGACAGGGAACAGCCGATCATTGACAGGCAGTGTAGGAAGCGCGGGAGAGGTTTGTTTACACAGACCTCTCCCCGTTCTTCAGCTCTGTGACTCGATCGCGGGACACCAGCGGCGATCGGGTCTGCTGGTCCCGCGGCCGCGGAGCTCCCGACCGGGTCGCGAGCGCGACGCCAGCGGTGCGCGCGTGACCCCACGGCTAGGTAATTAAAGGGGACATACCTGTACGTGCTTTTGCCTAGCCGTGCCATTCTGCCGACGTAAATGTGCAGGAGGCGGTCGGGAAGCAGTTAATAAGTGATTGAACAGTACTGACTAGCATATTCAAGGCTTTGGATATCTTTTTATATCCTTTTCCATCTTTGTAAAGTTTCATTACCTTGTTATGCAGGTCTTTTCACTGTTCTTTTCTACCTCCTCATGTGTAGCCTGCTTAGTGCATCCATGTGAGAGCTAACAAACTCATTGACTATTTATATACAAACACTAATTGTGATTTTAAAAAGCCACAAATGTGGGAAATTTACTTTTAATTGACATTTTAACCTGTGTGTGCCACCTTCTGTGTCTGTACCAAGGCCAAACATTCCAGGGTATGTAACTTTTTTTATCAGGCATTTATCGGCCATTTGGGTGATTTCTGTTATCATTATGATTTAAAAAGGATTCAAAAAAAAATATGTGATAATAAATGGCTTCATGTGATTGCTATCCTTAAATAAAAGACAGTTTTTTGGCATGATCAGTCAAATTTTCAATATTAATGCCAAAATTTCACAATTTCTTTTGAGCATGACTGTAAATTCTAAAATGACATATAAAAACGGTACTGTAGCAATCTACAATGAAAAACTTGATATCTCCAATAGTAGCTGTTAATATCAGGGATACAGTGCCTGAAAAACCTGGATATATGGAATACGCCTGGAGAGATAGATTAGTAACATTTGAGGATACATGTTTCGCGGGGATCGCTACTGCCGCGGTATAAGGCTCACTAGGGAGCCTTATATACATGCCCCAATCAAACGAGTGACGCGGTACGCTTCCGTGAGAGGGTGCGTGTGCATTGCCGCCTATCACGCATGCATGGCCGGCACGGTGGTGCCACAGACCAAGAGCGGAAGAGCGAGCGGCCCAATAGAGGACAGTGGTAGGGCGAGCTCCCTCCAGCGGAACCTCCACACCAGGCATGACTATGCCACACAGCGCATGGCGAGCCCAGGACCCTCAGCCCTAAAGCCAGATGATAATAAGACACATCCATTTTTTGTTTATTTTTTGGTTACATCTATTGGTATCTGGCATGACCCCACATTCTATCCACAGCTCACCACACATGTAATTCCTTTTGGTTTGCTGGTTTCCAGACACAGTCATGTTATGTTGTCTATAATATATTATCTAAATCTTAAATCCTATATACATATATATTGTACTTACTTGATGTCTTTTTCTATCTAGAAAATGTATATAAGCTCCTGAAGAAGTGATCCCCATGAAACATGTAGAGCTTCCTCAAATGTTACTAATCTATCTCTCCAGCACTGTATCCCTGATATTAACCACTTCAGCCACGGAAGGATTTACCCCCTTCCCGACCAGAGCACTTTTTGCGATTTGCACTTGCGCAAAATTTATAGCATCTACAAAATAGGGGATAGATTTACAGTATTTTTATTATATATTTTTTTTTATTAGTAATGGCGGCGATCTGCGATTTTTATTGGGGCTGCAAAATTATGGTGGATAGATCGGACACTTTTGACACTATTTTGGGACCATTGTCATTTATACAACGATCAGTGCTATAACAATGCATTGATTACTGTCTAAATTACACTGGCAGTGAAGGGGTTAACCACTAGGGGGCGGTGAAGGGGTTAAGTGTGTCCCAGGGAGTGACTCTAACGGTGGGGGGAGGGGCTACCACTGACAGGACAGCGATCACTGCTCTCAATGACAGAGAGCAGTGATCTGTGTCCTGTCACTAGGCAGTTTACAAAAGCATCACCCCGTTCTACCTCTCCGTGACATGATTGTGGGCACCCGGCGGAACATTTTAAGGGTCACGCTGATGGGCATATTTTATGTTAAGGGTCATGTTGATGGGCATATTTTATGTTTTTATAAATGCTTTATTTTCTTCATAGATTTCACAATACAATTCATTACAATCTTAATGTATCTTCCCAATGCATCCTACATAATTATAACTTATAATACTTTTCATTTATGCTTTGATTTCATGTGATTTCTCCTTTTCTATTTTTACCTTACCCCCTCCCCCAACTAGCTTATCGTCTACTCCCTTAACTCCCAAAAAAAAAAAAGTGGGTATAAGGGAGAATAGGGATTAGAACCCCCCCCCCCCCCCCTCCCTGCCTCTTCCCCCTCTCCTCTCCCCCAGATCCCCCAACTCTCATTTTTCCCAGTTTAGCAAATTTTACATGTCATTTTTCCTATACAGGGGGTCCCTGACTTACGAACGCCCAACCTACGAACATCTCCTACTTACGAACTGGGCGCTGCGGGGACCCTCTGCCATTTTCCGCGGACCTTCGGCCGTTCTGTGCATGCGCGGCCAGATGGAGCCTCGGAAAATGACAGCAAACATCGGAAATGTCCGTAATTTGCAGCGCATGCGCAGAGCGGCATTCGACGGAACATCGGAAATGTCCGTAATTGTCGGTCTGCGCATGCGCGGTCGACTTACAAACATTTCCGACTTAAGAACAGGAGTACAGTCCCTAACGAGTTCGTAACTCGGGGACCCCCTGTACACCAGATAGGGAGCCCATGTCCTCCAATATTTCTCATCTTGATCTTTCATTGCCATAGTAAGGTTTACCATTTGTTGAATTTCTGCAATTCTCGCAAACCACTGTGCTCTAGTTGGAGGGCTATCTCTTTTCCACTGGACAGGAATACACGCCCTTGCTGCCGTTATAAGATGTCTCAGCAGAGAGTTTTTAAATCTTTCCACTGATATAGGGATATCCAGCAACAGAAAGGTTTCCGGTCTGTCTCCAAGGGAGATTCCTGTTATTGTTTTAATGGTTTCCGCAACCATTTCCCAAAACTCTCATATTTTTGGACATTCACAAAAAATATGTAATATTGTACCCTCTGCTTCATGACATCTCCAGCAAACTTCAGACATTTGGGGGTAAATCCGATGTAGTACCTGTACCACCTAGTGAGAATTTTGTATCCCCCCTCTTGGTATCTACTTGCTACTGAAGCCTTTTGATTAAATAGCAAAATCCTCTCCTTCTGTTCCGGAGAGAATAGAATCTCTAAATCTCTCTCCCAAGCCTGGAGGAAGGTAAGATCCTGAGTTATCTCCAATCCAGTTAACATGGTATAAAAATGAGACAACGAATGTCTAATTGACTCTCCTTTCAAACAAATCTCCTCAAACCCAGTCAGTGTCCTCACTTCAACATATGTATTTGATTTGGATCTGATAAAGGCTTCTAGTTGCATCATTCTAAAGAAATCTAGTTCAGGTACTATTTCTTTTTCAATCTCTCTTTTTGTCATTAGACGGTTCTCAACTGAGAATACCCCCTTAACATAAAATGTGCCCATCAGCACGCAAGCTTATTTTATTTTAAGGGTCACGCTGATGGGCATATTTTATGTTAAAGGTCATGCTGATGGGCTAAATAAAATATGCCCATATGTGTGCCCCTTAACATAAAATATGCCCATCAGAGTGCCCCTTAACATAAAATAAATATCATGCGGATGGGCACATTTTATGTTAAGGGGCACGCGGATGGGCATATTTTGTTGAGCCCATCAGAGTGCCCCTTAACATAAAATATGCCCATCAGCATGACCCTTAACATAAAATATGCCCATCAGCGTGACCCTTAAAATAAAATAAGCTTGCATGCTGATGGGCACATTTTATGTTAAGGGGCACTCTGATGGGCTCAACAAAATATGCCCATATGTGTGCCCCTTAACATAAAATGTGCTCATCACTGTGCTCTTAAAGTGGTTCTGCACCCATTTCATTTAGTAAATCTCTTTGCCTTCCAAATCAGGCAAAGAGTACTAAATGAAATGTTTTTTTTTTTTTTTACTTACCTTGTAATTGAAGACTTCCGGTCTTCTCCCTCTGCGGCGGCAGGCGGGGTCTCTGCGTCGATCGTCGTCACGGCGCACTGTCTCCTGGGATCTGGTGTCATTGATCCCAGGAGTCAGTGCGGGCATCTTCCGAAATCTCGCGAGATTTCGGCCACATCTTCCGAAATCTCCCGAGATTTCGGCCACATGTGCCGAAATCTCGTGAGATGTCGGCAGATGTGCCGTTACTGCGCACGCGCGAGTAACGGCGGTGCATGCTGGGCCATCTAAAGTTCCTGTGGGTGTTTCACATGCCCACAGGCAAGATGGCCCCCAGCACTAAAGAAGAAGACGAGGAACTTCATCGGACGAAAACCGGCGGCGATCGAGATGGAAGATGGAACAGGTGAGTCCCCTAATAAAGGTAAGCATACTTTATATTACATCCTAAAAAAAAAATTTTTTTTACAGAGTGCAGAACCGCTTTAAAATAAAATATTACCATCAGAGTGCCCCTTAACATAAAATCTGCCCATTAGAG